>SJXQ01006300.1:156534-231699 GCA_006408695.1 Aepyceros melampus | reverse complement strand
CCCTGCGCTTCGCCTCCCGGTCCGAGGCGGAGGTGGAGGAGGTGCAGGCGGCGGAGGCGCCGCCTTCGCCGCGCCGCGCGCCCTCGCCGTTGTCTGCGCTCTGCTCTGGACCAGTTTGGGGAAGTTGCCCGAGCCCCGTGTCGCCCAGATGTGCGACCTCATTGAGCCGCAGCCGGCCGAGAAGATCGGCAAGATGAAGAAGTTGCGGAGAACTTTGTCGGATAGTTTCAGCCGCATTGGTAAGTGGCGTGCTGTCCCGGGCACCCGGCCCGGCGCCCTCGGCCCCGCGCTTCTGGCACTGGCGGCTCAGGGGCCACCCGGGACTGGCGTGGGGCGCGCTGCCGCGAAGCGTGGGGGGAACAGTGCCCGGACCTGGGGGAGGGCGACGACAAAAAGGAGGGACACGTCTTCCCCTCATGATCGGAGGGTTCGTTTCTGCATGATTTTAAGCCTACGACTTGGGTTCCCTCTCCTCGCCACTAGCGCTCCTGCCTTCGCGCCCGCAGGGACAGGCGAGGGCACGCTCCGTCCCCCGCTGCGCTCCCAGCTGCGCGGCCGCCTGGGTCACTCTTTTTTTTTTTTTTTTTTTTGCTCTCAGGCCTTGGTATTGGGCGTTTAGTCAATAATTTAACTTTGGGAACTGGTGACATGCTGAGTGTGTGCCATGGTATTGTTTAACATCTAGCCTAAAGAAAAGTGGGACAGATACCTTGGGATCTTTTGTTCGGTACTTCGGGTCCTCGAAAACGAGATTTGGTTGTTGAGTCCCGAGTTCTCTCAATCTTTCCATTGCTGCAGAGAAATGCGCGCTGTGAACCTGTCTGAACATTTTAGAAGTAAGTCTCCCAAACTTCTTCCAGGGCTATTGTCTTTAAATCAGCCGGCCACTTGACCGACAGATAGCCGACCGAGAAATATTTGGGACATTTAAGAATAAATCTGTGTCACAGACTATAACAGGGTGACAACAGTGTCACGTGGAATGGGTTGCTTCGATTTCTAGGGTTGGCCATAAAACCCCCCTTTAACCTTACATCGGCGGCTACCTTTTCTAACATCTGAACTTTCATTTACACAGGCAACTGTTTTCAGCAGGAAAATGGTACAAGTACTAAAAACAATACCTCAGAATCCCTAAGAAGCCTTCTGAGTCCCTCTAGCCTTTGTTTCACTTGTTTAACATGCCATCCATGTTAATGAAGGTGTTAATGGAAATTAAACATAAGGTGCTTCATGCCTTAAACTAAAACCCTGGAGTGCATCTGAGTATTGTCCTTGTCCTTCCATCCATTCATTTAAAAATAGTCGTGAAAGTGCATCTTGAAATACGCAAACTTCCCTCAAGTCAAAATATATTTTTAGTCTAGATTTCTTTGTTGTCTTCTAACTTAAAAAATTTCGTATTGGTGTACATAAACTTTCCCAAGATGACCATAAAGTTATGGTATGAAACCAATATTTAGCCCTGGTTTATTTATTTTGTGTATTGGGTGTTTGCAGTTTTATGAGTTAGGGATGCCTATGAAAGCCCTGGCATTCAAATGAAGTTTCAAGCCAAGAAGAGTGTGAGAGAGCAAGGTGTTGAGTCGCTGTGCATTATTAAGGATGTTTCAGCCCCCGACCCAAACCATCACAGAGGCAGATTCTGGAGTCCATTAAGCCCTGTTCTAAAAGGCACTAAGTGTATATTTACTAATGCTAATGACTCTGTTGGAACCCATCCAGTTTTGTGTTAAATAATTCATTGCAATTGAGTCTCAGTAAGAAGCCAAGGACATTAATATAAAAATTCCTTATGTTTAAATAATCTCAAGGTTTTGATCGACAGTCAGTAAAATTTGGATTAACTACAATGCTGGCAAATGTGATATTGTTGTTAATTGGATTTTATAGCTTACAGAGATTTAGTGATGTGGAGCTCCTTTTGATTTCAACTCTTGTGAGAATGTCTTCTAAGTTCTGGTAGATTTTTACCTGCTCCTTTTCAGAAGCAGTACAGTGCTGTGAACATACCTGATTATTGTATTGGTGGAGGGTCACGATTCTGAATAGCAAATCTCATTCTGGAATACTGTAAAAGGAGATAAAGAGTGAGTCTGACAGTACACCAAGCTCAAGACGTTCATTAGAAGTAGCATTACAGAAGAGAAGTCTTTGTTACCTACATATTTTTTAAAGTTTTATTTGCAAAATCAAAAAGCAATGAAATCGATCCCATTATTTAAGGATTTTTAAGGTACAGGAAGCTGTTGAGTTGAAGCGTCACTATGGGATTACCTAGTGTATAGATTAAAGGTAGGGGCTGTGTCAGGAGGATTGGGGTTTCCTGTGTCATCAGTTGTCGTGGAGTGACCTTGGACAGGTCCTCATCTCTGAGCTTGCTTTTCGAGTCCCTTTGTTATTGGCACTTAGTTAAGTAAAGCATAAGATGTCCTGTGTGGTATGGGATTGAAGACTCCAGAGATGTTCCTAATGTGTTACGTTAGTGATTGCAACATCCTGACATGGATCTTCTGCTGGAAAGCAAGAGAAAAGAAGTGGCCCTTGATTGATAGTAGAGCTAACCTGAAAAATGGATGGGTTTGGGAGTTAGGCTGATCTGGGTTCGAATCCCGTTTCTCTTGCTTGCTGTGTGCCTTGGCCAACTAGCAGAATTTCCCTAAATCCCAGAGTCCTCATCTGTCAGTTTTCTTAAGGCCGTTATGAAGATTAGATCAGATAAAATACATAAGCTACCCAGTGAATATCTGTCCCATGGTGAAGATTGATCCTGGAGACTGTTGCTGTTCCTTCTGATTTCTCAGTTTATCTCCTCTATCTTCTTCCTTTCTCCGTTGGTACTTCTTGAGGAGATCAAAGAGTGAATGATTTATTCCTGCTGAGTAATTCAACGTCTCAGTATACTCATTCCCTTTAACCAATCTACTATGGGTTTTGAAATAAACATACTGACTTTATTTTGCTTTTTAGTATGATTCAAAAGTATAGTTTGTTATATGGTAAAATATATAGTATCATTGTTTAGCCATGAGAAATTAGTAATCATCTACAGAAAATGAGGACAGTTTTTGAAAGTCTGTGATTTTCATTAATTAGGGATTAATAATCCATTATTATAAAAGATTAATAATAATAATTCGAACTGTATATCAGTGACATTGCTAATGTTTAATTTACTTGCACACGCAAGATCAGCCAACTTTGTCACTACCCACTTCAAATACAGCTGATCTGAGATTACTCAATTATAAAAGGTCTAATAAAACACACTGGCTTTCAAGCCATAACACTCTAATTTATGACATTTGGCCAGGGAGTGACACAGCTATGGTTCTTTCGTAAGATGGGTGTAATTGAATTTCAAAGTTATCCATTGATGTCAGTAGTGAGTATTTATGGTTTTTTGCTAAATAGTGTGTTCACTTATTAGGAATTACTATAGTTGTCTTACTTTTTTAAAAAAATTAGTTTAGCATAAATAGAGACAAATGGGAACTAGACTGTTTAAATATTAAAATCCATTTCCTCTTTTCTTTCCTTCTTTCTTTTACTTTCAGATGACTGCTTAGAGGAGAAAGGCTTTCTGTAATACCTAATGTAAGGTTAAGGTTGAACTGATGTTTCTTCATATTCGTTTGAATGCATTTCTTCCTACTTACTCGGATTATCTCCCTGAGAAAGGAAGTTTATACTCTGTGATATTTGAGATGAACCCTGTGTATACCATTTCTTTAAAAGATGAAGTTTGTGAGATAACTGAAAAAAAGGAAGAGGCTGTGGTTACATTGAAATTGGGGGTTTGTTACCTTGTTCTGTAAGAGTGTAATTTTAGAGTCCAGCTGTCACTTGATAAATCCATTCTGTCAAAAAGAGAAATGTAAGGTTAAAGGTTCACATGAAAAATTGAACTGTTATACCATATCCTCCCCTTCCCCATGCAGTTTAAAAAGACTTTACTTTGAAAACTGTGATACGGAATTTATGATTCTTCCTAAGAGACAATAGTACCTGGATTCTTTCATAAGAGGCAATAGTACCTGGTTTTCATATGCCAAAACTTAATGTATCTCAAAGGATAAGATGCTATTCTTTTGCCCTTGAAGTACAGCTCATTAATTTCACAAATAATTATTGAGTACCTCCTGTGTGCTGGATATTGTGCTGGTGTTCAGAGTCAGTGACCACTGATACTGGTTCCTGTCCCTCAAAGACTTTAAGAGAAGACAGGCCAATGAACGAGCATTGACAAATTCTACCAGGAAGATTCGCATCGTTTGCTGTTGGAGAACATAGGAGGGATACCATTTTAGTCTTAGTGAGGTCATGGAAAGACTTCTGGAGGGAGCAGGGTCTGAGCAGAGGACTGAATAGAATATCTGATTTTGTTAGATGGCTTAATCTATGCCCCTTTGTTAACCCAGAAAAAATGTAATATGCTTGTTATTCCATGATATCCTTGAAGACAGTTGTGAGTTTGTATTTACATGAATGATTAATGACAATCAGGGAATGTAATCAATAACGAGATGTTGTATGCTTGTTTAGGTCAGAGTTTCATCAGTGACCTGATAAATATTTGGCAAAGACAACTTAATTGGGCTTTTTTGTTACCACTAATTGCTCTTCAGGGAAGGGATTTGGTGTTTAAAAGAAACAATGCAAGGTGTCAATTTAGTAATGAAGTGTTCAATGAAGGGGTAGACTTCTTGGTCTTAAAATATTCTCCCCTGTGGTGTCCTGGGTTTGAGAATAGTGTATATGGGAGACTATCTGGCTTCCTTCTCTTTATATCTTAGAAAATGCACCTGCAATTCTCCCTTCTCTTTCCTCCTGTTCTTTCTACCTATAGATCCCAGCCCTTTATCCAGAAGGTTGGAGGAATTGGTAAGACTTAGGTGGCAAGAAGGAAATAGTCCAGTCTGGGTGTTAAAGATTTTCTAGTTTCTACTCTATTCAGCCTGAATAGAACTTTAAGAGTATAGACCAGTAAGCCCCTATGCAAAATTGTGTACATCTGAAACATTTCTCCAACTCGTGATTTCAGTTAAATTTTCTCCTTTGTGCATTCTTTTTAATCTCAAACATTCTAAGTAATTGTAGCATTTAAGGACCTAGGTCGGAGAAGGCAATGGCACCCCACTCCAGTACTCTTGCCTGGAAAATCCCATGGATGGAGGAGCCTGGTAGGCTTCAGTCCATGGGGTCGCTAAGTCGGACCTGACTGAGCGACTGCACTTTCACCTTTCGCTTTCATGCATTGGAGAAGAAAATGGCAACCCACTCCAGTGTTCTTGCCTGGAGAATCCCAGGGACGGGGGAGCCTGGTGGGCTGCCGTCTATGGGGTCACACAGAGTCGGACACGACTGACGTGACTTAGCAATAGCAATAGCAAAGGACCTAGGTGTTTGTCAGCTAAACATGAAATACTTCTCTTTCTCTTCAGAGTAATTAAATGCCTGTTCTGAGGGTATAAATATTTCAAGTAAATTTCAAGTATTTGGTTGTTCCTATGAAACACCCCAAATGTATTATTTCCTTTGGTGATACGCTGTTAGAAAAGTGAAGTTGAGAATGTTTGAATTATGTTTCTGCCATGCTTATTTTGCACACCTTTCTTTCATCATCAAACTTAAACTTCTGTCAGTATGAGAATCTCGTTCGGGGCCCTGTGCAGAGTCGGTGTCTTCCTGACAATTGGTTTGGGAGGTCCAGCCACCCCCTGCATAATGGTAGATGAGCAAACAACAGAAGTTTAAGGGGAAGTTTCTTTAAGATTCCTTTTTGATTCCTTCATACTTTGATTGAAACATTTTTCTGCTAAAGGAGAACTAGAGGAAAGATAGGCCTGCTTCTTTTCCATAGTTGGGAGTGTGATTTCATTTGCATATTTGTGAAAGTGCTTCACAAAGATGGGTGCTGTGCAGTTCCGTCATTTGCAGTTTTCATATTTGTACCATAACATTGTTATTCAGGTTGGGGTACAGTTTTACTTTCTGAAATGGAAACACCATACTACGTTAAAAAAAAAATTTTCCTAGAACTTAGATACTTGGCCTCTTTGAGATGTTTCACAATAATTGTTTCCTTTCCCCTTTTATTTTATAGCCTTGAAGAAAGACGACACCACCTTTGAAGAGGTAGGTTAAATTTCTTTATCTGACGTTAGAAGTGTTTGATTACTGCCAGGTAAACTCAGGAGGTGTCAACTTTGCACTTAGAAGCAAACAGTCAAAAAATGCCTTAGAAAAACAAACAAGCGATGGCATCTTTTTATTTAGTTACATTGTGTTTTCCAATTTTAAATAACTGTTCAGATTGAATTTTGTTCTCAGTCAACAGAAATGTGTCTTTTGAAATTAACAAGCGAACACAAGACTCCTGCGAGCTTTGTTTAGTTGTTTCCGTTGCTTGACGGTGGTGCTGGTGAAGCCCAGTGTGATGTGTGTGCTCAGGGCAAGTCTGGAGCTGTTGGCAGGTTGGGTCCCACTGCTCCCAATGAAGGCATGATGCGATGTTGACGCCACAGATTGTCTGTCAGACTCCCAAAGGAGGTGCTGTCTTCTCTTGTTCTAGTTTTCCTATTCTTTGCCTATCAGATCTGTCTTTATCTACTTGACGCAAAGTAGCATTGTTCCGAAAGGCAGGGGGTTCCTATGTAATTAATAGCACTCTGAAAGTGATTTTTCAGTTGTACTCTCTCTGAATTTTTGACAGTATCTGTGGGAATCACTGGACAAATAATGTGTTTCCAGAATGTTCTCAAGAGCTCTGTAGACTGAAATGTTTCATTGTTGTCATCTAAAGCCACTGTCATTGACATATGTTGTAATCGGGGCCGTGTGTGTGTGTGTGTGTGTGTGTATGTGCTCAGTCATGTTTGTCTCTTTGCAACCGCAAGCACTGTAGCTCACTAGGCTCTTCTGTCCATGAGATTCTCTAGGCAAGAATACTGGAGTGAGTTGTCATGCCCTCTAGCAGGGGACCTTCCCAACCCAAGGATCGAACCCAGGTCTCGCATTGCAGGTGGATTCTTTGCCATCTGCGCCACCAGGGAAGCCCAAGAATACTGGAGTGAGTAGCCTATCCCTTTATACACACACACACACACACACACACACACAGAGTATGTTTATGTGTGAACACATATGTATCTACATAATGTACTTATCCTGTAGCCCGATGGAAGAATAGATGAGTCTGGTTGTGGTTTGATTTAACAGTTGCAGATTCCATGAAAGAAGCTACCCGACCGCCCTACGCTGCAGTGCTCCAGAGAGGAAAGGCCACATGTGCTAATGGAAAGTTCCCTGGGCCATGTGGCTGGCTGTGGTGCAGGACAGGGGCACTCAGGGAGAACCTGCACCAGACCAGGATTTCTGGAAGGTGCCCGAGACGTTTGGCTCTCACGATCTGCCACTTCGACTGTTGCACCTGTTTTTTTTTTTTCCCACTGGGTCCTCAGCGGTAAAGAATCCTCCCGCTGACGCAGGAGAAATGGGTTCGATCCCTGGTTCGGGAAGATCCCCTGGAGGAAGAAGCGGCAGCCCACTCCAGTATTCTTGCCTGGAGAATCCCATGGACAGAGGAGCCTGGCGGGCTACAGTCCATGAGGTCGCAAAGAGTCAGCCACGACTGAGTGATTGAACAACAGCAAGCTTACAAGCTGCGTGTCCCTGGACTCCAAAGCAACTTCCCCTGCCAGCATTCCTGAGATATGCTGTGAAATTTGTGATTCTAGACCTGAAGCAGTAAAGGAGTCTTTTCTTTCCCATCCATAGTGGGTTATAATGCTATTCTCCTTGAAACCTGTCTTTCTGGAATTTCTGCAGGGTTACCAAGATGTTTTCCATACAGTGTTTTCTTTCTTCTCGGAAGAAATCAGTGAGAATGTTGAGCGCCTTTTCTGTATAAAGAAAACTCTCTCCTCTAATAATGCAGGTAATTTAAGTTTACATAAAAAAAAATAATAAGGAAAAAGAGAAGAAAAACCTCCCCAATCCTATTATTCAGTTACATCTGCTATTGAATGTCCTTGACTCTTTTCTTGTGTAAAGAACAAACAAAAACAACCTCCGCCCCCCAAACTATAGCCCATATATTCTATCCCACGTTTTTTTTCAACCTCTATTTTTGAGTACTTTTACAGATGACACCTAATCTTTGTTAGAAATTTTAAAAACCTGTTGTCTTGTTTAAATCCCATGAATGATTGTGTGTTATTCTGCCACGTGGTGGTGACATCAGCTTTCAAAAACACCTGAGGCTGGAACCTAGATGGAAGTTCAGGACGTATGAGTGAAACCTGTAACTTCATGCCCTACCTTACCCCCACACCTCTGCATAGCTGAACGTCTGGATTTTGCAATTTGGGGAAAAATTATCCTTAGCATATTTTAGAAAAGAATTGATTGCTTTTGTTTTGGCTGTGCTGGGTCTTCCTTGCTGTGCAAGTTTTTCTCCAGTTATGGTGCAGGGGCTTCTCTCTGGGGTGGCTTCCTTGTTGCAGAATCCAGGCTCGGGGGTGCGGGGCTTCAACAGCTGTGGCAGGTGGCTCTAGAGCACAGGCTCACCAGTTGTGGGCCACGGGCTTAGTTGCTCCTTGGCATCAGGGAGTGAACCTGTGTCTCCTGTATCAGCAGGTGGATTCTTTACAACTGAGACACCAGGGAAGTCCTATCCTAACTTTTATAAAGCCATTTTTTCCTCTGCTAAAGGAAAGAGATTGGATAGATACCGTAAGTCAGTAAATCACGGAAGGTTCCATCTCGAGGAGACGTTGGAAATCAGGTGGGTGACTTCATTTTTTCAAAGGTGGAGGAACTGAGGTCCGGGGGGCGGGGAACAGGTGATTTTCATTTAGTCAGGGGAGGACCTGGGGCCAGGAGCCTGGGAGACAGGATTAGTAAAGACATACTTGAAGCCCCAAATCAACCACATTTTCAAGGGCAATCAACTTCCTTTCCCCAGGCCTTTTATAAAATAGAGATGTGATAGTACCTCCTTCCTGCGGTTATTGGGAGGATTGTGTGTGTGTCAGTCACTCAGTCGTGGCTGACTCTTTGTGACCCCATGGACGGTAGCCCGCGAGGCTCCTCTGTCCATGGAATTCTCCAGGCAAGAATACTGGAGTGGATTGCCATTCCCTTCTCCAGGGGATCTTCCTGACCTAGGGATCGAACCCAGGTCTCCTGCACTGCAGGCGTACTCTTTACCATCTGAGCCACCAGGGAAGCCCATATTGGGAGGATTAGATAAGCTAAGTATATAAAGATTCCAGAATAGCCACTGGCACATAGTAAATGTCTTACATTTCCTCCTGTCATTGTCCTTGTCTTCATCATTGCCTTCATTATTGATGATCTTACCATGACATCTGCCTTCTGTAGTTGAAGGGCTACAAGGAGGATGGAAAGATTAAATTCAAAGGTAAGTGTTAGGCCTATGAGGAGAATTATTTTCAGATATTCTCTTAAAATTTCAAAGACTTCATGCGATGATTTGCATATAAAGACTGTAAAACTACTCTCTAAAAACCACCATTTTTTAGATTCCCTGAAGGAATGACTGCCTGCGTTCAGCTTTGTAGTTCCTCCGTGTCTTGCCTGGGGTTAATGTTCAAAAAATATCTATTGAATATGAGTGAATATATGTTGCAAATGAAGAGAAAGTTCATCCCAGGGTCAGCCAACATGGATTCTCATTGCCACTTCCTAGCTATTTGTGCAGGTCTTTACTTTACCCAGGACTCAGTTTTCTCATTTGTGAAAGCAGTGAGTAAGACTGTGATCTTCAAGTTGCTTTCTATCTGTCAGTGCAGCACAGAATCCTGCAAAACAGTCAACATAAAATTGCAGTTTTACCAGGATCTTAAATGTGTACTAGATCGGTGCTTATGCAAACAAGAAGTCACTGAGTTTTTATATGATCATTTTCGGATTATAATGGTAGACGTTTTCTTGAATTCCTTTCGTGGTCTTCCACGTCTCCTGTGGGAGTCGGGGAGCTCAAACAGTCCAGTGGAATCCAATTAAGATTTGAGTCTTGGAATCTGGGGGCTGGGTGCAGTTCTTAGATATGCGCGAGGTGTGGCCACTCCTTTCTCAGTGTTTATGAGCTGGAGAGCGCCTTATCTCCAGGAGTGGCTTTCTCTAGAGTGCCTGGGGGGGAGCGTGGTAGCTACTCTCTTACTCATGTAGAGTATTTCTGTAGGTCGTGTAAATGTTTGACTTTGAACAGAAAGGGGAGAAAAAGAAATGTGGATTTCTTTGGAAGAATTTTTTATTTTTCCTTCCCTTCCCTTTCTCCCTCTACCCCTCCTTACTTTCCTTCTTTCTTTATTAACTTATAGTACATTGTATTAGCTTCAATAATGATTCCGTGTTTGTACATACTGCAAAGTCATCACCACAATAAGTCGAGTTCACATCTGTCCCTATACATAGGTACAGAAATTTTTTTTCTTGTGATGAGAACTTTTAAGATTTACTCTCTTAGAAACTTTCAAATGTGCAGGACAGTACCATTAACTATATTCACAGGGCTCTACAGTACATCTGTTGGTCATCTGTATCTCTTCTTTGGTGTTTGTTCAGATTCTCTGCTCATTTTTTAAATAGAATTGGTTTTTGCCGTTAACTGTATTATGTCTTTATGTATTTTGGATAGTAATCCCTTACCAGATACACTGTTTGCAAATGTTTTCTCCCATTCGGTGGATTGCCTTGCAATTCTTTCTATAATCCCGTTGCCTTGTTGATAGTTTCTTTTGCTGTGCAGAAGCTATTTATTTTTGCTTTTGGTGTCAAGTCCAAAAATTATTGTAAAGATTGATGTCATGGACCTTACTGCCAGTGTTTTCATCTAGAAGTTTTAGGGTTTCAGGTCCTCTAATCAAGTCTTTAATCCATTTGAGTTATTTTTTGTGTATGGGATAAAATAGAGGTCTAGTTTTACTCTTTTGCATATAGTTACCCAGTTTTCCCAACACCATTTATTGGAATGTCCTTTCCCCACTGTATAGTCTTGGCTCCTTTGTACGTTAGCTGACCATATATGTGTGAGTTGATTTCTGGGCTTTCTATTTTGTTCCACTTACCTGTGTGTCTCATTTTATGCCATACTGTTTTGGTTACTGTGGCTTTTAATATAGCTTGAAGTCAGAGGCATGATGCCTCCAGTTTTGTTCTTCTTTCTCAAGATTGCTTTGGCAATTTGAGGTCTTTTGTGGTTTTATACAGATTTTGGAATTGTTTACACTATTTCTATGAGAATTGTGAAATTAAATTTTATTTGCTATTTTGGGTGATGTGGACATTTTAACAATATTATTTCTTCCAGTCACTATCTTTCCATTTATTTCTTTCATCAGTGTCCTATAGTTATCAGTATACAGGTTTTTTTCACCTCCTTGGTTAAATGTATTCCTTGATATTTTAGATTCTTGATTAAGTTGTAAAGTGAATTGTTTTCTTAATTTGACTTTCTGATAGTTCATTATTTGTGTATAGAAACAACAGATTTCTGGGCATTGATGTTTACATCCTGAAACTTTACTGAATTTATTTATTCTTTATTTTTAAAAATTATTTATTTTTGTTTTTGGCTGTGCTGGGTCTTTGTTGCTGTGTGTGGGCTTTCTCCAGTTGCAGTGAGCAGGGCAGTTAGTTTCTCTAGCTGCAGCTCTCTAGTTGCAGCGTGCAGGCTCCTTATTGCGACGGCTTCTCTTGTTACACAGCATGGGCCCTAGGGGTTCAGGTTTCGGCACGTGGGTTTAGTTGTCATACATGAGTCTAGTTGCCCTGAGGCACGTGGAATCCTCCTGGACCAGGGATTGAACCCATGCACCTTGCACTGGCAGGCTGATTCTTAACCATTGGGCCTCCAGGGAAGTCTTCGTTTACTACTTCTAGGAGTTTTTTGGTGGAATCTTTAGTTTTCCATATCTGGCATTATGTCATCTGCAAATAGTGACAGGTTTACGTCCTTTCCCATTAATGCTTTTCATTTCTTTTTCTTGCCTAATTGCTCTGGCTAGGACTTTCAGTACTTTGTTGAATAAGAGTGGTGAAAAGGGCTGTCCTTTTCTTGTTCCTGATTTAAGAGAGAAAGCTTTCACCATTGAGCATGATAGCTTTGACTTGTCATATATGCTCTTTATTATGTTGAAGTATACTCCCTCTGTTACTCACAATTCCAGTGTTAGGGACTCTGAACCCCCACACAGTCAAAAATCCATGTGAACTTTACCATTATTTCTCCACATCTGTGGGGTTCCACACCCATGGATTCAGCCAACCCAGGTTGGGAGATAGATGGGGCATTGTGCATTGATCTCAGTTTCTAGTTCTTGTCCCTCTTTTGTTATTTTGTATAAAGGTATAACTCTAATTCCCAAGAATGATAGATGTGGTAGTGATTTTTTAATGTGAACCAGAGCCTAGGGGTTGGTACAAATATTCTGGGGGTATTCCTGGTGGTTCTTTTCCGTCCTCTGAGGGCAGCAGAAGCCTTTGCGCTCTTTTTTCACCCTATCTGTCTTCATGGCTGCAGCTCTCAGTGTCTTGTGAATGATGTGTGTGTTCTATCCAATGTTGCAGCTTCGGGCTTCCCTGAATTCCTCATCTAAAATAGGAAATTTTGGGAACAGTGGTTCCTTAGCCCTCTTGCTGAGGTTATACTCCTTGTATCTCTTCTATGCTGTTTATTTCTTTTTCAGAGGACCAGTTTGCAGAGGACCCCTCCTCTGCCTACCTTGCCTCCTTCTTCCACCCACAACTGATTCTCCCTTCCCTATTTCCTTTCTGTTCACTCATGGTATATCACTCCCTTGACAGTATCCTCAATGGCCTTACCCCTTTGTACTTTGTTTGTAATCTACTCTGCCAGCTCTTGATTTTGACCTGGCGTCTTTCCCTCTCTTACGCAGCGGCTGCCAGAGCTGCTTGAGGAAATCACTCTGTAAATAAATCTATCGTCTCCGTTCTTTGCTGGAACCCGAGGCAGCAGTGCAGTCTTGTACTGTGTGACTGACCTGTTTCCTGCTGAAACATTTCCACTCCCCTCAAACCTTCTAACCACCCTCATCTAACCCTCCTTCCTTTTCTACATGACTTTCCCTCTCTATTAGTTTGCTAGAGTTTCCATAGAAAAACATCCACAAACTCAGTGGCTTGAACAACAGACGTTTTATTGTCTCACAATTGTGAAGATCAGAAGTCTGAAGTCAAAGTGTTGGCAGCTTTGGTTCCTTCTGTGGGCTGTGAAGGAAGCATCTATTCCAGGCTTCCTTCCTTAACTTGTAGATGGTCCTCTTTTCCATGTGTTTTCACGTCATCTTCCCTCAGTAGGTGTATATCCAAATCCCCCCACCTTTTTTTTAATGAGGAGCTCAATCATATTGAATTAGGGGCTCACTCAATCTCTGCTCTGGTTTATTGTTGTTCAGTTGCTAAGTCATGTCTGACTCTTTGTGACCCTCTGAACTGTAGCATGCCAGGCTTCCCTGTCCTTCACTGTTCTCAGATTCATGTCCATTGAGTTGGTGATGCTGTCTACCCATCTCATCCTCTGCCGCCCCCTTCTCCTCTTGCTTTCAGTCTTTCTCAGCATCAAGGTCTTTTCCAGTGAGTCAGCTCTTCACATCAGGTGGCCAAAGTATTGGAGCTTCAGCTTCAGCATTAGTCCTTTCAATGAACATTTAGGGTTGATTTACTTTAGGATTGACTGATTTGATCTCTTTGCTGTCCAAGGGACTCTCAAGAGTCTTCTGCAGCACCACAATTTGAAAGCACAATTTTTCAACACTCAACGTTCTTTATGGTCCAACCCTTACATCCATAAATGACTACTGTTACAAATTCATCTTAATTTAACTAATTACATCTGCAGTGACTCTGTTTCCAAGTGAGATCACATTCAGAGGGACTAGGCCTGGTGGGCTGCCATCTATGGGGTCGCACAGAGTCGGACACGACTGAAGTGACTTAGCAGCAGCAGCAGGGTAACTTAAGACTTAAACATAGGAATTTTTGGTAGATACAATTCAACTGATAACAACCTTCTTAGAGCCCTTAACAACATTAGGTATTAGCCCCTTGCCTATACATGTACATTATTTGCTACAATCATACTTCCTACCTGTTTTTCTCTACCTGCGAGGAGGATATGTCTTTTTTTTCCTGTTCTGGTTTCTCCTCCTTTCCTCTTGATTCCTTCCCCTTTTGTCCACTCCAGAAGCTTGTGTAATTGATTCTTTCCTTTCTTTTGTTTGTATAATTTATTTTATTTTTAAAGTTTATTTTAAATTGGAGTGTAATTGCTTTACAATGCTGTGTTAGTTTCTGCTGTGCCACAGTGTGAATCAGCCATTTGTATACATACGTCCCCTCCCTCTGAAGCCCCGCGCCCCACGTCTTCCGGGCATCACGGACACCCAGCTGAGGCCCCCGTGCTGCGCTGCAGCCCCCACCAGCTCTCTGTTGAACATGTGGTGGAGTGTATGTCAGGGCCACTCTCTGTCCGCCCTCTCCTTCCCACCCTCTGCTGTGTCCACGAGCCTGCTCTCTGTGTCTGCGTCTCTGTTCTTTCCCTGCAAGTAGGTTCATCACTACCATTTTTTTAGATTCCATATATCTTTGTTCATATTTGTTTTTCTCTTTCTGGCTTACTTCACTCTGTAGGACAGACTCTAGGTTCATCCACCCTCTTGCACTGTTGGTGGGAATGTAAATCGATACAATCACTATGCAGAACAGTATGGAAGTTCCTTAAAAAACTAAAGATAAAGCTACCATATGACCCAGCAGTCCCACTCTGGGGCTACATGATTCTTCACTTCCTTATCTGTGTTTCCTGTCTCTTCCCTCTTATAGGTATTTCAGCAGAGGCTCTGACCTGGTTAAGTCTATCCAGCTGCCCATTGGATGTTTCTGCTTCTGTATCATGTAGTCACCTGGATTTCAGTGCATCAAGTACAGTTGGCCTTCTAATGATATGGGTTAGAACCACAGGGGTTGGCTCACATACGGATTGTTTTTAAAGCAAATGCAATCGATTGAATCTGTGGGTGCATAACTGCACATATAGAGGGCTGATTATCAAGTTATACTCAGATTTATTTTTTTAAGATTTATATATTTGTCTGTTTTTGGCTGTGCTGGGTCTTCGTTGCAGCATGCGGGCTTCTTCTAGTTGCAGAGAATGAGGGCTAGGCCTGGGCTTCATGCTGCAGTGGCTCCTCTCGTTGCGGAGCACAGGCTCAGATTGCATGGGCTCAGCAGTTGTGAGCACAGGCTGTAGGTGCACGGGCTCAGCAGGTGTGAGCGCAGGCTCTGGGCACACGGGCTCAGCAGGTGTGAGCAGAGGCTCGGAGTGCACGGGCTCAGCAGTTGTGAGCACAGGCTCGGGGTGCACGGGCTCAGCAGGTGTGAGCACAGGCTCGGGGTGCACGGGCTCAGCAGTTGTGAGCACAGGCTCGGGGTGCACGGGCTCAGCAGGTGTGAGCACAGGCTCGGGGTGCACGGGCTCAGCAGTTGTGAGCACAGGCTCGGGGTGCACGGGCTCAGCAGGTGTGAGCACAGGCTCGGGGTGCACGGGCTCAGCAGTTGTGAGCACAGGCTCGGGGTGCACGGGCTCAGCAGGTGTGAGCACAGGCTCGGGGTGCACGGGCTCAGCAGGTGTGAGCACAGGCTCGGGGTGCACGGGCTCAGCAGGTGTGAGCACAGGCTCGGGGTGCACGGGCTCAGCAGTTGTGAGCACAGGCTCTGGGCACACGGGCTCAGCAGGTGTGAGCACAGGCTCGGGGTGCACGGGCTCAGCAGTTGTGAGCACAGGCTGGGGTGCACGGGCTCAGCAGTTGTGAGCGCAGGCTCTGGGCACACGGGCTCAGCAGGTGTGAGCAGAGGCTCGGGGTGCACGGGCTCAGCAGTTGTGAGCGCAGGCTGTAGCTGCACGGGCTCAGCAGTTGTGAGCATAGGCTCTGGGCCCACAGGCTCAGCAGTTGTGAGCACAGGCTCGGGGCACACGGGCTCAGCAGTTGTGAGCGCAGGCTGTAGCTGCACGGGCTCAGCAGTTGTGAGCATAGGCTCTGGGCACACGGGCTCAGCAGTTGTGAGCACAGGCTCGGGGTGCACGGGCTCAGCAGTTGTGAGCGCAGGTTCGGGATGCACGGGCTCAGCAGGTGTGAGCACAGGCTCTGGGCTCACCGGCTCAGTAGTTGTGAGTACAGGTTCGGGATGCACGGGCTCAGTAGTTGTGAGCACAGGCTCGGGATGCACGGGCTCAGCAGTTGTGAGCATAGGCTCGGGGCACACGGGCTCAGTAGTTTGAGCGCAGGCTGTAGCTGCACGGGCTCAGCAGTTGTTTTACAGCGGCTTCATTGCTCCTCAGCATGGGGGGAGTCTTTCCAGAGCAGGGATTGAACTCGTGTCTCCTGCATTTTCAGGTGGATTCTCAATCACTGGACGACCAGGGAAGCACTATATTGAAATTTTTGGCTGAGCAGGGTCTTGGAACCCCTAATTGTTCAAGGGTCACCTGTGTTACTAATTCCTATATTCTCTAACGTGCCTCCTTTCTGTTTCCTATCTCAGTGGTTGCTTTCACAGCCACGTGATTTTTGAAGGCGATACATGACCCCATCCTACACATTCCTCTGTGCCCCACATCCATGCTTTGGGTCCGTCCTTGTTCCCTCATATTCCGTCCTTTCCCACTGCTGAGGTAAGCATTCAGCCTCTCTTGCCTGGACAGCAGTAGGCTCCTGACTGGCGTCCCTGCCTACAGCTTGCCTCCTATTCTAATAGGATGACGGATCTGAAATACAAATTGTGTTGTCCTCCGGCTTAATGCTTTAAAACTCCATGTTAGCTGCAGGTTCAAGTCCAAACTGCTAGCTTGATTTTTAAAGCCTTTCATCATCCATCTCTCACCTACCTTTCTGCCTTATCAGACAGTCATCTCTTATTTTAATGCCTTTATTACCAGTCCAGCTGCTGCCACTTCAGGTCAGGACTTCATCACTTTTACTTATTTTACGCCAATAGCCCTTTCGTTGGTCTTACTGTTCCATCTCTCACTCCTCCACTCCAGCCTTCCCAAGGCATCTTTCTTGCTGTGTTGTTGTTGCTAGTCACTCAGTCATGTCCGACTCTTGGCAACCCCGTGGACTGCTGCCCACCAGGTTCCTCTGTCCATGGAATTCTCTAGGCAAAAGTACTACTGGAGTGGGTTGCCATTCCCTTCTCCAGGGCATCTTCCCAACCCGGGATTGGACCCAGGTCTCCCACCTTGCAGGCAGATTCTTTACCATCTGAGCCACCAGGGAAACAAGATCAACTCATCATGATCCTTTCCTAATCAGAGATTTGTGCAGCAGGCCTTCACAGTCAGCCCTCCCTCTCTATGGCTTTTGGGTCCATGCATTCAACCAACTGTGGATTGAAAATGTTTGGGGGGAAAAAATCCCAGAAAGTTCCAAGCAGTGAAACTTGAATTTATTGCATGCTGGCAACTATTTATATAGCGTTTACATTCTATTTACAACTATTTACATAGTATTTACATTGTACTTATAACCATTTACATATCATTTACATTGTATTAGGTATTATAAGTAATCTAGAGATGATTTTAAAGTATAGGGGAAAATGTGGAACTCTGCTAAGTGTTATGTGGCAGCCTGGATGGGAGGGGAGTTGGGGGAGAAGGGATACATGTGTATGTATGACTGAGTCCCTTCACTGTTCACCTGTGACTGTCACAACATTGGGAATTGGTTATACCCCAGTATTAAATAAAAAGCTAAAAAAAGTATACGGAAAAAAATAAAATACATGGAAAATGTGTGTGTTATGTGCAGATACTGTGCTGTTTTCTATAGGAATTCAGTGTGGATGGTGCTGAGGGACAGCTGAATCGATGTCTGTTTTATGTCAGGCTCTGAATGTGCTCAGAACCTGCCTCTCAGCCTAGCTGATATCACAGGATCACCCCCCTGGCATTCAAGATTGACCAGCTCCTGCTGCCTTACAGCCCTGGGCTTGGGCACAGACTCAATCTGTCTCTTTATATTAAGATTTTATGTTACTTTATATCCTGTTTCCCTCTTGCCATGACCATGTTTGCCAACCTGGGATGCTATTTACCTGTCACCTGAAAAGAGGTCTAGAAATTAACAGACTGTTTCCGGATGATGTCAGTACTTTGGTAAGTCATTACCTTTCCTATTCAGCATTTTAGATGGCTGAGAAAGAACATTATTTCCTCTTTAATTCTCTCTTTGGAAATTCCGTTGAAATTTTCGGATTCTTAAAACTTCGTCTATGCTTCATTTTTTCCTTTCTATAAACGTTTGATCACATTTACCCTCTCCCTAATTATGGTAGACATAATTGCCATAATTATATCTAGTCCCAGACAGTGGCTAGAATGTCTGGGTAGTGCTCTAAAGATTCAGAGAGGAGGTGCGTGTCCCAAAATGCAAAATGTATGACAATTTGGGAGAGTTAGTCACTTTGATAGTCTCCATTCTCCAAAGACAGAATGTTACAGAAGTGGAAAGAGCTGAACAGCATCCTCTTTCTCTCTGTGGGCACTGTGTATCCTGACAGCAGGTGCGTTAGACTGTAGGAAGCCTCTCCTGTATGGTGGCTGGTGTTCCCTTACAGACAGTGCTTTCATTTGCGTGTTTGAATTCACTTACAGAAAGCTGACCTCTGGCTTAGGAAGTCTCTCTATGCAACCCAGGTACTTACGATTTTCCTCAACAGGTTCAAAATGGATCCAGCTATAGGAAGTACATTATAACCATTTTCCTTTTGACTGAAAAATATGAGCCACTAATTTATAATCCTCAAATCCTTAAACTGCTTGGTTGTGCTGGTCTTCCTTGGCAGCTCAGCGGTAAAGAACCCGCCTGCAATGCAGGAGACTGGGGTTCAATCATTGGGTCGGAAAGATCCCCTGGAGGAGGGCATGGTAACCCACTCCGGTGTTTTTGCCTGGAGAATCACAGTGGCCAAAGAAGTCTACGGGATCACAGAGAGTCTGACATAACTGAGCGACTGAGCACACAGCACACAGGTTTGAAATGGCCTCTTACTCATGGAGCCATAACAATGAACTAAGCCAGGGGCGAGGGTTCTCTGAGGACTGGAATCCTCGTCTACACTCGACTGGGAGTGTGCTGGCCTTTAGGGCTCTGTGATTCTTAAATGCTGCTTCTCTGAGGATGATACATCTGGTTTTTTTTTTTTTACAGTCCAAAGGTGATTCTCAGATGACGCCCACTCCACTATTCTTGGCTGGAGAATCCCATGGACAGAGGAGCCTGGAGGGCTACAGGGTTGCAAGGAGTCGGACACGGCTGGAGCGACTTAGTGCTCATGCAGAGTCCAAAATGCTCATGGCTCTTCTTATTCTCTGTGTCATAAAATTTACGAAAGGCACAGTTTTCAAAAATTGGAACCAGCAAAATGCTCTTATATTGCAAGTTTGATTTCTCCAGAATGGATCCATGTCAGGTTTCCTGAAGGAGCTCTTCAGGAAGGAATACTCACTTTTTCCTGCTGAGTCAATTTTATTTTCAATATATAAAGTTGCTGTTGTTGTTCAGTCGCTCAGTCGTGTCCGACTCTTTGCAACCCCAGGGACTGCAGCACGCCAGGCTTCCCTGTCCTTCAGCATCTCCCAAAGCTTGCTCAGACTCCTGTCCATTGAGTTGGTGATGCCATCCAAGCATCTCGTCCTCTGTCATCCCCTTCTCCTCCTGCCTTCAGTCTTTATTGATGCCAGGGTATTTTCTGAAATATAAAGTAGGTCCTGCTTATTCTGCAATTTTTTAATCCAGTTTAAAAATTTTCTTTTTTCTTTTACTTTTTTCTGCCATCCTTCCTTTCTTTTCCTCCCTCCCTCCTTCCTTTCTCCTTTCTTCCTTTCTTTCCACTTCTTCCTCCCTCTCTCCCTTCCTTTTCAATATACGAGTCTGGGCATTTTCTTAAAACTGTGTAAGTTTTATGATCTGAAAGTATGACAGTACTCTTTATCACAGTGTCTTACACTAGAACATTATATGCTAAATTTTTTAATAATGAGATTAATAGCTTTTTGTGTAAGTTTTTAAAAAAATATTTCTTTTCATTTGTCTGTTTGGCTGCACTGGCTCCTAGCGGCATGTGGGATCTGGTTCCCTCACCAGGCATCAAACTCAGGTCCCCTGCACTGGGAGCAGAGGGTCTGAGCTACTGGGCCACCAGGGCAGTCAATAAACAGCTACTCTAAATTTTAAGTTACATGATGTTATATCTTACATGCATGGCTAACGAACGAGTGGGGAAAACTTTTTAAACACTATTAAGACCACATAGTTAAAGTAGAAAATCTGCTTCAACGTGTAATTGTAGACTCAGCCTACATTGTATCAGGTAGAGTATTTATTTGACTTTCCACAGATAGTTTTTCTAGCCTGGCAAATCAGACTTGTAAGTATTGAAAGAGACTTAGAACTGGATGGCGCGTCTGGGAAGGTCTTGAAGGCTTCAGGTCCATGTGTTTGTGAATCTGTGGATTGTGTTATCTCAGTCTCTGCATACTCTCGTGTGAAACGTCTATAAAGTGTGATGTTTACAATGTATTTTCGTATTCTGTGTTTGGGACTATCCCTTCTAGCCTATTCAGCCTCCATAACATTGTTGGAGCTGTGTTCTGATCAGCTGAAATATTAACTATGAAAATAGTTTCCTATAAAAAAAACCCAGCAGATTGAGATCTCTCCATTGTGTTTTGATGTATTTTCTTGAGTGGGAAAGAAGAGGGCTGAGTTGCAGTTAGAGGACCAGGAATTTGGCACAGTCCAGAGTTTGCCCGTGGGAATGTGCCAAGTCTGAAACAATTACCCATGACATATGTCTTAGTGGAAACCAAAGAAATATGTTCCTTTAGTCTGTTCTTGCCTTAAGGCTGGGCTATGGCTCTACTTATCTCAGAGCATTGTTTGTTCTATTTTAAAGGATTTTCGAAAATGGGGATTGCACCAGTTCTGTAAAACAGTGATGGTGTGGAGGGTGGAAGTTTTTTAAATGCTCCCTGAATAGAGATTGGGGCAGGAAAATTCCTCCTACCCCAGATCACACACCTTGAGAATATTGCTGCTATAGTTTTTGAGAGTGTGTCATATCCCACAAGTGTGTTTGATGATAGAAATGACTGAGAACCACTCTTCTAAAATATCTGTTACTGAACTATTAGAAGTGAGTTGAAGATGGATATTGGTGCAATCACATGCAGTCTGAATTTTTTTGAACAGCTGTTGATTTTAGATCATGTGTCCTGGGTTTTGGTCCTGAAAATAGAGTCTTAGTTCTACAATTGTGTATTTCCTAACATCACATTAATTTTCTAGGTATTTTAACTACAAGAAAAGTGTAGACAGTGATAAAGAAATGTTTAACAAAGAAGGGACTAAGTAGATAATATCTACAACAGACTAAGAAAGATTAAGAGTAACTTATGGTTATTTTTTCAATTTTAATGAAAAATGCATTAATTAAAAACATTATAGGTAAAGAAGAGATAAGATTGCTGAAATAAAATTGTATGTTAGTAATAGTCACTCAGGGCATGAATTACATCTTTTGTGTTACTGATGCTCATTTATTTTAAATTCTATTTATTTGACCTCACTGTGCAGCATGTGGAGAAGGCAATGGCACCCCTCTCCAGTACTCTTGCCTGGAAAATCCATGGATGGAGGAGCCTGGTAGACTGCAGTCCATGGGGTCGCAAAGAGTCGGACACGACTGAGCGACTTCACTTTCACTTTTCACTTTCATGCATTGGAGAAGGAAATGGTAACCCACTCCAGTGTTCTTGCCTGGGGAATCCCAGGGACAGGGGAGCCTGCTGGGCTGCCGTCTCTGGGGTCGCACAGAGTCAGGCACGACTGAAGCGACTTAGCAGCAGCAGCAATGAGCATGTGGGATCTTAATTTCCTGATCAGGGATGGAACCCGCACCCCTTGTGAGGAAGTGTGGAGTTGTAATCACTGGACCGCTAGAGACGTCCCTGATCATTTATTTTAAATCTTCTTCAGCTGTATAGCTCGCCTTATATTGTCTTCAGGTGAATATGATGGAGAATGCTCTGCAGTGCTTGATTCTCTTCTCCTAAAAGGCAGACTATTTAATTTTATGAATGAGCATCCTTGGGTCATAGGTATTGGGGTTCAGGTATGCAGAAGACTTGGTAACGTGTGGCCTGTTCCCAGATGCCCTAATTAACCTCAGAACTCTCCCCAGGAGATTTGCATTACTTTACCTAAATGGTGAGTTACATGAGCAAGTGCTTTGTCCCATGAAAGGAAAAGATAAATACATACTTTGCAAGACACGCCAGTCTACCTTCATGCTACCCTCGCTACACTTACTAGAAGATAAAAATGTTAAAACCTGGATGAAACACATTAATTGGGTGACCATAATTATGGGTGATTCACTTTTAGTATCCACACTGTTCCTTTTCTTTCCCTTATTATGATGATATGTGTATGTGTGGCTGTGTGTGCACGTGCTAAGTCACTTCAATCGTGTCTGACTCTGTGTGACTCCATGGACTGTAGCCTGCCAGGCTCCTCTGTCCATGGGATTCTCCAGGTGAGAATACTGGAGTGGGTTGCCATGCTCTCCTCCAGGGGATCTTCCCGGCCCAGGAATCACCCGCGTCTCTTACGTCTCCTCCATTGGCATATCCATTGTGTAAATGTATATATACATATATGCACACATAGACACATATATGTGGCTTTCCTGATGGCAGTGGGTAGAGAATCTGCCTGTAAATGCAGGAGACATAGGAGATATGGGTTCGATCCCTGGGCTGGGAAGATCTCCTGGAGCAGAAAATGGCAACCCATTGCCATAATGGCAGCCCACTCCAGTATTCTTGCCTGGAAAATCCCATGGACAGAGGAGCCTGGTGGGCTACAGTCCATGGATGCAAAGGGTTGAACACAACTGAGTGACTAACACTTTCTTTCTCTACACACACACACACACACACTTTTTTCTCTCATTTAAATATTTTTTGTTCAGGCAACACAGCATATTAAAGTCCCCCTGGACATTTTTTTCCTGGTTCACAATTTTCCCTTCTTATCACAATTAGGCATTCATCACTGAATAGTTTTAGTATTTCTATGAAGAAAAGTAAGGATGCTCATTGCAGAAAATTTATGAAATACTAAAAAATAAAAATGACTATGTTAAGTGAAAGCAGCCGTTGTATTTAAGTATGATCTCAGCTTTGTAGAACATATGTGTTCTCTATACGGGGGAAGCATCGGAAAAAAGGGAAAACAATGAAAGGTTAATATGGAAAGTTCATTGACGCTGCGACTTGCTGAAAGCCCCTTAGCTAGAAACTCAGTTAATCTGTAAGTGCAAGATTGTCTGACGCCAGTGTGTGCTTGATGTTTTTCTGGGCTGCTTCCTAGGAGAAATGAAAGTTAAAAGTGAACGTTGTTCAGTCATGTCTGACTCTTTGTGACCCCATGGACCATACAGTCCATGGGATTCTCCAGGCTAGAATACTGGAGTGGGTAACTGTTCCCTTCTCCAGGGGATCTTCCCAACCCAGGGATCAAACCCAGGTCTCCTGCATTGCAGGTGGATTCTTTACCAGTTGAGCTACAAGGGAAGCCCAAGAATACTGGAGTGGGTAGCCTATCCCTTCTCCAGGGGATCTTCCCAAC
Source organism: Aepyceros melampus (assembly GCA_006408695.1). NCBI lineage: Eukaryota > Metazoa > Chordata > Mammalia > Artiodactyla > Bovidae > Aepyceros > Aepyceros melampus. The sequence goes on along the minus strand of SJXQ01006300.1, from coordinate 207,955 downwards.
CCAGGAATCAAACTGGGGTCTCCTGCATTCCAAGTGGATTCTTTACCAACTGAGCTATGAGGAAAGCCCTCCTAGGAGAAGGGAGAAGCACTACACGGGGCCTGTGCTGTGGTGTGATGGAGAAAGGACCCCACATTCTTACAAAGGTGCAATTCATGTTTGGTAGTAATTCTAACAGATGAATGGTTTTCCTAATAAGGCACAGGGAGTGAATGAGCCTAAAAGATTCCTGCAGCCGAGCTATGCCATTTTTGAACCAAATTACAGTAACCATTTTACAGAGGGGAAACTGAGGTCCGGGCAGATGAAATCAATTGTGAAGAGAATATGGTTGGTTAGTGTGAGATCCAGGAGGTCTCTTGTCTAAATAACTCTTTACATTTGAGGTTTCAGTTTCATGCTTTTATTAGAACTGTGCTTGGATTGCCATTTTTTACCTGGATATAGATGGGGATTAGGTGGAATGGTTTGAGACATAAGCTTGATCCTTGATCATTTAATACACATTTCCAGTTAGACATTAAGGCACTGCCCCAGTGAAGGGTATGGAAGGTTATCTGTTGTCTGAGGTACCCTGCCAGTAGGTTGGTTGGAGCTGAGAGACATGAGGGTGATGCCGGTGTGTGTTTTAACTGGTGTGTTCAGAAAACAGTGTCAGAACACCTTTCAGAGGGTGTACATTGCCTTCCTCAAATAAGGTAGATAGTTAATATTGAACAGAAAGTGTCAGATGATAAATTCATTTCTTTTCTCCAAGTTCTGGCTATGTATACACGTGGGATTATTAGCTTGTGCATGTGAAGTGACTCTAGCTTCATTTTTATTTCCACCTGTGACAACTGGAATGTTTGTGAAGGCTAAAAATAAAGAGAAAACAGGCAGATCTTTTCAATAGGTCTTAGTAAGAAAAAAAAGGCTTGTAGGTGGGCATGGAGAGAAATGCTGAATGCTTCATATTCCTTTTTATTAGGAGGATGGGTGCTGAAAAAAGAGATCATTTCTGCCTCCTTCCCTCCTCCCTTTCTCCCTTTGCTCCTTGCTTCCATCCCTCTTTCCTTCTTTCCTCCCTTCTTCCTGTGCTTCCAGTATCATTGGGTTTCCTTTTTTTCCTGACACTGCTTGATCTCGATGGGCACCCTCCGCTCCTTCTTCTCTGAAGCAAGTGATCAACTGGCAGCCACGGGGCTTTCTGTGCCCTGAGCTCCTGCCCAGTGCAGGCACTGGGTCTCATCCATTTAGTAACCTTTGGGGCTGCTGTGCGTCCTCCCGCTGTGACAGACATGATTCTTTCTGGTGCGTGACTGGTGCAGCTAAGGGTAGAGTTGCAGGCAAGTGAGACAGATGCCTTATGATGATTGACCTGCTCTTCAACTGATCAACAGAATTATACCCCCTAAAAACAGACCTGAACTTCCTTATGCTCCCTGCTGCGTTTCATGGACTCATTGTGGCATATGTATCATTTGATTTACTTTATCTTTCTGCTTTTGCTGCTGATCAAGTTGGGAAGTTTTGAGTACTCATATGTAAGGAGTGATTTTTATTTTTATTTATGTATTTATTTTTATATTTAATTTAATTTAATTGGCTGTGCCAGGCCTCAGTTGCTGCATGTGAGATCCAGTTCCCTGACCAGGAATCGAACCTGAGACCCCTGTATTGGGAGCCTGGAGGGCTTAGCCACGGGACCACCAGGGAAGTCCCGAGAGTAACTTTTAGATTTTTCTCTGGTACTTGTCAGTGGGCTCAGAACTAGAAGAATGTGTGCCTTCTTAGTGTTTGTTTGTTTGTTTTTTTTTCTTTTTGTGATGAGAAGGAGCAGGGAAGTGAAAAATCTCAAGAGAGCAGTATCAGTTTTCCGGTCACCAAGCTCATTAGGTTAATATTTACTTTTAAAATGAGTGTATTTGCCAGCCCTTCCTGCTGTTTGTTTGGGGACCATTTAGCGCACATGTGAGAGCCTCTATCTGGCTCCACTGCCACTGGGCCTTTCACCTCCGAGGCCAGTGACCAGTCCGATGGGCTGATTCCTATTGTAACACCTGTTTTTTATTTTAAAGCTTCAAATTACATTTATCTTGAGACTAAAGGAAGGGAAAGAAATGAAACTTCATCAGTTTTTCCGTGTTTCTCTGTGTCTACGGCTCAGCCTTGTTAAACTCATTTCTGATATTGATAACTCAATTCACACATATTTAGAGGCTTAAGAAAACTGGAAAATTGATTAAAATACAGCCTCAAAACTCAAAGATGTTTTGAGTTTGAAGGCTTTTGATATTTTTACCATTAATTCTAATCCTGTTGTATTTTACATTGTAAAATAACACCCGGTCATTAATGAAAATGTAAAAACATACAGATGATATAAAAAAGGGAAGTTTAAAATATTAAGTTTTATATTTAGTCAAAAGTTTTCTTTTAATACTATTAAAATATTCTTTTCAAAAAGTTTATATTTTTTTAAATCCAGAAACATAGGATATTCTAATATCATCTAAGCCTTTTGTAAAAAATAAAAATCTCTTCATAAAGTATTATAGTTTAAAAATTTTTTTTATGACCTGCTTTTTTATTTGTCTGTGATGCTATTTTAACAAAAAATAATTGTTAATTAAGAATGAGGATGAAGTTTTATCATTTCTGCTTGTTTCTGTAGATTTTTACATGTTTATTTTGTGTTTTGTTGTTTTACTCAACTCTGTTAGTTCCACTGTTCTTCAGAGGTTTCCTTTGGGTTTTCTTGGTATATAATCATGTCATCTGCAAATGATTTTTTTTTTTAATCTCTTCCTTTCCAGTATTGCATGAAATAATATTATCATTTTTTTTTTCCTCTTGATGTTTGTAACTTTCTAAATGAAGGCTGTCATTTTTCTTTAGGTCTCAGAAGAGTTTTTTCAAAATAAAGAAATCTAGTGAGCATAAGATTATTTCTACTTCTAGATATTTAATGATCAAAGGGTCCTCAGATACATGTTATAGTAAATTTTGTTGGTGACTTTTTTAAGCCTTCTGTGTTAGGGAACTGCCAGTTATGTTGGATTATTTGAAGGTTGCATTGAGGGATTCTTAAACTTACTTTTGAAAAAGAGAGAGATGCCATTTTGTGTTCAGTATCTTCTTGATATTCCATTGGTCTTAGGAGTCTGTATGTGGAATGGTTCTCTGATGAAAGCCACAAGTGTGCCCGGGGTCACCATTAGCCCAGGTTATTTTTAATCTAGTCAGAAACCTGGAAACTGTGTCTGAACTTTCTGTGGCACATCTGCCATTCCTGAGATCAGCAAAGATCACCAATTCAGGGACGATTCTCAGGAACTTTTGATTCAGTATTGATGGGCTGGTTTTTTTTTTTTTTTTGAGATTAAAAAGAATTTTTTCAAGCGGTTGGTGCTGGCTGTCCGTGTGCCCTGCACCACTGTGTGGCTTCTCTCTCCATCCCCCGCTCCCTGTGAAGCACAGTGGAGAGGGGAAAGCACAGGGACAAGAGCTTTGGGGTCTCACTTCTCCCGGAGTCCAGTGGAGTTCTCCACCCAATGCCTCAGACCTCGTGCACCTCCTTTTCCCTATCAGTGCACAAGGATAGTGTACTTTGCAATGTTACTAGTAGTATTTTTTTTAAGTGCAAAGTCAAAGTGTTAGCTGCTTAGTTGTGCCCGACTCTTTGCGACCCCATGGATTGTAGCCCGCCAGGCTCCTCTGTCCATGGGGCTTCTCCAGGCAGGAATGCTGAAGTGGGTGGCCATTCTCTTCCCCAGGGCATCTTCCCGACCCAGAGACTGGTCCCTGGTTTCCCGCATTGCAGGTGGATTCTTTACTGTCTGTGCCACCAGGGATGCTCTAAAGGGGACTCTGGCTGCATGGGCTGGGAATTGAACCCGGGCCTCCCGTCTGGCAGGCAAGAATCCTACCATTGAACTGCCTGCACCATTGCATTTTTATTATTATTATTTTTTTTACCATTGCATTTTTAAAGTTGTATGGTGTGTGTTTTCTTTTTGGCCGTCCTGGATCTTCACTGCTGCAGGGGCTCTCTCTAGCCGAGGTGAGCAGGGGCTCGCCTCTTGTTGCTGTGTGCAGTCTCCTTGCTGTGAAGCATGCGCTCCAGGGCCTGTGGGCTCAGCACTTGTGGTGCACAGGCCTCGTTGCCCGGCAGCATGTGCGACTCCCTGGACCAGGGACGGAGCTCATGTCCCCTATACTGGCAGATGGACCCTAACCACTGGACCACCTGGGAAGTTCCTGGTGGTGTGATTAGGATTAATCAGATAATACCTGTCCATCCTTTGTCAGACTGGGCACATGGTGGGCACACTGCTTACAGGGCTCCGTTGTGCCACTCACAGCATCCTTCTGCTCAGTGATGCCTGTGCCATCCTTCTCTCAGTGTGAGCTCGCTCATCTGTTGGGCGGTGGGGAGGGCGCTCTCACAAGCTGAGGGTCACATGATGGCTAGCTTTATTGTGGCATACCAGTGCTAGAATTTAAGAAACCTCCTTATTTTATTTTTTTAAAATTTTACTTTATTTTGGGACTTCCCTGGTGGCTCAGACTGTAAAGCGTCTGTCTGCAAGGCGGGAGACCTGGGTTTGATCCCTGGGTCGGGAAGATCCACTGGAGAAGGAGATGGCAATCCACTCCAGTGCTATTGCCTGGAAAATCCCATGGACAGAGGAGCCTGATAGGTTACAGTCCATGGGGTTGCAAAGAGTCGGACACGACTGAGCGACTTCACTTTCACTTTCACTTACTTTATTTTACTTTACAGTACTGTATTGGTTTTGCAATACATCAACATGAATCCGCCATGGGTGTGCATGTGTTCCCAATCCTGAACCCCCCTCCCACCTCTCTCCCCATATCATCTCTCTGGGTCATCCCAGTGCACCAGCCCTAAGCATCCTGTGTCCTGCATCAAACCTAGACTGGTGATTCGTTTCTTATATGATATTATGCATGTTTCAATGCCATTCTCCCAAATCATCCCACCCTCTCCCTCTCCCACAGAGTCCAAAAGTCTGTTCTGTACATCTATGTGTCTTTTGCTGTCTCGCATACAGGATTATTGTTACCATCTTTCTAAATTCCATATACATGTGTTAGTATACTGTATTGGTGTTTTTCTTTCTGGCTTACTTCACTCTGGATAAAAGGCTCCAGTTTCATCCACCTCATTAGAACTGATTCAAATGTATTCTTTTTGATGGCTGAGTAATGTTCCATTGTGTATATGTACCACAACTTTCTTATCCATTCATCTGCTGATGGACATCTAGGTTGGTTCCATGTCCTGGCTATGATAAACAGTGCTGTGATGAACACTGGGGTACACGTGTCTCTTTCAATTCTGCTCTCCTTGGTGTGTATGCCCAGCAGGGAATTGCTGGGTCATAAGGCAGTTCTATTTCCAGTTTTTAAAGGAATCTCCACACTGTTCTCCATAGTGGCTGTACTAGTTTGAATTCCCACCAACAGTGTAAGAGGGTTCCCTTTTCTCCACACCCTCTCCAGCATTTATTGCTTGTAGACTTTTGGATTGCAGCCACTCTGACTGGTGTGAAATGGTACCTCATTGTGGAAACCTCCTTATTTTAAAGATAAGGACTCTCTGAAGTCCAAGCTGAGTCTTCCTCCTGCCACTGCCCCCTTCTCCTCCATCTCAGTGGCCTTGCCTAAGGGAGTGTCTAGTGGTGGGGTTTGTCAGCTCTGTGGGTTTTGGTGGATAGAATTTTGTATCTTAGGAGACAGTCATGGACTCTGTGTTGGTAAGAATTCTTTTTCTGATAAAACTTTTTATTTTGTACTGGGATGTAGCCAATTGACAATGTTGTGATAGTTTCCGGTGAACATCATAGGGACTCGGCCATACATATACATGTATCCATTCTCCCCCAAACTCCCCTCCCGTCCAGTCTGCCATAGACCATTGAGCAGGGTTTCCTGGGCTGCACAGTAGGTCCTTGTTGGTTATCCATTTAAAATATAGCAGTGTGTATATGTCTATCCCACACTCCCTAAGTACCCCTTCCCTCCATCCTTCCCCCACCCCGCCGGCAACTCTAACTCTGCGAGTCTGTTTCTGTTTTGTAAGTAAGTGGATTTGTATCATTTCTTGTAGAATAGATGCCATGGAACGTTTCTCCTTTCCTGTCTTATTTCAGTCAGCATGGCATTCTCTGTGTCCGTCCGTGTTGCTGCAGATGGCACTGTTTGCTCCTTTTTTTGCAGCTGAGTACTATTCCTTTGCACATATGTGCCACATCTTCTTTGTCCACTCCTCTGTCAGTGGAGATTTGGGTTGCTTCCGTGTCCTGGCTATTGTGGTGAGCATTCTTAACCAGTGTTTGAGTAGGACACAGTGGTCACAACATCACATGTGCAGTGTGTCTGTTGACAATTCCAGGAAGATCTCCAGGGCTTACCTTAGCTATAGAGGGAGGAAAATCTTCCCACCCTCTCCCACTTCTGGGTCAGTGCTTCCCCTGTATTTTCTCTGGATGATTTCTGTGTGATTCTCTTCCTTGGTTACCAGTATTTTCCCTGGAACTTATTCATGATTGGGTGCAGCCCTTTGTCCCTTTCTGTCTGCCCTGTGCCCATGTGTTGAGGAATTAGTTTGTTTTTTTTTTTTTTCCCCCATCAGGATGTTATCCCGTCATAGGTGCTTATTATCAGGATCTTGGGACCTGTTACCTGAGCAGATACTCACATCCTTAAAATCATCGTCTATTTCCCCAACAAGAGTGGTCGGCTCCTGGGAGCAGAGGTCATTTCTTACTCTCTCTAAACCTCCTTTGTTCAACACTGTGCTTTGTACCTAGTATGTGCTGAGTAAGTGGTATTTGAAAGAATAAGTAGAAGACACATTTGGGGTATTTTTGGTGAGTTTATTTCCAAAATTCACACAATATTTTTTTCTTTCTCTCTGTCCTTTTTTGGAATTCACTAATCACTTATTGATGATGAGACTTGAGAAACCCCCAATAAATGGTTAAATGATTGTTCTTTCTGCACATTATTTAGTCTTTCCAATAATATCGGCATTTCTGTTTCTACTTTTGCGGATAATATTGGCATTTGGTATTTCTACTTTTGCGGATAATATTGGCATTTGGTATTTCTACTTTTGCACATGGGGAAACGGAAGTTTCGAGAAGTTAAGCAACCAGCTCCGGATCCCAGGGCTGTGAAGTGGCAGAGCTGGGGGTGATCTCCACAGCCCCCTTTCAGACAGCTAAAGAAACTGCTGGGAGGGACTTGCAGGACTGTTGGCCTTTTAAAAGGAACACTGTAAGTTCCTTGCATTTAAATGACGATTGAGTAACATTCACTATTGAATTATGTGAATTTTAAAGTTGCAAATGAATGCGAAGAGTATATTAGAGTAGCCCTTGGCTGTGGGACTAATTGAGAAACAAAAGAAAGTACTGCAGACACAGTGATTTTCCTGCTTAGAGTAGGTGCTTCCTCCCAGCCCATCTATCCTGTGGCATTTTCCCAAAGGATCCTTTCTTCTCTAATTAAGCAGTACAGGCCAGATGTTACGTGTTGTCAATAATTTAGTAACCATGGCTTTTTGCCCCTATGGTTAGTTTGGAGACAGCAAGTTAGAATAATCTGTGCACATACTTTAAAAATGTAGAATGTCCGTTTGCGTGGTAGTGTTTTTGCTCATCTAGAGCTTGTGGGAATTTTGTCCTTGTCTTGAAACTGTCCTCTGGAAAGACTGTCTGTCCAGTGTGGTCTTTTCCCAGAAGTCTCTAGCTTCTCATGGGGGAAACAAAATCTGTGATTTCCTTCGGTTTTTATTTTTTAAGACTTTTTAAAAAATATAAACCATTTTAAAAATCTTTATTGCATTTGTTGCCATCCTGCTTCTGTGTTCGGTTTTGGTTTCTTGGCTGCCAGGCATGTGGGGTCTTACCTCCCTGACCAGGGATTGAACCCTCTCCCCCTGCATTAGAAGGCGAAGTTTTGCATCTTTGGTTTTTCCTCCTATTCTTGAGTTACATACAAATTAAACATTCCAGATTGCACATCAGTGTGCTGGGTTTTTCTCTGGGCTTGTCCCTTCTCTAAGTGTGGAGTTGGGGGTGTGAGGGGTGTGCAAGTGCTTAACTAACTTTGGTAGTAATTAGGGGACTGCAGCATTCTTATCCCAGACATCCTGAGCAAAGATGATCCCAAATGTGCTTTTACTGAGAGCTCTTCCTGTCATTCTGGGTAATTTTATACTGTTTATTTATTTACCTTTTTGTAAGGAAATTCCTTCTTTACTGTCCTATCTCATCTTAGATCAAAGTTTCCACCCAGGAACCCTTACTTAAATAGTGTTGTCTAAGGCGGTCTGTGTTTTCTTTCCTTCTTTCTTCTTCGTTTGAAAGCTTTCTGAGTTTCGCTCCCTGTGCACTCTTTGGCATCCCTTCCTTCTATTTATGACTATGTGTAATGAATATTCATAGTTTCCGTCATTAATGTCGGAGCATGGCATTTGTCAGAGCACTGGCTTCCTTGTACTGTAATTGTTTAAAATTCTGTTTCTTTTATTTATTTTAAAAATGTTGGCCTCTGACTTAAAAAAAATTTTTTTTTCCTAAGGTTTGTAATCATGTGAGTTTTCTGTCTCTAGGCTGAGGCATATGTGCAGGCCTAAGACTACACCATGCAAGATGTCAAATGGCTTAAAAGGATTTCTGTTGTGGCCTGAAAGAGTGGCTCTGTCTTCTGATGGTATAGCCTGACCACATGAATACCAATAATTAGGCAGCCTTTATTTTAAGAGAGGGGCAGCTGTTACTGGAGTTGAATTGGAAGATCTTGAGCTATTTTGCTCCTCTTTTTAAATGGCTGTTCCCCATATATGCATCTTCTTGGCATGTCTGGTAACAGACTTTGCTACTGGCATGTTGATAATATGATACATGGAGGGAAAATAAAAACATCTGAAAGGATTATCTCAAGTGTTCTGAACATTCAGTTTTAAGGTATTGGTTTGTTTTCCTAAGTTTTTTTTGTTGTTGTTGGTTGATTTAAAAAAACGTAAAGTATCTAAGCATTGTACATGTCATTCATTTTTAAGTAATTTTAAGGTAAAATCCTTCATCTTGCACTTGATCAAAGGGTCTAGCAACGAAAGCTCCCCTTGAGCATCCTTAGACATCTCTTGGAGATTGATTAGGATGGCACTTGCTGGGGTGATTTGCCTTCCGGAGTTTGCAAGCCTTTTATTTAAATCTGTGCTTATTATCTCTTACTGTTGTTTAAAAACACAGCTCGTGACCTGAGAATCTGGTGGTGAATTCACCTGGAGGCTGAGTTACTGGGTTTGTGGGGTGAGAGGGACAGACCTCATTCCCTCTCTTTGTTGTCATCCGAGGTCCTGAAACCCTTTCTCATGCTGGCTCATACCAGGCAAGGGCATCACTGTGTTTTCAGAACAGATTTTACAGGGCTTCAGGGTTTACAAACAGTTTCACGTGTTACTTCAGTCATTTCTTGCAACAACCCTGTGAAGCAGTGGATAAATATTTTCATCCCTGTTTTGTGGAGGGGAAACTGCATTCCAAGAAGAGGAGTGCTGGGCCCCAGGCTACAGTTTCGTATTCTCACAGTGGAGCTGGGTCTGCAACCAGGGTTTCCTGGCTTCCTGCTTTGACCCCATTATTCTGCTTCACCCACCAAAGTCAGGATTTAAGGATATTGCATTCAGGATCAAATCAGGCAAGCTCTAATAACGTGGCCTCTAAAGTGGTATTTAATTTCCTCAATCTTAAAATTTTAATGAGAATTAATGTGACTCACCCATTAATTTGTCCATTTGGACAGACGCATTTGATTTTCTATATTCCATGACAGATTTTTAAGCCTGAATACTTACTTTTACATAACCGTGAAGAAGGCTTCCCCAGTGGCTCAGTGGTAAAGAATCCGCCTGCAGTGCATGAGATGGAGATATGGGATTGATCCCTGGGTCGAGAAGATTCCCTGGAGGAGGGCATGGCAACCCACTCCAGTGTTCTTGCCTGGAGAATCCCATGGACAGAGGCGCCTGATGGGCTCCACTCCACGGGGTCAGAGAGTCAGATAGGACTGAAGTGGCTGAGCAGCAGCAGCAGCAGCAGCAGCAGAGCATCGATCCTCTTTTGTATTTTTCAGATGCCTCAAGGGCCAGCAGCTCAAACTGTAGTAGGAGTCCTGGCAGTTTAGCTAAGGGAACAGAAGGGAGAAGTGGCTAGCCACTCTTCCCTGGGGGATAGGGAGAACATACTTGTGACTGGGCCAAAGGTTTGGTGCAAACAGGAAGCTGCTTTTGAGAAGAATTCAGCATTTGGTTTGGGTGTGAGTCTTTGCTCCCCTCTGCAGGCTCTTTGTTAGGACGGACAGTCTCTGGATCCCTCTGAGCGTCATCTCCTGTCTGAGGGTGAAGTCAGTGCCCTGTGTTAGGGGAGAGGTCAGGGCACTGATGCGGGGAGTTTGACATCATAAACTGCAATCCCTTCCAGGCTCCAGCACCTCTTGGTCATGTGATACTCCACCTCCCCACGTATCCTGAATGGGGACACTGATAACACCTACCTCATGGGGTTGTGAAGATCCGCTGAGGAGGAAATGGCAACCCACTGCAGTATTCTTGCCTGGACACAGGAGACCATGGGGTCGCAAAGAGTCCGACATGACTGATGAGCGACTAACATAACTGAAACATAACCTGAGGTTGTTAAGATCACATGAATTTTAATCTATGAGTGACTTACAAGTTTCTTATCAAAAGTTAAGTCATTCTTAAGTGTGACGAGGTAGGGAAGTACCTGGTGCTTCTATTAAGCTCTCAGTATGTTGGTTTCTTTTTCTCCCTTATAGGTTTGTTGAGGTTTAGCCTAATGAAAGGAATTTAAAAACCTTTAGAATATATTTTCATATAAGCACTAGCCTCCCTTTATGTAGTTACTGGCCTCCTACACATCGGACACTTATGTTTTAAATGTGATATTTTTGTATTATTAAACTCTTAAAATACTGTGTTATACCATGTCTAGGAAATTCATGATAAGCCTTTTGAAGAGAGAAGGCTTTGTGATAAAAGCCAGCTGCCCAGACATTTCCACCCTCCTCGCCCATCCCCCAGCTGACTGCAGAAGCAGAGCCTTGGCAGAGATCCAGGCTTCCTAAGTGATGGGATTGTTCCCAGGCGGGAATGAAAGGAATCTGCCCAGATTGGATATGGCTTTAGCTCCTCTGCTAGTTTCAGACTGGTAGCCCCATTCACAAACTGACCAACCCAGCACCATTTTCCCATTGTTGGGGATACTGTTTTCACACTGGTGTGTAAGGTCTTATTAAAAAAACTTTTTTGAATCTACTTTTTAATCTCATGGAAGTTGTTCTAGTTTTTATTTGTACTGCGCAAGAATTGTGAATTCATTTTCATTTATAGTTTCATCTCTGCAAATCAGTATGGTCAGCCCCTGGTGTTCTCCATGCCTGACTCCAGGCCTCGTCTCTCCTTTCTGATTGGATCCAGGTATTGAGCTTGTGGTTTTCACCTTTCCCATTTTAGGGGTGGAAAGGTTTGGTGATTTGAGTGGCTTAGGCCAGGAATTTATTGGCTATTGTCACTGGAATTTGTTTATCTTTTCTACGCCTCTGCATTCCTGGACTCTGAGAGAACTCATCATCGCTGGGGGATTGCCTTTCAGTTAGTGTCAGCTCCTCCCCTTGCTCTATTTTTATTAAACACTTGAAGTTTCTTGCTTCTTTGGATGTAAATTCAGGGACCCCCGCCCCCTCATTTCAGAAAGGACTCACTTGCTCAGCAGTTGTTAAAATAAAAAGATCTGCTGAACACTTGCCATCCCCTTTTAAGTTTGGCTACCTCCTAAACACGGTTTCTGCAGTTATTCTCTAGGACTTACCCAACTCCATACTTACTTTAAACATAGGGGTGATGCATGTATAAGTCTAATGAACTTCTTGACCTTTACTCTCCAGCGGGTCTGTAATGCAAGTCACATTAAAACTTCCTAGAAAATGAGAAGTTTTCTAGAGGTCACATTAAAATATAAAAAGAATAAGTGACTAATTTTATATAATATTTAACCCAGCATATCAAAGTATGATTCGGACTTTATTGAGGTCCCCCTCCATTGATGCTTTCGAAGTGTGGTGCTGGAGAAGACTCTTGAGAGTCCCTTGGACTGCAAGGAGATCAAATCAGTCAATCCTAAAGGAAATTAACCCTGAATATTCATTGGAAGGGCTGATGCTAAAACTGAAGCTCCAGTACTTTGGCCACCTGATGTGAAGAGCCAACTCACTGGGAAAGACTCTGATGCTGGGAAAGATTGAAGGCAGGAGGAGAAGCGGGGGACAGAGGATGAGATGGTTGGATGGCATCACCAACTCAATAGACGTGAGTTTTAGCAACTCTGGGAGGTAGTGAAGGACAGGAAAGCCTGGCGTGCTGCAGTCCATGCGGTTGCAGAGTGAATATGACTTGGCAACTGAACGGCAACTGGTGAGACTTAGCTATCGAACAAGACTCAGAATTTAGCATGGTCTCTGGATGCTCTGCCTTGCATGGAAGCTGGGAACTCCTACAGCAAAGCTGTGACTGTCATTTGTGACTGACACCTGCCTCCCATACGTTTCAAGTTCATCAGGTTTAAAAGGTAAAAGAAGATTGGTCCTTACTGTGCCAGCCCATGTGCTTGTTTCATCCTGTGCCCTTGTCTTGCCAGGATCCCTCTATTACCTTTTTAGAGAAAGATGGTTCTTGAGGATTAAAGATAATTTTTGAGTCACCAGTGTAGATGGTTATGGCTGAATTTCAGCCATTGGAGGGTCATTTTCTGATCTAGGACAGTGGTTCTCAAATTATAATGTGGATGTGAATCACCTGGGGGTCTTGTTAACAGATTTAGGTGCAGTAGGTTTGAGATGGGGCCTGAGATTTTGCCTTTCTCAGAAATTCTCTAGTGATGCCGATGTTACTGCTCCAGAGGCCACACTTGGAGCAGCAAGGATTTTGTGCTGTGGTCACAAAATGCCAATCTTTATTTAAGTTTTTCCTAGCCTGTAACAAAAAGAGAAAAATAATAATACAGTGAGTAACGTTTTCTACTACACTAAACGTGTTCTTGTTTTAGCAACTCTTTTAAAATTCAGAAATAATTTCTTTCCTGCCTTCTTGTTACCATGGTGATGGTAAATGGTAGTTCTTTTTTTTTTTAAATGATCTTTCATGGCAAAATCAAAAAACTGACAAACCTATTTATGTCTCCAAGTTAATAAAAGAAAATATCTTCACTGATCTGCAAACTTCTAAAGTCTGATGCCACCCCACCATCTAAATTATTAGTTTATTACTTTTCTTTCATGGCACAGTGTTTTATATTGATGTAATTACTTGGGTGTTGTTTAACGTCACTTTCTCCACTGTGCTCTAGGTTCTATTTTTTTTCAAGTTTTTTTTTAAAAGATATTTGCTATAGTTATTATCCTGTTTTTAAAAATATTGACTTATTTCGTTAGTTTTGGCAGTGGGTCTTTGCTGTGCCCCTGAGCTTTCCGTAGTTGCAGAGAGCAGGGACTCCTCTTCTTTGTGGTGGGAGCTTCTTACTGCCGTGGCTTCTCTTGTTGTGAAGCACAGGCTGAAAGGTGCTCAGGCTTCAGTAGGAGCAGCACATGGGCGAGTAGCTGTGGCTCAGGGACTTAGTTACCGCAGGGCATGTGGGATCTTTCTGGACCCGGGATTGAAGCCATGTCCCCTGCTTTGGCAAGTGGATTCTTAACCCCTGGAACACCAGGGAAGTCCCTACACTTTGTTTTTTTTCACCACGTTGCTCTAGTGTCTTGCACTGGGTCTGGAGCCTGTTAGTCCCCAGGCAGCACTTTTCTGTAGCGCTTTATTCACTGGGTCTCAGTGGGAGGGGGACTGCTTCCTCCAGGAGTGTTTTAGAAATCGGTGGGAAATGACCCTGGTGGGCCAGGAGCACAGAGTGTGCGACTGGTGTTTGGCGGGTAGGCGACCAGAGGTCTAGGCATTTTGTAGGTTACGGAACAATAATAACCAAATGAAAGCTCACCCTGTGCGTTCTGCCAAATCTTGCTGCTGCTTCCGTTATTGCTAAGTCGCTTCAGTCTTGTCCGACTCTGTGCGACCCCATAGACAGCAGCCCACCAGGCTCCCCCGTCCCTGGGATCCTCCAGGCAAGAACACTGGAGTGGGTTGCCACTTCCTTCTCCAACGCATGAAAGTGAAAAGTGAAAGTGAAGTCTCTCAGTCGTGTCCAACTCTTAGCCACCCCATGGACTGTAGCCCACCAGGCTCTTCTGCCCATGGGATTTTCCAGGAAGAGTACTGGAGTGGGGTGCGATTGCCTTTTCCCCTGAAAAATCTTAGATTATCCTTACTGGGGGTTTGGTGAAATACCTGTCTGTAATTACCAAAAACCTAACCCTATTTGACATATAAAGACAAAATTTTGGGGACCCAGTTTTAACATTAATATATGTTGAAATTTTCAGAAAATGTGACTGCTGAATACTTAGAAAGCTGTACTTTGATTTCTGCCCTAGTTTTCATTCCAATCCCAAAGAAAGGCAATGGCAAAGAATGTTCAAACTACCACACAGTTGCACTCATCTCACACACTAGCAAAGTAATGCTCAAAATTTTCCAAGCCAGGCTTCCACAGTACTCGAACTGTGAACTTCCAGATGTTCAAGCTGGATTTAGAAAAGGCAGAGGAACCAGAGATTAAATTGCCAACATCTGCTGGGTCATCGAAAAGCAAGAGTATTCCAGAAAAACATTTACTTCTGCTTTATTGACTATGCCAAAGCCTTTGACTGTATGAAAGTGAAAGTCACTCAATCATGTCCAACTCTTTGGGACCCCATGGACTATACAGTCCATGGCATTCTCCAGGCTAGTGGGTAGCCTTTCCCTTCTCTAGGGGATCTTCCCAACCCAGGTATCAAACCCAGGTCTCCTGCATTGTGGGTGGATTCTTTACCAGTTGAGCAACAAGGGAAGTGGGATCACAACAAACAGTGGAAAATTCTTAAAGAGATAGGAATACTAGACCACCTGACCTGCCTCCTGAGAAATCTGTATGCAGGTCAAAGCAACAGTTAGAACTGGACATGGAACTACAGACTGGTTCCAAATCAGGAAAGGAGTACATCAAGGCTATATATTGTCACCCTGCTTATTTAACTTATATGCAGAGTACATCATGCAAAATGCTGGGCGGGATGAAGCACAAGCTGGAATCAAGATTGCCGGGAGATATACCATAACCTCAGATATGCAGATGACACCACCTTTATGGCAGAAAGTGAAGAAGAACTAAAGAGCCTCTTGATGAAAATGAAAAAGGAGAGTGAAAAAGTTGGCTTAGAGCTCAACATTCAGAAAACTAAGATCTTGGCATCCAGTCCAATCACTTC
Source organism: Aepyceros melampus (assembly GCA_006408695.1). Lineage (NCBI taxonomy): Eukaryota > Metazoa > Chordata > Mammalia > Artiodactyla > Bovidae > Aepyceros > Aepyceros melampus. Next base: position 192,502 of record SJXQ01006300.1, on the reverse strand, counting down.
ATGGCAAATAGATGGGAAAATAATGGAAACAGTGAGACTATATTTTGGGGCTCCAAAATCACTGCAGATGGTGACTGCAGCAGTGAAATTAAAAGACGCTTACTCCTTGGAAGAAAAGCTATGACCAACCTAGACAGCATGTTAAAAGCAGAGACATTACTTTACCAACCAACAAAGGTCCATCTAGTCAAAGGTATGGTTTTTCCAATAGTCATGTATGGATGTGAGAGTTGGACTATAAAGAAAGCTGAGTGCTGAAGAATTGATGCTTTTGAACTGTAGTGTTAGAGAAGACTCTTGAGAGTCCCTTGGACTGCAAGATCAAACCAGTCCATCCTGAAGATTTGAAATCATTCCTGAATATTCATTGGAAGGACTGAAGCTGAAACTCCAATACTTTGGCCACCTGATGCGAAGAACTGACTAATTGGAAAGATTGAAGGCAGGAGAAGAAGGGGATGACAGAGGATGAGATGGTTGGATGGCATCACCAACGTGATGGACGTGAGTTTGAGTAGGCTCTGGGAGTTGGTGATGGACAGGGAGGCCTGGTGTTCTGCAGTCCGTGGGGTTGCAAAGAGTTGGAACATGACTGAGCAACTGAACAGACTAACTGATTGATTTTGATTTATTGGTAATTTTTCAAAGAAATGTCCACCTTTTGGTAAATCTTTTTACCTGTGGCAGTGCTGTTTGTGACATCTGAATTGTACCAATACATATTTGTGGACAATATAATGATTATTAATACACACACACACACACACACTTAGCCTTTATTTGAAAATATCCAACTTATGGACATGGGGAGAGCGTGAGATGTATGGAACGAGTAACATGGAAACTTTCTTTACCATCTGTAAAATGGACAGCCAAGGGGAATTTGCTGTATGGCTCAGGAAACTCAAACAGGGGCTCTGTATCAACCTAGAGGGGTGAGATGGGGAGGGTGATGGGAGGGAGTTTCAAAAGGGAGGGGATATATGTATACCTGTGGCTGATTCATGTTGAGGTTTGACAGAAAACAGCAAAATTCTGTAAAGCAATTATCCCTCAGTAAAAAAAAATAAATTTAACAGCAAAACAAATAAGAATATCCAATAAAAAGCATTGAACATTTTCAGAAGAATGCGTTTTACTTCTTTTAAGTTCAGACTCATTTGAATAGTTGCAAGCATCTGATGTCATCATCATCAAATCATTTGATGTGGTCCTGTCTGTTTGCATCTTGAAATATGTATACATGTAATTTACACGTATGAAAGATGGCAAAAGCTATTCTCTGTCATTTTCCTTCATACTACAGTTGTCTCTCTGTGTGTATACACATTCTCTGTGGATTCCAAAGGTTTGGTATCTGAAGGTGGCACTGGTCTGGTAGGGTTAGAGAACCTTTGTTCTTATGGAAACATCATGGAATCAAGGATTCTTGCATTTTATCTTTGGCTTATTTTTCCGAGCAGCTCATTTAATGTCTCTGAATTCATTAGATGCTCTACATCATTCCCGGTGGCTCTGACGGTAAAGAAACCACCTGCAGAGCAGGAGACCTGGGTTCCATCCCTGGGTCGGGAAGATCCGCTGGAGAAGGAAACAGCAACCCACTCCAGTATTCTTGCCTAGAGAATCCCATGGACAGAGGAGCTTGGTGGGCTACCGTCCATGGGATCGCAGAGTCTGACACGACTGAATGACTTAATACTTTCACTTCTGCGTCATACGAGTTGTAGTAAATGATTTGTGAGTGACTGAACATGTGGTAAAATGTCTTAGCTTAATCGGTGACTTCTTGCCTGGAGCTCCTCAGAAAGGCACAGTGCCCACCTGAGACCCACTATTTTGCTTCCCTTGCGTTTTTATTAATAATAGGGAAAACAGACTGTGTCTAATCCCTGGAGGAAGAGATTAGGAAAATGCTGAGGTATGAAGGGGTGTGGAAAGTGCTGGCAGTCATGGAGGTGGGGAGTTTTATGAATTAAAGTTCAAGTGTCAAGTGAGTAAAAGTAGAATGTGTTTTGGTTTTCCAGGAAGAATTGAAGATTCTTAGAGTGGGGCCCACTATTGTAAGAATTTTTTGACAATGAAATGTCTACTCCAGAGTAATTAACAATGGGATCTTTGAAATTCGGACTGGGGAGGCTTGTGTGTCTTGCTCAGTGGTTGTCTTGAGTGAATCTCGGGGCACAGGTGGGAGGTTGGTATACATAGCCCATGCTTGGTGCCGGGAAAGGCTCCTGGGGCTGAGCTGGAGAAAGATGACTATGGGTTCCACAGTAGAAATACTGCAGGTGGGTTTAGATCTGGCTAAAATGATGCTCATTAGTAGGAACTAGAAAGAGAGAGGAGGCTCAAGGACAGTTGACCCGGGAAAAAGGTCACTAAAGCTGAACCCACTGAAACGAAGATCCACATTTCATGATTACTGTGCATATAAAGTGTAATTGGGATTTGGTCGTTTAGAAAATAAATTGATCATCATGAAAATAAAGTTTATTTTAGTTTTTACTTGCAGTTAATTAGAAAACTATGTGCCAGTAATTAGGGGGAAAAATGAATAAGATTTTTGGGAAAAATCATTCCTGAAATTGTATAATAACACATATGTTGTAGTTCAGTCGCTCAGTCACATCCAACTCTTTGCAACCCCATGGACTGCAGCACGCCAGGCTTCCCTGTCCTTCACCATCTCCCGGAGTTTGCTCAAAGTCATGTCCATTGAGTCGGTGATGCCATCCAACCTTCTCATCCTCTGTCGCTCCCTTCTCCTGCCCTCAATCATTTCCAGCATTAGGGCCTTTTCCAATGACTTTTGCTGTCCTTTAAGTATAATTATAAGGAGGGTCTTATTTATTTTCATTTCTCTAAGAAGTTAAAAAAATTTGATAATCATTATATTCTCTTTTAAAGTATCTGTAAGCTTGTAGATTTTAAAATCTTTAATTGTGGATTATAAAGAGAATCCTGTGGTCCTCTTCTTTCTGTGGTCCTGTGCATGACAAGCAGTTTTCCAAAGTCACTTTAATTAATCTCATGAAATATTGTGTATTTGGCGAGATTTGTAGTTGATTTGTTTGAATTTTCACGCCACTGCAGAAAGGGCAGATGGGAGGGAATGTTTTCCTGTGGAATTGATTTTATAAGTCATCAGTTCCCCAGAGGATAGTTTTGAATTAAGACAACCTAAGTTTGGAGATAAATATTTGATCACAATCCCCTTATAGCCTTCAGATTCTTTGGGTATTTCATTATGCCAGTTAGGTGATAGAATCAAGAGTTGAAGTGTGTATATGATCTCTATGTCTATTATTGAGTAATATGCAAGGAGAATTAATAATAAATACTTGTTAATGGAATTATTTTGAATATCATGAATTTATATTCTTCTGTGACTTCATATTTGCAGATTTTCTCCAAGTTGCCCAAGGTTGCCATGGTAAAATTTAGCCTAACATCTTTTTTATGTTATACTTTATAAGGTAACAATTTCATCTAATATTTGGATCATGACTGCTGAATGTTTGCTTCAAATAGAACAGTTTGTTCTTTGAAATTAATAATAATTTACCCCGCCCCCCCCACACTGAATAGCATCTGTGCAGCGATCTTTCCCTTCAATATTATGAGCAATTATGAATCATGACCAAAGAGAGACCTTGTAAATTATGAATAATCTGAAAACAATGAGGCATATTCTCCTGCTACAAAGATAACACCAGAGTTAATGGAAGCGCCATATGCCTAGAGGGGAGATGCCATCAAGACAAACGTGTTGTTTGTCAAAGTGACGTCTAGATGAGTGTGAGCAATATTAATCCAGTCATACACTTGTCAAGCTTAAGCCTGATTTTCCAAGTAGAGGTTTTAGGCTAATTTGTATATCTCTGTCTAGTGTAACAAGGGATTTGCAGGCATCAAACTTTAAAGTAAAAGATAGAAAACTGCATAAAATTAATCAGCATCTGGGTCTCTTCTTGCATGTGTGTGTGGGTGTGTGTGCTCTGTCTTGTCTGAGCCTTTGCAGCCCATGGACTGTAGCCCACCAGGCTCCTCTGTCCGTGGAATTTTTCAGACAAGAATTCTGGAGCGGGTTGCCCTTTCCTTCTCCAGGAGAGCTTCCCAACCCAGGGATCGGATCTGCATCTCCTGCACTGGCAGACAGATTCCTTACCTCTGCGCCGCCTGGGAAGCCCTTAGTTATGAGCAGTTATAACAAAATACACAAATAGAAAATATTAGAATAATTGAATTTAGAAGAAAAACATTAAAGACTAGATTTTGTGGTCACAGGAGATCAAAGGCATTTAATAATTTTTAAGTATGTATGAAGCTGTTACACAGAAGTACAATAGAGTATTAATAAATCAGAAGACTATCGTGCATAAATACATTAGGATGAAATTCTGAGGGAGAAGAGGAATGAAATATTTCAAAGAGAAAAGGGTATGATGTAAATTTCGTAGCCTTTGTTCATGTCTGTTTTATATGGACTGTGCTGCTGCTGGTGCTGCTAAGTCGCTTCAGTTGTGTCCGACTCTGTGTGACCCCACAGATGGCAGTCCACCAGGCTCCGCCGTCCCTGGGATTCTCCAGGCAAGAACACTGGAGTGGGTTGCCATTGCCTTCTCCAGTGGATGAAAGTGAAAAGTGAAAGTGAAGTTGCTCAGTGGTGCCCGACTCTTCGCGACCCCATGGACTGCAGCCCACCAGGCTTTTCCGTCCATGGGATTTTCCAGGCAAGAGTACTGGAGTGGGGTGCCATCACCTTTTCCGTATATGGACTATGGTGGGAATGAAATCTCCATGATATTTAAGCTTCTCTGGACACATTTAAAAGAATAGTGTTAAGAAAGTGAAAAGATAGCCCACAGAATAGGAGAAAATTTTTGCATGTCGTATATCTGATAAGGGGTGAGTATCCAGAATATATAAAGAACTATTACAACTCAGTTATAAAAAGACAAATAACCCTGTTAAGAATTATCAAAGGATGTGAACAGACGTTTCTCCAAGGAAGATATACAAATGGTCAATAAACATTAAAAAGATGCTCAGCATCATTAGTTATCAGAGATTTGCAAGTCAAACCACAGTGAGATACCACCGTACACCTCCTCGGATGACTAGAATGGAAAAGACATAATTACAAGTGCTGACATAATTACAAGTGCCGTCACAGATGTGTGTAATTCAGCTGCTTGTGAAAGCTGTCCGTGGTTCCTCAAATTGTTACACATACAGTTACGATATGATCTACAATTCCACTCCTTAGTGTGTATCCAGGAGAAATGAAAACAAGCCCACACAGACTTCTGTACCAGTGTTCGTAATAGCTAGGAAATGAGAACAATCCAAATGTCCGTCAACTAACGAGTAGATAAGAGAAAAGTGCTATATCTGTGCAGCGGAATGTTGTGAATAAAAAGAAATGAAGTATTGGTAGATGCTGACATGCATGGTGCTTTGATAACGAGATGCTGAAAGAGAGAAGCCAGTCACAAAGGACTGCATAGTGTATGATTCCACTTATACAAAATTTCCAAAATAGGCAGATCTGTGGGTATGCAAAGTAGATTGGTGGCTGCCTGGGACTTGGTTAGGAGGATGGTGAGAAGGTCAGGGACTGACAGCCAGGGAGTGTGGGGTTTCTTGTTGAGGCAGCGACAGTGTTCTCAAATTCGTTGTGTGGATGTTCGTTCAACTTTGTGAATGTACTAAGAGCCATAGAGTTGTACACTTTAAATGAGTAAATTGTATGGCGTGTGAAGTGTACCTCAATAGAGTTCCTTAACAGTAACGCAGTAGTTCTGTTTTTAAAATGTCAGTGGTTGGAATATGCCAGAAATGACATGCTTTGGATCCTTTAAATAAACTTAAGGTGAACTGTTCCAGATGTAACTTTCAACACTGGAAAAAAAAAGTGCCATATTTCTGTGGTCATAAACTATCAGTTTTTTGTTGCATAATATTTCATTGAATTGATGCAGACTACTTTGCTTACTGTCTTGCTTTATAAGGATTTTCTCATACTTTGATATTTTAAATAATGAAACTTTCCAGACAATCTGTTTTTTTTTTTTTTTCTTCTTCTTCTGTTATTTTCTTTGGATAAAATTCTAGCTGACTCTCAGGAATGAATGGATTGCTGAGACTTTAAATAGATAGTGCCATGTTATTTTTCTGAAGGGTTGAAGAATTTTTTGAACATTTAAAATAGAATTTTGCTATTTTGTTAAGTATGGTGTTCCCTACCATTGTCAAAGTTTCTTTAAATTGTATTCTTTGACTAAAGAAATAGCTTTTAAATCTGTTTGTTTCTTATGATTACTTCATGAATGATAGGCTTTTTTATTTATTCAAGAGTGTTTACTGAACACCTCAGAGGCTCTGGCAGCAAAGAATCTGCCTGCAGTGCCGGAGACCTGGGTTCTGTCCCTGGGTTGGGAAGATCCCCTGGAGGAGGGCATGGCAACCCACTCCAGTATTCTTGCCTGGAGAATCCCAGGGACAGAGGAGCCTGGTGGGCCACAGTCCATGGGGTCTCGAAGAGTCAGACAGGACTGAAGTGACTAATGCTTTCACTTGATGTCAAGACTTGTGCCAGTTGCTGGAGATATGCAAAGATGAGAAAGACTTATTTAGCTTGTGCACTCAAAAAATTCCATTTCTCATGGGAAAATAATTAATTATAGTAGGTAAAATGAGCGAATTGCGTAAGTATAAGAAGGTGTTTGAGGAGGAACCTGGGGAACGTGGCCAGCAGAAGAGCGAGGTTATGTATAGGTGCAGCTTGAATCTGTGCCGCAGTCTTAGCCTGAAGGGAAGAACAATGAGGGGCAGAGAGAGTGTGAATTATAGACAGCCAGCAAACCCTGTGTTGTAGGCACGGAGTTCCCAAAGGTTCCCTCAGGCCTAAGAACTGTTAGGTCCTTGGTGTTTTCTGTTTATTCATTTGTATATGCAGTTTTGTTTGTCGTTAACATGCCTCCATTCAGATGCTAATATTACTGTTAATTATTGTCCCGTTTGAGACAGACATTGTAGTTTAGTCTGTTCTTTGACTTTTGATTTTAGTTACTTTTCAGTTTTACTTTCTCGTCACGTAGAATTATGATTTGTTTTGATTCATAAAATTACAGATTTGGCTGAAACAGCAGCAGCGAAATCTTGTTTCTGAAAGTGGTTTCCCCACTAAGTGGTGAGGAGGGTTGTAAAATGTATGTGGAGCCCACGTTTCCCACACTCAACTCTTTCCAGGTCTCACTCCTTGATGGTGAACAGCCTCGTATTCTTGCTAAGTAGCGAGCCAGGAGACACTCTCTCTCTCTCTCTCTCTCTCTCTCTCTCTCTCTTTTTACTACATCTTCTCTAGGTTGAGTGGCTTTATGTGTTTGACTCAGAGAGCCAAATCAACAAACAATCCTATCCTCTTTGGGTCTGTAGCAGCAGGAAAGGGACAAACTTATTCACATCTCAACAATATAGCAGATACTAACGAGTGAGAGGATTGAAACCCGGTGAAAGGGGGCCTTGCTACCTGCTGATTGTGTCCTCCCTTAATTTCTGTGCCAAAACTTTTCCTCCAACATGACTGTATTTGGAGGTGGGGCCTTTATGATATGTTATTTGGTCACTAAGTCGTGTCCTACTGCTTTTTATCCCATGGACTGCAGCACACCAGGCTTCCCTGCCCTTCGCTAGCTCCCAAAGCTTGCTGAAACTCATCTCCATTGAGTCAATGATGCCATCCAACCATCTCATCCTCTGTTGCCCCCTTCTCCTCCTGCCTTCAGTCTTTCCCATCATCAGAGTCTTCCTGGCTCTTCTCATCGGGTGGCCAAAGTATTGGAGCTTCAGCTTCAGCATCAGCATCAGTCTTTCCAGTGAATATTCAGAGCTGATTTCCTTTAGGATTGACTATCTTGATCTTCTTGGTGTCCAAGGGACCCTCAAGACTTCTCCAGCATCACAATTCAAGAGCATCAATTCTTTGGCCCTCAGCCTTGTGTATGGTCCAACTTAGGTCATAAGATAATTGATAACATTTAAATGAATGTTTTTAGACGGTTACAATTTATTTGTTGTGAGATGAACAAAAGTGCCTCACCTGTGAGCAAATACAAGCCCATTTTAAGACACAAGTTCTCATCTTTAACATATTGGACCAAAGAGAAAAAGAAATGTTCTTTGTTTTTTTTTGCAATCCAATTTTTTTATTTTTTTACATTTTTGTTTTATATTGGAGTATAGCTGATTAACAATGTTGTAATACTTTCAGGTGAACAACAAAAGGACTCAGGCATACATACACATGTATCCATTTCCCCCAAACTCCCCTTCCGTCCAGGCTGCCCCATAATATTGAGCAGAGTTCCCTGTTCTATACAGCAGGACGTTGTTGGTTATCCGTTTTAAGTATAGCAAAGTGTCCATGTCAATCCCAAACTCCCTGTCTCTTCCCCCTCAAAAGAATGTTCCTTCTGAATGCAGTTTCCCTTCTGTGTCACACACCCTGAGAATAATTAACCGTCACTTACTAGACTTCTTTTCAAAGCAGATCACTGATCTGGGAAGTGCTCACTTAGTCTCAGGAAGGGTTTGGCCAACAAAGAGGCTCACGGGAGGCTGGCATTTATGGGGGGAAGCTGTCGGCAGGAGCAGCCAGCTTTTCGCCAACAGCTGTGTGCTCTGGACCAGTTAGGACCGCAAATGCTGACTCCTCTGCATTTCGTTAACCTTGCCGCTCCTTGCCTAACATTCTGTCACATTTCATGATTTGTGATGCTTAGGGCAGGAGGATCATCGTCTTGTGGAGTCCTCCCATCTTTGAGTTAGTGGTTGGCATTAAGACAGCCAGAAAGCTCTCGTTCTGCAGTTGGTGAGAGGCACACTGAAGGACCTTTTTTTTTCTCTTAGAGGTGATTTTTAACAGTTGAATGTACATGTGAGTGTCTTAAACTCAAAGCCAGACTCCATCTACTTGGATGGACTGTGTTTTAAATTACTTGGAAAGTAGCTGTAACTTAACCCTTATTTTTTCTTTTGTTCTTTTTTCTGCATTGTTTCCCCCCTGCTGACATACACACTTAAAAAAAATTCGAGTGTGTACATGTATAAATGAGCATATAGCAGAAAGATTTCCTCCTTCCAAGTAATTAGTATCCCTTCCTAGTGGCAAGTGGGAACAGCATTTTAAAACCTCCTCCCAGGTGTTTTCTGTGCTTTGGGTCATCCTCCCTCTTATATTAAGACATATCTTGTTTTTCTTTCTAACAATATAGCTTGACAGTGTTTCCTATCAGCCTGTATATAGATACAACTCATTCTGTTCATAGATTGTATGCATTCATTATATAGTTGCAATGAAATTTATTTATCTCCTTTTAAAATTGGCAAATATTTAGGTCTTTTATAGGATTTTGTCCTTACAAAGAGGAGAATGGATAATTTTGTTCACCATGGAAAGTGCTGAGTCACATGGATTATCGGTTTTCACTTGCTAAGTCGTGTCAGACTCTTTTGCCACCCCCTAGACTGTAGTCTGTCCATGGGATTTCCCAGACAAGGCAAGAATCCTGGAGTGAGTTGCCATTTCCTTCTCCAGGGAATCTTCCCGTCCCAGGGGTTGAACCCACATCTCCTGCATTGGCAGGCGAATTTTTTACCAGTGTACCACCTGGGAAGCTCCACACATGCTATGAGGAGTGAAAATTTTAATATACATTGCCCGAATTGCTTTTTGAAGAACATTCATTGGTTTGCCTGCCCCCCTCCTCATGTCTATTTCTCTGCCCTTTGCCCTAATGTCTTTTCTGGAATTGGCAGATTTTCCAACCAGGCACATGTAAATTAATGTTTGACTAGTTCTGTTATTTTTGCATTAGTTACTAATAGGCTGAGCATCTTTTTAAGTTTATAATGGCTTATGCTAAGTCACTTCAGTCGTGTACAACACTGTGCGACCCCACAGACGGCAGCCCATCAGGCTCCCCCGTCCCTGGGATTCTCCAGGCAAGAACACTGGAGTGGGTTGCCATTTCCTTCTCCAATGCATGAAAGTAAAAAGTGAAAGTGAAGTTGCCCAGTCGTGTTCGACCCTCAGCGACCCCATGGACTGCAGCCTTCCAGGCTCCTCCGTCCGTGGGATTTTCCAGACAAGAGTAATGGAGTGGGGTGCCATTGCCTTCTCCGATAATGGCTTTTAAGCCATTTTAATTCTTTATTTCCCTGTGAACTCCAGGCCTCTTTCAATACTTTGTTGTAACTGATGAGGATTACGTCACAGTTTTTTGGGGAGCACACCCAGAGACTTGCGTCTTAGAAACTTCTTAGTGTGATTAGAAACCTTATGGGCCATCTGGTCCCACTTCCAGTTGGTGTAGGAAGTACTTTATAACCTTTGATCATCTGCTTGAATACTTTCAGTATTAAAGGGGCTTAAAACCTCATGGGCATCTAATTCCTCTGTTGGCTTAGTTGACAGAAAAGTCAAGATATCTTAAAAGAGTAGTGGAATAGATAGAGAGGGTGGGAGCAGCTGGACTCTTTAAATAAACCACCTTAATGAAACTGGAAGATTCTTTCAGTCTCAATCAGGAGACTGGGAGCAATGCCTGAGAAGCAAATCTTGTCCACTTGACTAAAGAATATGACCCAGTAGGGCTCTTTCAGGGTATGTTAATTAGCTGCTGCTCCATAATAAGTTACCTCTGGTCTTAATGCCTTAGAACAGTAATAAAAATCTGTTATTGCAGAGAGTTTCTGAGGGTCAGGAATTGGGAATCAAAGTCTGCTGGGTGGCACTGACTCTGGGTGTCTCAGAGGTTGTAGTCGGGACGTTCGAGCTGTAGTCATCTGAAGGCGCGACTGGCTGGTGGGTGTGCGGCTCCCTCCCATGGCTCGTGTAGAAGGCCTCAGTTCCTTGCCACATAAACATCCCTGCAGAGCTACAGTGAAGGTCCTTGCATTCCAGCATCTGGCTTCTCCCAGAGTGAGCAGTCAGAAAGGAAGCAAAATGGAAGCTTTGATGTCTTTTCTGACTTGGAAGTCATGCATGGCTGTCCCTGAAATACTCTTGTACTGCGGTTCCACTGGTCAGCCCTATTCAGTATGGGAAGGGACCATGCTGCTGCTACTGCTACTGCTAAGTTGCTTCAGTCGTGTCCGACTCTGTGCGATCCCACAGATGGAAGCCAACCAGGCTCCCCCGTCCCTGGGATTCTCCAGGCAAGAGTACTGGAATGGGTTGCCATTTCCTTCTCCAATGCATGAAAGTGAAAAGTGAAAGTGAAGTCGCTCAGCCGTGTCCAACTCTTAGCGACCCCATGGACTGCAGCCCACCAGGCTCCGCTGCCCATGGGATTTTCCAGGCAAGAGGACTGGAGTGGATGCCATCGACTTCTCCGATGGGAAGGCACCATACGAGAGTGTAAATTCTAGGAGACACGGTTCACTGGGGGCTTTCTTGGAGAATGACTGCTCACCTTCTGGCCCTCAAAGATCCATATTTCTCTTAACTGCAAAACAAAATACACTCATTCTTCTCAGACCTCCCTCCCCCATACACACACACACACACACACACACCCCTCATCCCAGTGCAGAGGCCAACACTTTGTGTAGGAGAATTAGGGGATACTTATTTATTTATTTATTTATGTTGTTGGTTGCATTTCTTTTTTTTTTATTAATTTTTATTTTTTAGTTTGTTTTGCTTTACAATACTGTATTCGTTTTGCTATACATTGACATGAATCAGCCACGAGGGGGATACTTATTTAAACAGATTTTGGAAATGCTAGAAGTCTATTAAGAATTTTCCTTTGTTGGAGGAGAAGTTGGTTGTGTTTGGCCAGTGTTCTCTGTTATAACAATCATTCTTTATGTTCTATCCTATGAAATTTCTGTCCCAGATAAATAGAAAATATTTATAATCCTGAGAAGGGAAAAAAGAGTTTTAGTGAAATATTCCAACTGATTTTTAATCAGAAAAGCTTCATGACAATCACTGGTTCTCAAAAAAAAAAAAAAAAAAAATTCAAGGTTGGGTTCCTGGAAAACCAATATTGAAGAGTTTTCCGTCGAAGAACCTGAAACCTAATAGGGAACATGTGGATATCCCACTGTGCTGGCTCTTCTCTTGTGGTCTCAGCCTCCAGCCCACCATTTTCTGCTTTGTTTTGTGAGGCTGGGGCTGGAGCTCTGAGAAATCCATCTCCCAGATCCCCTCACAGCTCAGTTTCTTGGTTTCTGGCAGGGGGAGACACTGGTGGAAGATTGAAGTGTAGGAGCAAGGGGGAGAAGGGACTTGGCTGTTTTCAGCTCCTGTCTGCGTTTCTCCTGTGGCCAGCGACAGCTCTAGCTTGTAGTTTCTTTAGGAATTCTTGGCACCCCTTTGCCATGGGCCCAGCCGGTTCCAAGTGTCAGGTACTCTGTGTGTGTCCCGTTCTCCCCACCCTGCTTCTTTCGTTTTTGATTTTGTCTATTGTTTCTGACTATGCTGGGTCTTCGCGGCTTCTCGAGGACTCTCTCTGGCTGCAGCGTGGGATTCTCGTTGCAGGGGCTTCTCTCGTGGCAGAGCACAGGCTCTGGAGCCGGGGCTCCGGGTCCTGTGGTGCATGGGCCTCGTTGCTCCAAGGCATGTGGGCTCTTCCTGGACCAGGGATCGAACCCTTGTCTCCTGCATTGACAGGTGGATTCTCAACCACCGGACCACCGGGGAGGTCCCTCCCCAGCCTGCTTTGAGTCCTGTTAATAGCCGGTTACCCCACCTCTTCCCTTTTGTTTCTTGAGCCCTAGGGTTAAGGCTGCTTCTTGCAATGACGGATATCAAAGTTATCTCTGTGTCCCCTTTTCACTTTTCTAGTCTTTTAATACCTATGTAACCAATTTCTTCTATTAGATCTCTGCCACTGAAAACACATAATGTTTCCACATTCCCACTGACTGAAAGAGTTACTCAAGTTTCTAGGTATGTCATCCCTCACAACTGTTGTCATCTCTTTGAAGTTATTTGCTCTCTTGCAAGGTCAGAGCTGAGGGGCATTGGTTTGCTTCATGTGGTTCTTAGTCCAGATGTTTAGTGTTTTTCTGTATTTTAGCGCTTATCATTCTTGACTTGGTTTTGTGGGTCTGCGCACATGGGCAGACCTCTGGGATCCTCCTTCCTTGTTTCCATAGTGGTCTTAGAGATGCAGATTCTCTGGGATGCCTGAGTGGTTTTGTGCAATCTATTCAACCCCAGTACTTTCTTCTTTCTCTCCCGATACAAAAGAGCATCCCCTGAATAGCCTTGGCTTTCCCAGGTCTTGCCTGAGCATTTGCTGTCTGTCTTTCTCCCTACTTCTTGAGCTTCCCCGGTGACTCAGTGGGTATCCACCTGCCAACGCAGGAGACGTGGGTTTGATCCCTGGTCTTCCCTCCAGGGAAGATCCCTGGAGGAGGGCATGGTGACCCACTCCAGTATTCTTGCCTGAAACATCCTGTAGACAGAGGAGCCTGGCGGGCTACGGTCCATGGGTTGCAGAGTCAGACTCGACTGAGTGCCTGAGCACAGCACGTCTACGCAGCACACACGGCGGCCTCCTTCCTCGCAGACCCGCCTGCCAGTGGGCAATGGGGAGCCACCCTCATCTTTCCTCATCCTCCTTCATTTTTCCCAAGACTTTTACTCCTACTCTGCCATCTGCTTTATATCCTTTTCTATTCCCAGCTCTAGTTCCCTCTTTTTCTTATTATCCCCAACTGGAATGATGCCAAGTTTGTATATATTAAAATTTGAAGCACTTGCTTGAAAAGAGATACCAACTGATGAATCAAGCGAGTTGTTTATAGACCAGAGGAAACATCTAGTGATTTCATTAGTGATGCTTCTGTCCTGCAGGTTAATAAATTAATTAAGCCTTTCTCTTTTTATTGGCGGGGTTATGTGTTTCTTCAGTAAATATTTATTCTGTTGCCCTGTTTACTCAGCTCACTATATCAGGTGGGTGCACTGGGGGACAGCAAAGAAATAAAATGTCCCAACTCTTGCCTGTCTTGAAAGGCTGTACAGTGTGCCTGGAGAGACAGAACATATACATTAAACAGCTAAGGGACAAAAATAAGTGTAAGATTATGTGCTAAAAACTGTCCTTAAGTGTGTGGTGTGGGGCATGTAATAATGTCACTTCCTGTTCACATCCACTAAGCACTCTGTGTTGGCTCATTTAATCCTTGCAGTCCTCAAGCAGTCCCTCTGGTTAGTTCTATTTTGCAGGTGGTGAATCTGAGGCTTAGAGATTAAGTCATTTGCCCAAGGATACTCATCAATGAAGTGATGGGGAGTTAGGAGTTGAAGGCTCGGTTGGTTTGAGTCTAAAGACTCGTAAGTGGAGGGGAGGTTGGGAGCGCTTGGGCCATGCTGGCATGCATGTGTGTTTGGAGATGTGCTGGGTGTCCTCCGTTTACTCCCCTGATCCAGTCTTCATCCTGTCCATCCTGCTCTGTACCTCGGGCGGCCGACCTGTGTGGATTACACCAGTGAACGCTTGCCCTCTGCTTCCAGACTGATTCCACCAATGGGAAGAAATAGGAGATCTGAGGGCAGGTCAAGAGTGGTGGATGTTTATTCCTTCAGCTTTTTTCTACTGGGTCCCAGCCTGTTGGCTCCATACTTTTACCCTTACGGCTTCGTACTTTCCTCCTCTCTCTGTCTCTCTGTCAATTCCAGGAATCCCTTTCACCCCTTGACCCTTCCAGTCCAGAGTGAGTAACATAGCATGAGACGTGCTCTGCCTTTAAAAGTGGTCTTTTGATCAAACTCAATTTGAATGTTTGATACCCAGTTTGAGTGTATTGTGTGTTTCTGGTTGAGACTGATAATGAGCAAATATTTGTAAAGTGCCCCTTCCTTTCCCCATGCCTTCCCCCTTCCATCTTTTCTCAGTGTGCTGAGTATTGAGGGTAAGAGATAGCTAAGGCATGGCCCCTGCCTTAGGGGAACTTACGTGTGTGTGTGCTCAGTTGCTACATTGTGTCTGACTCTTTTCGATCCCATAGACTGTAGCCTGCTAGGCTCCTCTGCCCAGGGGATTTCCCAGGCAAGAATGCTGGAGTGGGCTGCCATTTCCTCCCCCGGGTCTCCTCCTCCCGATCTCGACCTGGGATCGAACCCATGCCTCTTGCATCTCTCACATCGGCAGTCGGATTCTTTACCACTCTGCCACTTGGGAAGTCTCCAGGAACTTACAGTGTCGGTTAAAATTTTCATAATAATAATAATGAAAAGGAAACTGGTAATGGATTTGAGAAGCAGCGTGACTGAAGGGACCATCTGACACAGGAAGTGAGTTGATAATTCAGGTGAAATGTGGCCAGCAATGTAAAAACTGCTAACTGATTGTCTACCTGTCCATTAGCTTTGTCTCTTGCCCAGAATTTTGATAATTGACAACAAAGAGGAGACCATAGTTTTTTAAAAATGTAGCCGGAAGTGTGGTTTTAGAACTCATCATATTGACTGAAAAGCCAAGTTCACCAGAAAAGTTGTCAATCAATCAAATAAGATTCTTTACTTATGTCCCTGTATTTAAGATGTATATGAAGTTTGGGAAAATCTATCAGGCTTTGGTTTTTAAAAAATTAATAGACTATTTTATTGGAGCAATGTTAAGTTTACAGAAAGTAGTTCTCATATCATTTCTCACTTTAATTTCCCTTGTTCCTAACATCTTGGATTTGTGTGATACATTTATTACAATTGATGAGCCAATATTAACTGATTATTATTAGCTAAAGTCCATAGTCTACATTAGGGTTCACTGTGTTTACAGTTTTATGGGTTTGGACAAATACCCAATAGTTTCACTGCCCTAAAGATCTCCTGTTCCTCCCGTGCATCCTTTCTCCTCTCTCCCGAACCCCTAGCAACCGCTGATCTTTTTACCATCTCCATAGTTTTGCTTTCTGCAGAGTGTCATGGAGCTGGAATCATACAGCATGGAGCCTTTCTTTTTTCACTAAGCAATATGCATTTAAGGTTCCTCCGTATCTTATGGCTTCACAGCTCATTTCTTTTTATCACTGATTCCATTGTCTGGATGTACCACAGGTTTTTAACCATTCACCTATTGAGAGACATCTTGGTTGCTTCCATATTTTGGCAACTACGATGAAAGCTGTTGTAAACATTTGTGTGTGGATTTTTGTGTGGACCTAAGTTCCCAGGATTTAAGATGTAGGTGGAGTTTGGGAACATAAATCTTTTCTTAACAGTTAGGAGAAATGTAATTTTTTCTCTGCTGATGTTTGGTTCTCACCCTATTATAATGATTTCGATATTGAATAAGCACTAAGGCAAAGACATAACGTTAAAAGGTAACACAGGAAAAGGAAGTATAATACCTACTCAGATGTAAAGTCCAGACTCTGATCCTGAAGAGGGGTTTCTTTGACTAGTCAGAGACAAAGGCAAATAGTTGCTTCTTTGCCAGATATACCAAGGCTTAATCAATTGCTTATTAATCACATGCTAATACGTGACCTGAGAATTAGAGGTGAAATACAAACTGAATATATGACATCAAAAATCAAGTATAAAATACTTATCTGTTTTATAATTTTATATGAGCAGTTTACCAGATGACTTTTATTTCTAACTGAGGAACATAAACACATTACAAATGCATGCTTGATGTATGAACACATCTTTGGGATGTTAATGAGGCTTTCCCTTGCTTTTGAGTAAGCAAAGAGCCATTCTTTTGAGACTTCCTGTGGCCACTAATAATTCTGCCAAAGGGGCTGACATCCTGGGAATTTGCCAAACTTTCTTCAGAGGGTTTAACTCAGGCTGAAACACCCATAAGAGTTTCTAGTGGTCGGTTTAAATCTTCTGGTTCAGGGTATGTGGGTGCTGAGCCAGAATCTATAAATTCCCATCTCGAATCACCTAACTCTGAGTGGTGTAACTTCATGAAAATCACTTCAACTTTTTTTGTGTGCTTATACCAAGCTTTCTTTCTGCTGCTGCCTAGGGATATTATAAAGGTGGATTGGCCCATGTTTTTAAAGCACTTAAAGCTCCCCAGGGAAAAGTGCCTTGCAACTTCCAGGCATAATTACTGGGTGTATTCTAGCTGGAATAAGGCAAGCAGAGCCAAACACTCAACCCTTTTCTTCTGAGGACGCCCATTTAATTCCTTCAGAAGGGTAATGTATTTTGAATGTGAGAGCATTTGAGTTTCAGTGGGACAAATTTTAATTATTATTCAATATTTCATCAGAAACTGGTACTGTTGATCATTTTGGTGTGTGTGTGCTCAATCGCTCAGTTGTGTCTGACTCTTTGTGACCCGGTGGCTTGTACCCCCCAGGCTCCTCTGTCCATGGAATTTCCCAGGCAAGAATACTGGGGTGGGTTGCTATTTCCTGCTCCAGGGGATCTTCTGGATCCAGGTATCGAACCTTCATCTCTTGCCTCTCCTGCATTGACAGGTGAATTCCTTACCACTGGGCCACCTGGAAATCTGTACTAAAGGTTCATATGCAGTGGCCCAGAATTGTCCTTAATCGAAAGTGGACAGGTGCTTCTCCTTCCTGTTTCTGAAGATCACTAGCAGGCTGAGCTTCTTGGTCTGGTTTTGCTTGTTTCATGGAACCGTTCTAGTCTGTGGATTCTCCATGTAGCTCAGAGCATCTCATGTGATAATAAAAGTGAAAAACATTGAGGGATGACATTGTCATTTCTTACAATTGTTAATAAAAATCATAAATAAGATTTTTATATCTATAAATTGGATCTATTTTTTGTTTCCTAGAAAATGGCTGGAAATTTGCCAGACTTTCTTAAGAGACTTTGACTCATGCCCTTAGAGTCTCTAGTGGTCTGTTGAAAGCTTCTGGTTCAGGGTTATATGGGTGCTGAGCCAGAACATAGAAATTCCCACCTTGACTCACCAAACTCTGAATGGAAATTACTTCAATTTTTTGTGTTTTCGGGAGTACCAAGCCTCTCTTTGCTGCCTGGGGATATTATCAGGTGGATTAGCCCATGTTTTTAAAGCGCTTTAAAATACTTTTGTATTTAAAAATATGACACAGCATCTCTTGGAGATTTAAGCCTCCTTTTGTTGACATCCGTTGATAAAGCATGAACTGGAAACAGCTGCAGAGAAATAGATATTTTAAAATATTTTCTATAAAGCTGTAATTTATGAATGAGAAATTTGTGTCACAAGCATTCAGAGATGGCTGCTGCTCACTGACTTAATTGCTCCTCCTCCTGTCAGACTTGCTCACTTCGGCAGTGCTTATTTAACAGCCCAAACAATGCAACTGTGATAAGGACTTCGGTTGCAATTTGACTAGTTTTTATTTCTTCTAGTTTGAAATATGTCTTGCAAGTATTTTCTGTGAACATTCCTTAACTTAATTTCCCCTCTGTCTTATCATTGTCTTGACAGAACTTTTAGTAGTTGATGCTTGCAATGTTTTCGGCTAAGTGTGAAAGTTTAAAGTTGAATGTAAAGTGTGTTTATTTTCACATTTCACGTGATCACTCATGGAGCGTCTTCAGGTCTCTAGTGCCGTGATGGTAAACATGTTCTGCTGCTGCTGCTGCTAAGTCGCTTCAGTCATGTCCGCCTCTGTGCGACCCCACAGACGGCAGCCCGCCAGGCTCTTCCGTCCCTGGGATTCTCCAGGCAAGAACACTGGAGTGGGTTGCCATCTCTTCCTCCAATGCATGAAAGTGAAAAGTGAAAGTGAAGTCGCTCAGTCGTGTCCGACTCTTCGTGACCCCATGGACTGTAGCCTACCAAGCTCCTCTGTCCATGGGGTTTTCCAGGCAAGAGTACTGGAGTGGGGTGCCATTGCCTTCTCCAAGCGCTACAGAAATTCATCTGTTGATGTTTTTCTGGGTCGGTGCTGTTACTATAGTTTCTAGACTTTTGTGACTATTAAGCACTTGAAAACGTCTCTTGGAACGGAGTCTTTTTAATTTTAATTAATTTAGATTTAAAGAACCATGCGTGGCTAGTGGTTACTGTGCTGGACAGCACAGCTCTGGTGAGTCATGTTTTATTTTAACGTCCTCACATGCTTAATAAGAGCAACAAAACTAAAAATTTATGGAGCATCTGTTTACTTTGTGCTAGAGATGTCGCTGGGTGTTTACTGTTCATGATTTGTAGCAACCTCGTGAGCTCCTGTTCTGCTGTGAGGAAGGCAAGGCCTGGGGAGCGTGGGTACCGTGGCCAAAGTCACAGAGCTGCCCCACAGGGCTTGCTCATTCTCTGTTGGCACAGAATCTAATTTCAGTTCAAACCACGGTGTCAGTTATTTTGTAGGATGTCACTCAATTTGGGTTTGTCTGATGTTTTCTTATGATTGAAGTTTTTGTTTTTTGTCTTTTTAAAAAACATTTTTAAAGGGAGGATGATTGCTTTACAATGTTATATCGGCTTCCTCTGTACAAGAACATCATCAGCCGTGTGTGTGTGTGTGTGTGTGTGTGTGTGTGTGCATGCTCAGCCGTAAGTATACAGAACGGCCCTCCCTCTTGAGCCTGCCTTCACACCCCTCGGGTCCTCAGAGAGCACGGGGCTGAGCTCCCTGTGCCGCACAGCTGCCTCCTGCTGGCTGTTGCTCATGGTAGTGTGTGTCTGTCCACGCTGCGCTTCTCACTGGCCCCACCATCTCCTCGCCCAGGATTGAAGTTTTACACTATTTTCGTAACTCTAAAGTGAAACCCTGACCTGCTAGCAGAAACTGCCCCTCATCTCTTCTCTCCAGCCCCTCCCAACCACAAAACTACGTTCCGTCTCTCTAAATTTCCTTATTCTAGAGATTTCACATAAGTCGAATCGTATAGCACACTGTGTGGGCTTTGAGACTGACTTCTTTAACGTCTTCATATTGCATCCTGTTGAAGTATGTGCGAGTACTTTCTTCCTTGGTATGGTTGAATAATATTCCACCCTTTGTTTATTCAGTCATCAGTTACTAGAGACTTCGGTTGTTACCGCTTTTTGGTTATTATGAGTAATGCTGCTATAAATGGTTATGCACGAATTTTTGTGGGGCCATATGGTTTCATTTTGTTTGGGTGTTTGCCTGAGAGTGGAATTGCTGGTATTTAACATTTCTGGGGTAGGGGTGGTTTCTCTTTTGATACATACGATTGATTCCTCATTGTTTCTTGGGTTTCTGTCCACTAGGGAATTAGGGTTACAATGGAATGACATTCAAGATAACAACAATAGTGTATCTGATATCCTCCTTTAGTACCAGGTAAAAAATTTATAAAAATAATTAATACTTATTTTCAGATTTCTGCACACGCCATGGAGATTTTAAAAAATGCATGACAAGGGCTTCGTTGGTGGCATAGTGATAAGAATCCACCTGCCAGTGCAGGGGACATGGGTTTGATCCCTGGTCTGGAAAGATTCCATATACGTTGGAGCAACTCAGCCCGTGCTCTGCAGCCTGAGAGCCGCAGCTCCTGAGAGCCCATGAGCCTGTGCTCCCCAACACGAGAAGCCATCACAGTGAGAAGCCTGTGCACTGCAGCTAGAAAGAGCCCCTACTCCCGAAGCTAGAGAGGCCCCCATGCAGCAATAGAAACCCAGTATAGCCATAAATAAATAGACCAGAGTGTACATGTCAAAAAACTTTAAGTCTTATAAAAATTCATGACAGTCTTCCTTCTTATCTCTTTTTTCATGTTTGAAAATATATAGTACACATATATAGGCTGGTATTTATGTAAGTTGTAGTCTTAATGTCATGTGGACAACTGGAGTCTACAGATTGTTGGTAGAATAGCAGTTGAAGTAAGAATCTGTACTTTAGAGCATTAATGGTATCTGGGGGGAAAGTTTATGAACCCAAAGCAGTACAATAATCTCTGTTGGTTTATAGCATTTTTTAGGCATTATTATGTTTAGACCCTAAAGGTTTGGACTATATACCTCCCTACTGATCTGTCTGCAAGAAACAGCAGAATTTTAAAGCAGCATAACTTTTTTTTTTTGGCTCAATAAATAGACATTTCTTGCTGAGATGACAGAAGCCTGAAACTACTCTTTAAAAATACACATAGTTTAACTCTGAATGTTGCCAGAAATGATCTTATGATGTACTTTCTGCAAAAATATTGCCCTCCATTACAGTACAGTTTTTTTTTTTTTCTAATGTCCTGGGATAAGAATCTCCACATTTATTTGTGATATTGCTTTGATTTCCTGTGTTTCATCCAAATATTTTCTTCTATATATTTTCTCTCCTGGGTGCTGAGGAGGCCATAACAGTGTGCATGTTGTTCCTGTCTTCAAGGAGCTTATGTGAATAATGATATAAAGCAGAAACGAGGGGAGGCTCCGAGAATGATTCAGAAGGCTGTGGAGAGTTCAGTAGTTCAGAAAGAGCTCAGCAGTCTAGGGGACTTGGAGGGGTTGGAATCCTGGAGCTGCAGAATACGTGTGGATATAGATCTTTGGATTGACTCTTTTCCCTCCAAACATTTTATCTTTTTTAGAGGAGTTTCAGATTTACAATAAAATTGAGAGCTACAGAGATTTTCCAAATATACCCTTCCCTGTCCACACATAGCCTCCTCATTATCACATCACTCACCAGAATGTAATATATATATATGGTACCAGAAACCTTGAATTGATTCTTTATAGTAAGAGTGTACGTGTGTGTTAAGTCGCTTCAGTTGTGTTTGACTCTTTGCAGCCCTTTGGACTGTAGCCTGTGAGACTCTTCTGTCCATGGGGACTCTCCAGGCAAGAATACTGGACTGGATTGCCCTTCCTTCTCCAGGGGATCTTCCTGACCCAGGAATTGAACTCATGTCTCCTGTGGCTCCTGCACTGCAGGCAGATTCTTTACTACTAAGCTGCTGGGGAAGTCCCTATAGTAAAAGTGTACCTGATTAATTTGAACTCCAGTTAAGGAATTTTGAGAAAGTATTGTGTAAGGATTGAATTTTAGATAGAATTTTCCAAGAAACTAAAGGCCTCAATGACATCAAGTGAATGTTTGATCCATCAGAATGTAATGGTTTAAAGAAGAGAAGAGAGTGGTTTAGAGCACTCGGTAGTGAAGGACCTACACGCTAACATTCCAGCAGCATGTACTGAATCCGTAGAATGTGGAGAAAGCATAGTGTGATGGCTAAGACCATAGATGCTGACATCAGACTTTCTGGATTCAGACACGCTCTGCTGTATCCTAGCTCTGCGGCTTGGGCGAGTTAGTTAACCTCCCTGAGCCTCAGATTCTTCTATAAGACGGGAATAACAATTTTGCCTACCACAGAGTGTTGCTGTGAGGACTGAATGTTAAATAGTTAGATCCATGTTTGGTGTTCAGTATGCACTCATTAGGGCTTCCCAGGTGGTGCTAGTGGTAAAAAAAAATCTGCCTGCCAAGCAGGAGACGCAGGTTTGATTCCTGGGTCAGGAACATCCCCTGGAAGGAATGGCAACCCACTCCAGTGTTCTTGCCTGGAGAATCCCACAGACAGAGGAGCCTGGTGGGCTGCTGGACCATAGCGTCACAAAGCATCAGACACAACTGAAGTGACTTAGCGTGCATGCACACACTCAGTTTATTTCTTGAAATTTTATTTAGTTTTGACGTGCTGGGTCTTTATGACTGTGTGAGCTTTTCTCTAGCTGTGGTGAGTCGAGGGGCAACTCTCTAGTTGCGGTGCGTGGACTCCTCATTGAGTGGTTTCTTTCATTGCAGAGCATGGGCTCAAGGCTTGCCGGCTCAGTAATCGTGGCTTCTGGGTTCTAAGCGTAGGCTCAGTGGTTGTGGCACATGGGCTTAGTTGCTCTGCTGCATGTGGGATCTTCCAGGATCAGGGGTTGAACTGGTGTCCTCTGCATTGCAAAGCGGACTCTGAACCACTGGGCCACCAGGGAAGTTCCCACATGTTGACTGTTATTAATGCGTTCCTAGCACTGTGCTAAGTGCAGTGAGAGATATGAGAGAATTTCTGGGGTCAGAGGTCTTACGGACTAGCAAGTAAAATAGCACGTATTGATACAGAATACATATATATAAGCCTTCAGTACAACACAGAAGAGCCAGGTGCAGGCTTTCTTTGTTGCGATTTAGCAACTAGCATCAATTCAGTGGACAAGTCCAAAACCTAGTTTTAACCTCTTCAGATAACATAAAAATAATGCATTTTCTTACACCGTGCCCTGTGGTTTAGACTTTTCCTAAGTTCTGATGACTTTCTCCTCGTTGGATGAATGTCCTAAGATTGGACTGGCTGGGCCACTGGGGAAATGCACAGTAACTTGACCCTGACATCTCTGGTGAGTGTACCAAGTAGGAGGAGGTGCTCCTATTTCTTGAAGGTTTGGTTACAGTTCAGCTGCAAAGTAGTGGCTCCCAAGTCTAAGGAAGGAGAAACTGGCAAAACCGTGGAGCGAAGGCACTGCATGAGGTGACTTCAGCCTCATCAGTTGGCACGTGGAGACAGAACAGACGTTGTCCTTGGGTCATTTCCCAAGGATTCTGAAACCTTTCATGGTAGAGTGTGGAGAGACAGGTCAAATAGGTCCTATGTCTGTGTAGGAATCCTGTGGAAAGGGCCAAGAGTTGCCCACTGAGGTCTGTCTGCTTAAGGTGAAGTTAAGAAGCAGTTACTTTGCACACCGCTGTGTTGAAAATGGATAGCCAATAGTACCGTGCTATGTAGTGCAGGGAAGTCTGCTGGATGTTAGTGGCAGCCTGGGTGGGAGGGGAGTTTGGGGGAGAATGGATACATGTGTATGTATGGCTGAGTCCATTCACTGTTCACCTGAAACTGTCACCTCGTTGTTGGTTAATTGGCTCTACACCAGTACAAAATAAAAAGTAAAAAAAAAAAGCAAGAACCAGTGTACTTTGCAAAATTTCTGTTGACCGAAGGTGCTGTGGCTGCTGCTGCTCTCTTTCTGGCTTTGTTGCTATTTTAGAAGTGTGCTGAGCCAGACCACTGCAGTACCCAATGCCAGAGGACAGCATTTATTAGGTAGCTTATGTAAAGTGGGCTCCCTGAAGTTGTGAGGGTCACAGACTGCACAGCTGCTAAGGGCAGTCCTTGTCCTGAATTTGACTCTTACTTTTGTTCTCAGAACCTGTTGTCACAAGTCCTTTGGAATGTATTCTGGTCTTATGGATGAAATTGGACCTTCAACTGGTTGGGGTGTTGAACTCTAAATACTCAGATAACCCACTTGCCTCCCCTGTCTGGTTTGATGTTAATCCAAACTCTCACTGTTGTTACCCAGGTTATGAGGACAGGTCTTATCACTCTTTAATCATTTGGTGACTGGTTTAAAGGAATGAGAACCCACGTGCACTAGGAACTTCACTAAGCATTCTTCACTTGTGAGCCTGATTTGTGTTCCTACAGCTGCTGTTGCTGGGATTGATCCTTCTGGAAGGTCTGTGGGGTTATAAATGTATTGATGGTTGTGTGTAAGAGGTTGCTGGTCTCCTGCAGCAGGGCGGGCCGTGCTCCAGCTGCTCCAGGCAGGGTCTCAAGGACCTCCAGCAGCTGCCCTAGGAGTCTGCAAAGCCCTCTCTTGCGTTACACCAGGATTAAATCTGCTCTTTGCTAGAGCTGTGTCTGGCAAGAGGCTTAGAACACTTCCAGGAAAGAAAAACAAAATTGTGTTTCACAAAGGAGAAGGAAATGTTGGCACTGATCTCTATGAGGTCACTTGAACTGGGACAAAAAGTTTGTGTTCTCTTTATTTTAACTAGTTTTCTAGGTACTTCAGGGAATACTTTCAGCTTGTGAATCTAATTTAGAGAACTTAGGAAAGTGAAAAATAACTTTGGGGTGATTGGAACCAGGATAATACATTTTGCTTGTATAAGTTATAATGAATTTATATTTATTCGTCAACTAATTCAGTGGTAAAGAATCTGCCTGCCAAAGCATGAGACACAGGTTCGATCCCTGGGTCGGGAAGATCCCCTGGAGAAAGAAATGGCAGCACACTCCGGTATTCTTGCCTGGGAAATCCCATGGACAGAGGAGCCTGGAGGGCTAGTCTTTGTTGGGGTTACAAAGAGTCAGACAGGACTAACGCAACTGAGTGAGCACACACGCCCCCGCCACCCGACACATATACCAAGTAAGCAGATCACTGCCCAGATTTCTTCCCATTTTCCTTCCTTCTTTCCTTCCTTTCTTCCACCCCACCCCCACATGTTCGGCAGTTAGGAGTGTGGGTGTTAAGCAAGTCTGGTTGATTTAAACCACAAACAGGTTTAGAAGTTCTGGTATCATTAATCACAAGCTCTTTTTAAAAAAATTAATTAATTAGTTTACTTTTGGCTGTCCCGGGTCTTTGTTGCAGTGTATGGGCCTCAGGACTGGAAAAGGTCAGTTTTCATCCCAATTCCAAAGAAAGGCAATGCCAAAGAATGCTCAAACTACCGCACAATTGCACTCATCTCACATGCTAGTAAAGTAATGCTCAAAATTCTCCAAGCCAGACTTCAGCAATATGTGAACCGTGAACTCCCTGATGTTCAAGCTGGTTTTAGAAAAGGCAGAGGAACCAGAGATCAAATTGCCAACATCCGCTGGATCATGGAAAAAGCAAGAGAGTTCCAGAAAAACATCTATTTCTGCTTTATTGACTATGCCAAAGCCTTTGACTGTGTGGATCACAGTAAACTGTGGAAAATTCTGAAAGAGATGGGAATACCAGACCACTTGACCTGCCTCTTGAGAAATCTGTATGCAGGTCAGGAAGCAACAGTTAGAACTGGACATGGAACAACAGACTGGTTCCAAATAGGAAAAGGAGTACGTCAAGGCTGTATATTGTCACCCTGCTTATTTAACTTATATGCAGAGTACATCATGAGAAATGCTGGACTGGAAGAAACACAAGCTGGAATCAAGATTGCTGGGAGAAATATCAATAATCTCAGATATGCAGATGACACCACCCTTATGGCAGAAAGTGAGGAGGAGCTAAAAAGCCTCTTGTTGAAAGTGAAAGAGGAGAGTGGAAAAGTTGGCTTGAAGCTCAACATTCAGAAAACGAAGATCATGGCATCTGGCCCCATCACTTCATGGGAAATAGATGGGGAAACAGTAGAAACAGTGTCAGACTTTGTTTTTTTGGGCTCCAAAATCACTGCAGATGGTGACTGCAGCCATGAAATTAAAAGGCGCTTACTCCTTGGAAGAAAAGTTATGACCAACCTAGATAGTATATTCAAAAGCAGAGACATTACTTTGCCGACTAAGGTCCGTCTAGTCAAGGCTATGGTTTTTCCTGTGGTCATGTATGGATGTGAGAGTTGGACTGTGAAGAAGGCTGAGCGCCGAAGAATTGATGCTTTTGAACTGTGGTGTTGGAGAAGACTCTTGAGAGTCCCTTGGACTGCAAGGAGATCCAACCAGTCCATTCTGAAGGAGATCAACCCTGGGATTTCTTTGGAAGGAATGATGCTAAAACTGAAGCTCCAGTACTTTGGGCACCTTGTGCGAAGAGTTGACTCATTGGAAAAGACCCTGATGCTGGGAGGGATTGGGGGCAGGAGGAGAAAGGGACGACCGAGGATGAGATGGCTGGATGGCATCACAGACTCAATGGACGTGAGTCTGAGTGAACTGCGGGAGTTGGTGATGGACAGGGAGGCCTGGCGTGCTGCGATTCATGGGGTCGCAAAGAGCCGGACACGACTGCGCGACTGAACTGAACTGATGGGCTTTCTCTAGTTGCGCTGAGTGGGGGCTCCTCTTTGTTTTGGTGCCTCTCTTCCCTGGTGGCTCAGAGGTTAACACGTCTGCCTCCAATGCAGGAGACCTAAGGAAATGGCAACCCACTCCAATATTCTTGCCTGGAGAATCCCATGGACGGAGGAGCCTGGTAGGCTACAGTCCACGGGGTCGCAGAGTTGGACATGACTGAGCGATTTCACCTTCATCCTTACCTTGTCGTGGAACACAGACACTAGGCGGTAGGCGTTGGTAGTTGCGGCCCACGGGCTTAGCTGTGCTGAGTGGGGGCTCCTCTTCGTTTTGGTGGCCTCTCTCGTTGTGGAACACAGACGCTAGGCAGCAGGCTTCAGTGTTTGCGGCCCACGGGCTTAGTTGCCCTGCGGCATGCGGGATCTTCTCGGACCAGGGATCAAGCTGGTGTCCCTTGCATTGCAAGGCGGACTCTTAACCACTGAGCCACCAGGGAAGCCCTGTCACAAGCTCTTCCTTTTACAGCTGTCAGAGCTGAGTCCCAAAGCGGCAGAACTGATGGCTGGTGACAGAGTCTGAGCCAGAGCCCAGACCGCGCTATGCCAGGGAGACCCACGTCCTGCTCAGTTCTCGCCGACTCAGGGGCCCTGGAGAAGCCAGAGACCTGCGGGGGTTATTCAGAGAGCCTCTCTGTGTAATTGAGGTGATGCTCCTTTGAACACGTTGTTGGAGTGGTGTGGAATATGGTCATCAAGGCCCTGCCACTTACTGGAGGAGTGACCTTGGACAGTTAGCTTACCTCTGTGAGCTTCAGTTTCCTAATTTAAAAAATCCATTTCCTACTAGTAGAGCTGCAAGGATGTTGTGTGTGAATACTTGTACTTCTGACAGTGTTTGGCATAGAGTAGGTGCTATAGGAGCACGAATTGATAGGATTATGTGTTGAAAGTTTCCTTTTAATTTTTTAAAACTCGCGTGTGAGAGGAAGTATCTGCAGAGAAGCAGATCAAGCAGAAGTCATCTTGAGACTTTGTAATACGAGGTTGAGGAGGCGAGAAACCTTGCCATCAGGTAACCATACATTCAGTCTGGGCTTCTTGACTTGCTACCCATGCAAATGGATTCATCTCATGCCACCGGCTCGGTTTGCTCATGTACTAAGTGGCTATATGCTCACGAGGTTATGATGGCTAGAGGAAATGGATGTGGAACTAGCCTTAGCACACAAGCAGCACGTGCTTTTTGTTCCCTTGGCACTCAGTGGAATGTCTATACACACACACGCAGACACACGCACGCACACACGCACACTCTTAGGTGGAGTTCTGTTTCTTCCGTGAGTCCCCCTCCCCCCATCACTCTCCAACATCCATAGATCTCTCTCTGTATACACTATGGCACACCTGCCCCACTTTCTTTCACTTCATGTGTATTGTCTTGAATTATTCAACGTCGTCCGTCATGTATCTGCTTTCTCTCTCTGGGAAAGAACATTAAGAAAAGAGAAAAACAGAGCTTCCCTGGTGGCTCAGTGGTAAAGAGTCTGCCTGCCAGTGCAAGAGACACAGGTTCAGTACCTGGTCCAGGAAGATCCCACATGCCAAGGAGCAGCTAAGCAACTGTTGAGCCTTTGCTGGAGAGCCCACGTGCTACAGCTGCTGAAGCCCAAGGGCTTTAGAGCCTGTGCTCTGCAGTAGGAGACACCCCTGCAGTGAGAAGCCTGTGTACCTCAAGTAGAGAGTAGCCCTGCTCTCTGTAGCTGGAGAAAAGCCTGTGTAGCCAGGACGATCCAGCACAGCCAGCAAATAAATACAGTGAAGAAAAAGAAAAGAGGAAAACACAGAAATGCATGTATATGGGATCTAAAAAAATGGCTGGAGAAGGCAATGGCACCCCACTGCAGTAGTCTTGCCTGGAAAATCCCATGGAAGGAGGAGCCTGGTGGGCTGCAGTCCATGGGGTCGCTGGGTCAGGCACGACTGAGCGACTTCACTTTCCCTTTTCACTTCCATGCACCGGAGAAGGAAATGGCACCCCACTCCAGTGTTCTTGCCTGGAGAATCCCAGGGACGGGGGAGCCTGGTGGGCTGCCGTCTATGGGGTCCACAGAGTCGGACACGACTGAAGCGACTTAGCAGCAGCAGAAAAATGGTACGATGAGCCTATTTGAGGGGCAGGAATAGAGAAGCAGATATAGGTAATGCACTTCTAGACAAAGAAGGGGAAAGAGAGGTGGGGACAAATTGAGAGAGTAGCATTGATGTGTATACACTATCACGTACAAAACCGATAGCTAGTGAGAAGCTGGTGTGTAACACGGAGCCAGCCTCGTGCCCTGTGATGACGTAGAGGCATGGGACGGGGTGGGGAGACTCAAGAGGGAGCAGTCCTCGTGACTGAGTCACATTGTTGTACAGTAGAAACCAACACAGCATTGTAAAGGAATTCTCTTCCAGTTAAAAAAAAAAGATTTGTGCTTATTTTGGATTACCCTCTCCTGGTCCTGAGTGTGTGAAAGGTGCTTAGGAGGGAAATGTTGGTGCTGATGGGACAGTTCATCCAGGTGCCTAGGAGTGGGCCTTTTCCTGCCAGCCTGTTGGGGGCCTGCCCTCTTCAGCCCCTGGTTTTAATCTCAGTGTCTCTGTGTTAGATGGGGACCTTCTGCTTCTCATCTCCAGAAGCCACTGTTCCTTTGTTTCTGTTGCTCTAGTGTAAAAATAACTGGAGATACTCCCAGACATTGACTTGTTATGAGCAGTTTCTGCATAAGATTCTTGGCCATTCTCTTCTATTCAGAATGTCTCTCTAAAAATTTATTGCAACCTTTAATAAAACAAAAACAAATTTCCATTGCTTTCCTGGTTCAGGAGATCTTTGGTAATGCACAGATTTTATAGTACCTTTTCTCTGCAGAATAGAAATTGCTTTCTAAAAAAGTATTGAGTTTTTGCAGTTACAGAGTCTGAAACCAGTGGAGAAAGTATTTACATTCTCAATCTGGAGTGCTTTTAAATATAGTATTTTCTAATACTTTTATTGTAACACATTTTTGCATTTTTACTTCCCGCATTTTGCTTGAAAACTTTCTAAATGCATCTTCCCTGAGTGTTGCTTAAAATTATATTGTGTTAATAGTATTTAAGGAGCATTCACTCATCCCATATGTATTATGCATTCTATGGCAGGTGCTATGCTAGATTCTGGGAATATAATAGTGAATGACACAAAGTTAGTTTTAGCCTTCGAGGAATTTACAGTATAGTGGAAAGTAGGGAAAAAAAATAGCCTTCAAATGAAGTAAATGGTAGGGAAGAATTAAAGTCAGCAGAAGTTGCATAATTGTACTATTAGTACTGAAACTGGAGAAGGCAATGGCACCCCACTCCAGTACTCTTGCCTGGAAAATCCCATGGACGGAGGAGCCTGGTGGGCTGCAGTCCATGGGGTCGCTAAGAGTCAGACATGACTGAGCGACTTCACTTTCTCTTTTCACTTTCATGCACTAGAGAAGGAAATGGCAACCCACTCCAGTGTTCTTGCCTGGAGAATCCCAGGGACGAGGGAGCCTCGTGGGCTGTCGTCTATGGGGTCGCACAGAGTCGGACACGACTGAAGCGACTTCGCAGCAGCAGCAGCAGCAGTACTGAAACTAACGGATATTTAAAAAAAACGTTCAAGATGTGATGAACTATGAAAATAGGTCAAGACGAATATATCCCCCTCCCACCACCACGGCGATTGTTTATACTTTTGCAAGGATTTTTATAAATTACCTCTAAACTTTAGAGCCTGAAGGATCTTAGGCATTATCCTGTGGCCAGCTGACATCTACAGCAAATTTAACCCCTTGGAGCAGAGTGTTTGCACTTCAGTGTGAAGCAGATAATGGAAAGGAAGAGCAACTTTCTATGAAACACAAGCCTGGGAAATTCCATGGGCTGAGGAGCGTGGTGGGCTACAGTCCATGGTGTTGCAAAGAGCTGGACTCCTTAGCAACTAAGTCACCACCATAAGACACAAGACAACTGGGAGAGACCAGGTGACTTTCCTGTTTCCATCAGAAAATGGCTCACTCCACATTGAGGTGGAGTTTTTGGTGCCTTGACTCCGTGCTAGATTTATCTGATAATTATAATGCTGAACAGCCATCATTCTCCTGGCTAAAGTGTGAGCAAATAATTTCTCCTCGTTTCCTTTGTGTCTTCATAGCTTGACGATATTTTGAAAGCTCTGTACACATCCAGTGTAAAAAGTTTTCTTTCACTTTTTTGAAAGAGGTAAGGAGGAGTGACTATTAAGACTGAGTTAACTAAAGGAAAAGTCAACAGAACTTCATACCTTTGATAAGGTTTATCGATCAGAAATGATTTATGGCCTTTATCTGCCATTGGACGTTACCTACAGGGTTCAAATGGATAGCCCACCGCGAGATCACAGAAATATTGAGTCTGCTCTGGGTTGAGATAAATTGTAAAGATTTGAAGATTAAAGCTAGTTGAAAGGGGACTTCCCTGGTGGTCCAGTGGCTAAGATTCCTCACTCCCACTGCAGGGGCCTGGGTTTGATCCCTGCTTACGGAACTAGATTCCACATTCCACAGCTGAGATCTCATGTGCAGCCAAATATGTAAAAAGAAATATTTTAAAAAATAATGAATAAAATAAAGCTAGTTGAAGGAATTCTACTCTGGGTGGAGGTGGAGGGGATTCTGCTAAATCTCAGTTGATCAGCTCAGCCTTACCTTGGAATCCTAAAATTTTTTGCTTGTGGAAAAAGAATCTGAAGTCATGTTTTACTTAGACAAAGTCAAGATTCAACTGCAGTAATTACTTGCTGCATTTTGTGTAATTATGTCCCCCAGATGCCTGGAAAATCTATTTGCTTGTTCTGTTTAATTGGTGGGTATTGTTTTTATTGTTAATGATCCTGTGTTATATATTTAATTTGATAAACTGCTTACATTTTTTTGGATGAAATTTAAGTCAGTATGAAAAGTGAAGTGAAAGTGTTAGTTGGTCAGTTGTGTCCGACTCTTTGTGACCCCGTGGACTGTAGCCCTTAAGGCTCCTCTGTCCATGAAGTTCTCCAGGCAAGAATATTGGAGTGGGTAGCCATTCCCTTCTCCAGGTCAGTTTAAATGTATTTAATAAAAATACAGCCAGGCAGCACACCCACACTTCATGAATGTGAGTGTGCAAAGTGCACGGTGGTTGGGGTGCTTTTTGTATTTGGAAGGCTCTTTTAAGGGGTGCTGTTATTTTTTTTATCCCTGCAGAAATTCAAGCTCAGTATTGCCAGCTCTATAAGAATATCAAGGAACTCAAAAAATCTAGACTTTATGTTAAATCACTAGATGTTTAAATGCTCTTAATTATTATCATTTCTTTATTTTAAGAGCACAGTGGATGGTAGTCAAACCAGTGAAAAAGCAAATCCCCAGCCACACAGTAAGGGGACTGGCTTTAACCTCAGCTGCAGTCAGGGTCAATAATTGAAAGTGCAACACGGGAAACAACTGGCGAGAATAGCTTTCAAGTAACGAAGGGAAATTCTTTCAAGTGGCAGCATATCCTGGAAGCTTTCTCTTCTTTCTAGAAATCCAAGCATCAGAGCGAAAGAATGAGAGAGAGAGAGAGAATTTTAGAGAGGTATGTTCCACGTTTGCAGTACAGGAGAATAACACATTAAAAATTTTTTGTATTTGCAGCCAGTGGTAATAGGATGAATTGGAAAGAAGATGTAAGTGGATTGGGCCTATGCCGAAGGTTGAGTAATTGTCAGCGTGGACTGGGGAATTGCTTCGTTTGGCAAATCACCTTTTTTTGTTTTTGTTTTAAATTTTATTTATTTATATTTGGCTGCTGGGTCTTGGTTGCTAAGCGGGCTTTCTCTAGTTGCCGCGACTGGGGGCTGTTCTTTGTTGCGGTGTGTGGACTGCTCATGGCTGTGGCTTTTCTTGTTGCGCAGCACGGGCCCTCGGCTGCGTGTGCTTCAGTAGTCGCGGCACAAGGGCTCAGTAATTGCGGCTGTCGGCTGTAGAGCCCAGGCTCAGTAGTTGTGATGCATGGGCTTAGTTGCTCCACGGAATGTGAGATTTTCCTGGACCGGGATCGAGCCTGTGTCTCCTGCATAGGCAGGTGGATTCTTACCATTGAGCCTCAAGGGAAGCCTGCAAATCAGTTTTCATATAGAACGTGACTTAACCAGAGCAAATCACCATGCTTCAGGGTAAATGCATCTGTATCTGGGGACACCAAAAAGAATTTCAGGTTTGACCACATCCTTCCTATGTAGTCATTCAGCGACATTCCACTGCTTACATGTTAACCATACTAGCCTAGCAGAGTCCTTCCCGACCTGGCCCCTGCCTGCCTGTTCAGCCTCATCTTCTGCCAGCCCCCTTCTCTCATGTATTCCTGCTTCCCAGAATAGGGAATTAATCTCAGTTCCCAAATGCTTTTTGCTTTTGCATCCCTGCATTTGTTATTCCCTTTGTCTTGAATATAATGTTGCCTGATTAGCTTCTGTGGTTTCCAGACTCAGTTTAAGTATCTTTTCTTAAGCAAATACTTTCTTATCGCTAAACCAGCATTTCATAAGCTCTGGTTCAAGTCAGAGCTTAAGAAAACAGAGAAAATTGTATTTACATCAAGCTGTAGAAGTGATTCTGATTCTTTGCCAGGGTTGCACGATAAGCTGAATAAATAAATGGAAGGCTTCCCCGGTGGCTCGGATAGTAAAGAATCTGCCTGCAATGTAGGAGACATGGGTTCGATCCCTGGGTCAGTAAGACCCCTTGGAGATGGCATGGCAGTCCACTCCAGTATTTGTGCCTGGAGAATTCCATGGACAGAGGAGCTTGGCAGGCCACAGTCCATGGGGTTGCAGAGAGTTGGACACTTGAGCAACTGCTACTGCTGCTAAGTCGCTTCAGTCGAGTCCGACCCTGTGCGACCCCAGGGACAGTAGCTCACCAGGCTCCCCCGTCCCTGGGATTCTCCAGGCAAGAACACTGGAGTGGGTTGCCATTTCCTTCTCTAATGCATGAAAGTGAAAAGTGAAAGTGAAGTCGCTCAGTCATGTCCGACTCTTAGCGACCCTATGGACTGTAGCCCACCAGGCACCTCCATCCATGGGGTTTTCCAGGCAAGAGTACTGGAGTGGGGTGCTATTGTCTTCTCCAACTGAGCAACTAACACACCATAAATAAATGGTTGACATGAGCTTCCCAAATGAGGCACATGGTAGCTCTTTTTGAATGACTCACCTTGTGCTTGTAAGCACAGTTGCAAGTCAGAATATTGTCTGAGTCAGTGTTGCTCAAACTTATTTGACAATGGAACACTGTTCTTTGAGAATGTTTGTTAAAGTCTTGAGGGAAGGCTGATTTGAGAACATAGTTTGGGGACAATCTTGCCTTAAAACATAGTTTTGCTTAACATGAAGACATATCTTAGAAAAGAATGTCTCTGGAATGATAGAGAGACCGAATAGGTTTTGTCCATTTCTTTGAATGGACTTCACAACTGCATTTCAGTATTTCAATATTTGCATCATTTTCAGTGCGGACTCCTTATTAAAGCCATAGCTTCCCTGATAGTCACACAGTCCAGTTCAGTTCAGTTCAGTCGCTCAGTCATGTCTGACTCTTTGCGACCCCATGAATTGCAGCACGCCAGGCCTCCCGGTCCATCACCAACTCCTGGAGTTCACTCAGACGTCCATCGAGTCCGTGATGCCATCCAGCCATCTCATCCTCGGTCGTCCCCTTCTCCTCCTGCCCCCAATCCCTCCCAGCGTCAAAGTCTTTTCCAATGAGTCAACTCTTTCATGAGGTGGCCAAAGTACCAGAGTTTCACCTTTAGCATCATTCCTTTCAAAGAAATCCCAGGGCTGATCTCCTTCAGAATGGACTGGTTGGGTCTCCTTGCAGTCCAAGGGACTCTCAAGAGTCTTCTCCAACACCCATAGTTCAAAAGCATCAATTCTTCGGCACTCAGCCTTCTTCACAGTCCAACTCTCACATCCATACATGACTACTGGAAAAACCATAGCCTTGACTAGACGGACCTTAGTCGGCAAAGTAATGTCTCTGCTTTTGAATATGCTATCTAGATTGATCATAACTTTTCTTCCAAGGAGGAAGCGTCTTTTAATTTCATGGCTGCAGTCACCATCTGCAGTGATTTTGTAGCCCCCAAAAATAAAGTCTGACACTGTTTCTGCTGTTTCCCCACTATTTCCCATGAAGTGATGGGACCGGATGCCAACCACAGGAAATACAAATTTGCATCACAATCTTAATAATGTTTTATTTGAAAAATTTCAAACATACACAGAAGTAGAGAGAAGAGTATGTTGAACCCACATATGCTTATTACCAAGATTTAACAGTTATTAAAATTTTGTTTCATTTTTTCTTTATTGTCTATCCTCCTTTTTTGCTAAACTGTTTTAAGGCATATCCAAGACATCATATCATTTCATTCTTTTACTCTTGCAGTGTGTCTTCACTAAAGTGGACATTGCTTATTTTACTTGCAATAATAATGTTGCACTTATCAAAATTATGGTAATTTCTTGGGAATGTCTGTTACCCAGTTCACATTCTAACTTTGAAAAATATTGAGATATAGTTCATGTAACATAAAAGTTAGTCTTTAAATAGACAATTCAGTGGTTTGTAGGATATTAAAAAACATATGCAACCATCACTCCTATTTTCAGCATCTTTTTATCACCCCCCAAAGAAACCCATACTCAGCAATCACTCCCCATTTTCTCCTCTCTCCACTAATCTAATTCCTGTCTCTAGATTTTGCCTATTCTGGGCCGTATCTGGTCTTTTATGAATGGCTTCTTTCTTTTAGCATAATGTTTTCGAAGTTCATTCACATTTTAGCACGTATTGGTACGTTATTCCTTTCTATGGCTGAGTTATGTCCCTTGGTATGGATATGTTACATTTTGTTTACCTGTTCGCCAAATGTTGGTGGACATTTGGGATGTTCCCACGTTTTGTCTGTTTGAAACACATCATTATGAACACTCATGCACATTTTTGTGTTGACGTATGTTTACATTTCTTGTGTGTATATCCCTAAGAGTGGAATGGGTAGGTCACATGGTAACTCTATATATAACTTTTTGAGGAATTGCCAAATTGTTTTCAAAGCAATGGCAACATTTTCCATTCCCTTTGTCAACTTTTGGGAATTCTGATTGCTCCACATCCTCACCTTTACCTGTTACTTATTG
>SJXQ01006300.1:21007-156195 GCA_006408695.1 Aepyceros melampus | reverse complement strand
ATAAATTATAAATGTATAATATATAAATTATAAATATATAATATATAATCAATTATATTTCCCTAATGACAAATATTAAGAACCTTTTCATTTGTGTATTATCCATTTATATTTCTTCTTCGGAGAAATACTTACTCAAATCCTTCCCTAGCTTTTAAGTGGGTTATTTGTTTTTTTACTATTGAATTGCAAGAGTTCTTTGTATATTCTGAATACCAGGGCCTTGTCAGATATATTAGTTGCAGGTATTTAAATCTCATTCTTCAGATTGTCTTTTCACTTTCTTGATGGTATCCTTTGAATCACAAAAAATGTCAAATTTTGATCAGGTCCGATTTACCTGTTTTTCGTTGCTTCTGGTTTTGGTGTTATACCTAAGAAACCATTGTCTAATCCAAGATCATATAGATTTATGTCGATTTTTTTTTTTGTGAGAGTTTTACAACTTTAGCATTTGTTTAGGCCTTTGGTACATTTCAAGCTCAGTTTCTTGTGTGTATGATATAAGGAAGGGGCCACACTCTTTAGCTTCAGCCTTCAGGTTGACCTGGAAAGACTTGCTTTCCTTCTGCCGCATGTCCTTGTGGACCCCACGCCACATCCCAACTCCTCCATCCTTAGCAAATCAGGACACAATTTATTAGAATTTCTTTGTGTATTAGGGAGCAGTGTAATCAGGGTACGAGAGGACAAAGTCTTCATTACAAATCTGGTTACATTTAATTAAGCAAACAAGCATGCTGTGATGGACATCTGGTGCTTTTGTCTTTCTCCTGTTTGGTT
This sequence comes from Aepyceros melampus, assembly GCA_006408695.1. Lineage (NCBI taxonomy): Eukaryota > Metazoa > Chordata > Mammalia > Artiodactyla > Bovidae > Aepyceros > Aepyceros melampus. The sequence goes on along the minus strand of SJXQ01006300.1, from coordinate 155,412 downwards.
GGTTTGCTCTTGCCTTCCTTGCTTAGTCACTGTCACATTTGCCTCTTTGCGACCTGTGGACCACAGCCCTCCAGGCTCCTCTGTTCATGCGATTCTCTGGGCAAGAACACTGGAGAGGGTTGCCATTCCATCCTCCAGGGGATCTTCCCAGCCCAGGGCTCAAACCCAGGTCTCCCACATTGCAGGCGGATTCTTTACTGACTGAGGCACCAGGGAAGCCCTTTGCCTTCCTTGACTACTCTATGTTTCTGGAAATGGCACATGGTTTGTGGAGTCGGCTTCCCACAGTCCCTGTCTATAGGCTGACCTTACAGCACATACACCTGTTCAAGGAGTGGGCAAATTGTGCTGACTTGGCCAATGAGAATTTAATATCTGGAGCCATAGTGATCGGTCCAGAGATGTACATAGAACCAAAAAGCATTAAGAGAGATGTATGTGAAATTAGTGGGAAAGTAAGCAGGTGTAGCCTGGAAGTCCTGCTGTCTTAACGTCAGAAAGGGGTACATTACATTCAGTTGCTCAGTCATGTCTGACTCTTTGAGACTTCATGGACTGCAGCACTCCAGGCCTCCCTGTCCATCACCAACTCCCGGAGTTCACTGAAACTCATGCCCATTGAGTTGGTGATGCCATCCAACCATCTCATCCTCTGTCATTCCCTTCTCCTCTTGCCTTAAATCTTTCCCAGCATCAGGATCTTTTCCAGTGAGTCAGTTATTTGTATCAGATGGCCAAAGTATTGGAGTTTCAGCTTCAGCATCAGTCCTTCTAAGGAATATTCAGGACTGATTTCCTTCAGGATTGAGTGCTTGATCCCCTTGCAGTCCAAGGGACTCTCAAGAGTCTTCTCCAACACCACAGTTCAAAAGCATCAATTCTTCAACTCTCAGCTTTCTTCATAGTCCAACTCTTGCATTCATACATGACTACTGGAAAAACCATAGCCTTGACTAGATGGACCTTTGTTGGCAAAGTAATGTCTTTCCTTTTTAACATGCCGTCTAGGTTGGTCATAGCTTTTCTTCTGAGGCGCAAGTATCTTCTAGTTTCTTGGCTGCAATCACCATCTGCAGTGATTTTGGAGCCCCCCCCAAAATAAAGTCTCTCACTGTTTCCATTGTTTCCTCATCTATTTGCCATGAGGTAATGGGACCGGATTCCATGATCTTAGTTTTCTGAAAAAGCTTTAAGTTAGCTTTTTCACTCTCCTCTTTCAGTTTCATCAAGAGGTTCCCCAGTTCTTCGCACAAAGGGGTACCTGTCTATTAATAAAACCAACATGTTATATGGTAGAAACCAACACAATATTATAAAGCAGTTATCCTCCAATAAAAAACCAAGCAATATGAGGAAAGGTGAGTTGAGAGATGGGTTCTTACTATCCACTCAACAGCAGGACCCAGCTTTGCCTGAAGTTTAGACTATTTCTGGACCTTCTGAATGCATGAGATACACAGATATTCCTTTTTAGATTCACAGCTGAAGAGAGTTGTGGTTCCACCGCAGATAGGTTGATGGAAGCTGAAGACACAGGATATAGAAAATGCTTTGTGCCTTTTTGGACTTGACAACCTAGAAGGGAAACCAAGAGAGAGAAAGAAAGAAATGTGTGACAAATGCATGAGTAGACATCTGAACAAAACAGGTGAACAGCACAACTGCTGGGGAGGGAGCTGGAGAAAGTCTTCAAAAAGATAAGTACTCATTTGGGGTTGAGAAATGAATTGGCGTTCACTAACTTGTTTTGCAAACAACAGAACCCATTCTTCCACCCCGGCTTACAGAAATCATTTCCATTATGTGTGGAAGGGCACTTTGTTACACTCTACCATGGTATGGCACCGACTGTGAGATGGCCCATACCATCGCACCTTTCTAATGGCCATGGAGAGAAGCTGGGAACTGAAGTACCAGGTTGTTAGAAAATTCGTAGTGTGGGACGTGGCATTAAGGTTTTGAGAGCCTTACTATCTTTCACTTAGTGCATGAAAAACCCCAGACTTTCCTTTTGCTTACTCGGTTTTCGTGGCTGTGCACAGACTCTCCTTAGGGGCAGCGCGTAGGGGGCCGCTGGCTGCAGCGCGCGGTTCTCATCGTGTGGCTTCTCCCGTTGCGGAGCACAGGTCGAGGCGCAGCTTCAGCGGTTGTGGCGCACGGGCTTAGTTGCTCCACAGCATCTGGAGTCTCCCTGGCCCAGGGACTGAACCTGTTTCTCCTGCATTGGCAGGCGGACTCTTACCCGCTGTACCACCAGGGAAGGCCTATTCAGTGTAGTTTTGAGATGAAGGCCCTGTATGGTATTGTGCTTTGTACTGTTTTAACCCTACAGACTTAGGATCATTCAGTCCAGCTCTTTCATTTCACTGAGAAAAGAAATTATATCCCCTCTAGGGTGTACCCAGAGTCACACAGCAGGGAAGGAACTATAATCTTGGTTTCTTTAGTCTTAGTTTAGTCTTTCTTCTATTTCATATCTTTTACTGAAGCTGCTGCTGAAGGAAAAAAAAATCACTTTCTTAAGAACAAAAGCTGGTGCGACTTGCAGTAAAATTCTTGAGGAAAAGTAAAGAATAGGGTAGGATTTTATGGGGATGAGCCTTTTGTTTAGCAGATTGCCAGCGGGGTGTTTTCTTCATTCCGAGTTTGGTACCCGGACTCCACTGGAATGGCTGGATGGCTGCCATTTTTCATCCAGATGGTGCTCCCACTGTCTGTTCAATCAGGCGGGAAACTGGGGTCTTTACGCAGAGTCTCTTCACACCTATTTCCAGCACACAGGATTCCCAGCACACTGAAATTGACATCAGGCAATTATTAGCAGTCTCGTATTCTTTTTTTCTCTTGGGAGATGATTTTTTTTTATCTTCTTTACTGAACCATCTTCTCCCCTCTGCAACTTGCATAATAAGAAGGTTATACAGACCCACTGTAGCTTCAGAAAAGATGATCAGAGATTAGCATAAAACTATTAAGATGTAAGCAGACAGAATAAAGAAAAGTTAGAATTTTTTTTTTCTTCCGAAAAGTTGATACTAATGTTTGCTCCGTTCTGCTGGGCTCTCAGGGGTTCCCAGGTGGCACAGTGGTAAAGAATCCATCTATCAATGCAGAAGACTTGGGTTCAGTCCCTGGGTTGGGAAGATCCCCTAGAGGAGGACACGGCAACCCACTCCAGTATTCTTGCCTGCAGAATCCCATGGACAGAGGAGCCTGGCGGGCTGCAGACCACGGGGTCGCAAAGAGTCAGACATGACTGATTATGCACACAGTTGACTCTCAGAATCTTTGTATAGAATACTCAGAAGAGGAAATCTATGTGATAATCAAGATGACATGTCTTGATGTTTCATGTAGACAGCAAGCCCATATTTTCTTATTTTGTATGTGTCTGGGGTAGCTGAATAGGGGGCTGCTGATGCAGTCTGGGCAGACAGGGTGATAATGCTCTTCTTCCTCTCTCCTGTAGCACACTTTGGTATTTAGCCACTGGCTGCTGTTTCATGTCTTTGCTGATGCTCCGTGGAAGTGTTTCTAATGCCTTTCCCACTATTGCAGTTATGAAACTTGCCTAACACATGGAAAGTTCCTTTGGCACATTTCCTAGTAGTATGTCAAAAGAAAAGTGAAATTAACATGACATGCACTCACTACAAGTTTGCTGTCTAAAACAGGATGACACAGAAAGACAAATGTGTTTAAGCTAGCTGCAAATTATTCTGTTCTCTTTGATGTCCAGGAACCATTTGCTAGAGCTTGGGGAATAGCACAGCTTGTCAGTTACACTCACTGTTGGATGTAGTTTGTCTTGGCGGATAAGAGAACTGGGAGAAAAATATAACTTTTGGAATTGCTTGGACCTAGTGTAGAAGGGAAACGGAAGAGATGAAGTCTGAGTGAAGCTGGGAGAGAAGAGTATAGGCATATAGAATATAGGAATGTAGAAAATTATATGTATATATATATTTTTTTAGTAATAGGTGTATTGAGATATAATTCACATACCAGACTCAACCATTTAAAGTTTTTCAGTGGTTTTTAGTGTATTCACTGAATTGTGCAAACAATACCATTGTCAATCTTAGAACACTGCATCACCTCAAAAAAAAAAAAAAAAACCCTCATGGGATAAATTGAGAGAGTAATGTTGAAACATACATTACCATGTGTAAAACAGATAACTGGGGCGAGTGGGGGGGTTGCTGTCTGTAACACAGGAAGGCTCAAGAGGGAAGGGATATATGTATACTTAAGGCTGATTCACATTGTTGAATGGCAGAAACCAGCACAACGTTGTAGAGCAATTATCTTCCAATTAAAAATAAAAAAAAAGAACCTCGTATGCATTGCCTGTTGCAGTCCCCTAGCCCTAAGCAGTCACTGTTTTCCTTTCTCTGTGTATGGGTTTCCCTACTCTGGACACGTTTGCATTAATGGGATCATAACATAGCAATATGTGGCCTTTTGTTTCTGGATTCTTTCATTTAGAATAAAGATTACGGGATCCTTCTGTGCTGTAGCAGACCTCAGTGTCATTTTTATGACAGAGTAGCATTTCATGGTGTGGATATATCATATTTTGCTTATCCATTCATCAGTTGATCCACATTGGTATCGCGTTCACCTTTTGGCTATGAGGGATAATGCTGATATTAGCATTTGCTTATACATTTTATTTTTATACAGATGTAATACACAGGTCAGTGGGAAATTATTCTAGTAATAGCTAAGATGTCAGAGATATTTTAGCTTACTGTAGTTTTAATACTAGTTAATGTTTTATAATGTAAAACCTGTGTATTTATTTCTAAGGAGTAGATAAAAAATTCAGAAGTCTGACTTTAGTTTAGTTACGGAGCTGGGACTTTTTAAACTGGCTCCATTTTAAGGAATTATTAAATGTTCCTCCAGACACATCACTGTCCAAGATATTGGTTCTCACACTCTTACCATTTCACTCTGCCTAAGGGGTAGGACCTTCTCCCATCAGGCACTGGAGCTGGCTTCATGCTACTGATGCTCCAGAAAGATCCGGAAAGATTTCAGTATGTTGGATAGCATTGTAGGGAGCCGTTACTGGAAAAGGAAGAGGAATGATGGCTTCACCCCTGGAAGGGTCAGTGAAGACTGCATTTCACAAATGGGGTCACATTCAAATTTGAGTTTTCCAAAAATGAATTAGAACCTTTCTTTTGGAAACAGTATAAAATAGCTTAAATTTTTGCTCACTACTTTTTTGTTACCACCATAATCACTATTATTTAGCACTCAGTGACTTTTCTTTTTTATTAAGGAAACAAAATAAAATGAATCATGTTCACATAACAAACTACCAAACCTTGTCAGTTGTACTATTTTATATTTGTATTAACATTTTGACAAGCTTTTTTTAAATCCATTTATTGAACAGAAAACTTGGATATTAATGAAGTAGAATGGGGTAACTTTATATGGAAAGATGAAGTTCTTAACATTGAGATCATATATTTTACTAGAGTTTAAAATTAATACAAATTTTTTCTTAGGTTTTTCTCAGCATATTTTTTCTACACAAATAGTATTTTGAAGTCTAGGTTAGTTTTTAAAGAACAATTAATTATTGTCTTACTTAAAAGTGTTGTGAAAATTGCTTATTTTGTTATATTAAAAGCTATGGAATTGGAAAGAAACTCTTAAAATTGTTCACTCTGTTGCCCAGAGACAAAATAGATGGTGCTTATTAACAAGATTTTCCCTAGAAGTCTTCTAATTTCAGTATGACAATGATTCCAATACATATCATCGCACTGAGAATAATCTGTATGTGAATAACCACAAGTTCATCTTTTATAAATCACAAAGCTATAAATATTAGACCTTATTTGTTATGTAACACATCCTTACTTTGCTTTCGTGGTTACTTCTGATTGCACTGATAAAATGAATACTGTAATTGATATATTTTTAACTATTCTGACATCCGCTAAATTTATGTCAAAGTTAAAACTTATTGTTATGTGGATATTAAGAATCTAATAAACTGAATTAACTTGTTTATCACTTGTTTAAGCAGCATCCACATACATGCTGCTTATTGCTTTTATAGAATGTTCAATCATGCTGATTGCATTGAAATGAGTGCTTTGTTATGAAAATACTTTTTTTTGACATTTAGGCATTTAAATGAAGTTGGCTGTTTTGACCCCTAGTTTCATGGTGAGCTAGCCTATTGTTCATAATGAAGGGGGATATAAAATTGCGAGGAAATTTTGAATTAGCCTTACGAAAAGGCTGCTTCCAAAGATGCAACAGCATTTTTAAGAATGCGGTTGTCTATAGCAAGAACATTAATACAGCCTCTGAAACAAAGTCATATGTTAATAATTGGGCTATGGGCCCACCAGGTTACAGTCGTGAGGGAGACCTCTGGCTGGTGGAGGTGGCTGGGGATCACTTGGTGGGATTGTCAGAGTTTGGACTGGTGGTTTCGGCCTGAACAAATCATATCCGTCTAGAGAGAGCCTTGGAGAAGGACATGGCTGCCCACTCCAGTAATCTTGCCTGGGAAATCCCATGGACAGAGGAGCCTGGTGGGATGTAGTCCATGTGGTCTCAAGAATTGGAAATGACATAATGACTAAATCACCACCACCAGAGAGAGCATAGTCATAGCTAGAGAAAAACGATCAGTTAGTAAAGGTGGGACCTCCGATTCCTCTAGAATTCCTACAGATTTAGATGTGTTCAAGGTGAGAAGAGAAATGAACTGTGGAGGAACCTCAGCAGCTTAGTGGCTTCCATAATTACACGTGGAAATGGGGAGGTAGGACACATTTAAAGTTTTAGATTTTGTTTTTAGATTTAGATATTTAAGGGATGGTTCTCTTCTCAGAGGGCTAAGAAAATATAAAATGCATAATTATGGTTTGTGTAAGGATATTTTTCCAAAACGTTTTGTCTAGGCATTTTGGAAATGGTGGGTAGAAACCACAGTGACATGCTTGCCTTCCGCCTGGAAGCACCGGCTCCTCCTACCCTGCACTCTGGCAGCTCCAGACTCCTGGGACAGGCAGAGACCCCTCCCTGCACTCCCCAGTCTGGCTGTGAAACCAAGCCAGGCATTTCTCTTCTCTTGCCTCTCCTTCCCTGCCTGGATGGGGCACAGCACCCTGGTCAGAAGGTAGAATCCAGCCCTGACCATCTGGGATTTATTTTGATATATGGTGTAGAAGGGGCTTCCTTGGTGGCTCAGTAGTAGAAATTCTGCCTGCCAGTGAAGGAGACATGGGTTCAATCCCTGGATTGGGAAGATGCCCTGGAGAAGGAAATGACAACCCACTCCAGTGTTCTTGCTTGGGAAATCCCATGGACAGCGGAACATGGTGGGCTGTAGTCCATGGGGTCACAAGAGTCAGACGTGAATAAACAACAATTGTATAAAAGACTTAAATAGGCTCCTCTCCTCCACCCCCTCACCAATAGTCAATTTTAGGAGCCCCATTTATTAAGTTTCATTCATTCTCATTATGTGGTGGTTGGTTGTGGTGGGAGAAACATACTGACTTATCAACAGCATGGAGCTCATTAATATTGAGAAGGTTTGGGGTTGAGGATGACTTTGTGGATTAGAAAGCCTGGAATCCTGCCCATTCAACCTTCCCTTTACATATATCAAGTTTCTATATGTACATAGTCAATTCAGTTCAGTTGCTCAGTCGTGTCCGACTCTTTGCGACCCCATGGACTGCAGCATGCCAGGCCTCCCTGTCCATCACCAACTTCTGTAGTCTATTCAGACTCATGTTGGTTGAGTCGGTGATGCCATTCAACCATCTCAGCCTCTGTTGTCCCCTTCTCCTCCCGCTTTCCATCTTTCCTAGCATCACGGTCTTTTCCAATGAGTCAATTCTTCACATGAGGTGGCCAGAGACTGAAGTTTCAGCTTCAACATCAGTCCTTCCAATGAACACCCAGGACTGATTCGTGGAAATGGGGAGGTAGGACACATTTAAAGTTTTAGATTTTGTTTTTAGATTTAGATATTTAAGGGATGGTTCTCTTCTCAGAGGGCTAAGAAAATATAAAATGCATAATTATGGTTTGTGTAAGGATATTTTTCCAAAACGTTTTGTCTAGGCAGTTTTGGAAATGGTGGGTAGAAACCACAGTGACATGCTTGCCTTCCGCCTGGAAGCACCGGCTCCTCCTACCCTGCACTCTGGCAGCTCCAGACTCCTGGGACAGGCAGAGACCCCTCCCTGCACTCCCCAGTCTGGCTGTGAAACCAAGCCAGGCATTTCTCTTCTCTTGCCTCTCCTTCCCTGCCTGGATGGGGCACAGCACCCTGGTCAGAAGGTAGAATCCAGCCCTGACCATCTGGGATTTATTTTGATATATGGTGTAGAAGGGGCTTCCTTGGTGGCTCAGTAGTAGAAATTCTGCCTGCCAGTGAAGGAGACATGGGTTCAATCCCTGGATTGGGAAGATGCCCTGGAGAAGGAAATGACAACCCACTCCAGTGTTCTTGCTTGGGAAATCCCATGGACAGCGGAACATGGTGGGCTGTAGTCCATGGGTCACAAGAGTCAGACGTGAATAAACAACAATTGTATAAAAGACTTAAATAGGCTCCTCTCCTCCACCCCCTCACCAATAGTCAATTTTAGGAGCCCCATTTATTAAGTTTCATTCATTCTCATTATGTGGTGGTTGGTTGTGGTGGGAGAAACATACTGACTTATCAACAGCATGGAGCTCATTAATATTGAGAAGGTTTGGGGTTGAGGATGACTTTGTGGATTAGAAAGCCTGGAATCCTGCCCATTCAACCTTCCCTTTACATATATCAAGTTTCTATATGTACATAGTCAATTCAGTTCAGTTGCTCAGTCGTGTCCGACTCTTTGCGACCCCATGGACTGCAGCATGCCAGGCCTCCCTGTCCATCACCAACTTCTGTAGTCTATTCAGACTCATGTTGGTTGAGTCGGTGATGCCATTCAACCATCTCAGCCTCTGTTGTCCCCTTCTCCTCCCGCTTTCCATCTTTCCTAGCATCACGGTCTTTTCCAATGAGTCAATTCTTCACATGAGGTGGCCAGAGACTGAAGTTTCAGCTTCAACATCAGTCCTTCCAATGAACACCCAGGACTGATCTCCTATAGGAGGGACTAGTTGGATCTCCTTGCAGTCCAAGGGACTCTCAAGAGTCTTCTCCAACACCACAGTTCAAAAGCATCAATTCTTCAACACTCAGCTTTGTTTATAGTCCAGTTCTCACATCCATACATGACCACTGGAAAAACCATAGCCTTGACTAGATGGACCTTTGTTGGCAAAGTAATGTCTCTGCTTTTTAATGTGCTGTCTAGATTTGTCATAACTTTTCTCCCAAGGAGTAAGCGTCTTTTAATTTCATGGCTGCAATCACCATCTGCAGTGATTTTGGAGCCCAGAAAAATAAAGTCAGCCACTGTTTCCCCATCTGTTTGCCATGAAGTGATGGGACCGGATGCCATGATTCATTTTCTGACTGTTGAGCTTTAAGCCAACTTTTTCACTCTCCTCTTTCACTTTCATGAGGAGGCTTTTTAGTCCTCTTCACTTTCTGCCATAAGGGTGGTGTCATCTGCATATCTGAGGTTATGGTATATCTCCCGGCAATCTTGATTCCAGCTTGTGCTTCATCCCGCCCAGCATTTCTTATGATGTACTCTGCATAGAAGTTAAATAAGCAGGGTGACAATATACAGCCTTGACGTACTCCTTTTCCTATTTGGAACCAGTCTGTTGTTCCATGTCCAGGTCTAACTGTTGCTTCCTGACCTGCATACAGATTTCTCAAGAGGCAGGTCAGGTGGTCTGGTATTCCCATCTTTTTCAGAATTTTCCACAGTTTATTGTGATCCACACAGTCAAAGGCTTTGGCATAGTCAATAAAGCAGAAATAGATGTTTTATAGTAGGGTGTTTTTTTTTAAACCTTGAGATACCGTTTTCCATTTATCTGCATGTCTGTTCTTGTGCCAAAACTGTGCTGCGTATTGTAGGCGTACAAAACATTCTAATACCTGGTATGGCCAGGCTGGCCTTTAATTCATTCTGCTTTCAAACTATTCGAACTATTTTCATTTGTTTGAATACTTAATTTTTAAGATCTGAATATAGGCTCCCCCACCATGCCAAATGAGCGTTGATCTAGACTGTGTAGACTTTTTTTCCTTGAAATACAAATTTGGCTATTGCTGACAAACTGCTGCTGCTGCTGCTAAGTCGCTTCAGTCGTGTCCGACTCTGTGCGACCCCATAGACAGCAGCCCACCAGGCTCCCCCGTCCCTGGGATTCTCCAGGCAAGAACACTGGAGTGGGTTGCCATTTCCTTCTCCAATGCATGAAAAGTGAAAAGTGAAAGTGAAGTCTCTCAGTCGTGTCCGACTCTAGTGACCCCATGGACTGCAGCCCACCAGGCTCCTCCATCCATGGGATTTTCCAGGCAGGAGTACTGCAGTGGGGTGCCATTGCCTTCTCTGTGTTGACAAACTAGCCACAGTTAATTTGGGGGTATCATGAAGTTGATAGCAAGGGACATGCTCTGAAAAATAACCAGACAACTGTAACCTATTCAAGGGTTTTTATGCTTTAACTTTTTAACAGCACCTTCTTGAATTACACTCAGAACTGATTCAGTGCACCAGTGCAATTTATCTTCTTTTCTATATGTGTAAAGTATGTATGCAAATCAGCTGTTTTCTATGTTAGTTAATATCAGTCACCTCTTGATGAGCTTATAACATGATTCAAAGATTGCAGCAAGGTGGGAAGAGAGAGAGAACCTTCCATGGTCTTCTGTTTATTGATTGCTTTACATCCGCTTGCTTTCCCCAACAAATTCAGTGATAATGAATGTCCACTTTCAAAAAGACCTAAAAGAATGACTACAGGAAAGCAGAAGAAAACTGAAAAAGGAGGAGATGGATGGTGAGGCTAAATGTGAAGAACTTTGGGTGAGGCAAAGGTCCTGTGTGGTCATGCTAGCAAACTGTACCTCTTGGCTAGAAGACAAACTGGTAGAACCATCTAAGCATGGTCTTTATGTAGATTTATTCAGGAAATATCTATTGAGCACACACTCTATGCCTGGTTGGAGAGGGCAATGGCACCCCACTCCAGTACTCTTGCCTGGAAAATCCCATGGACGGAGGAGCCTGGTAGGCTGCAGTCCATGGGGTCTCAAAGAGTCAGACACGACTTAGCGACTTCGCTTTCACTTTTTACTTTCAGACATTGGCGAAGGAAATGGCAACCCACTCCAGTGTTCTTGCCTGGAGAATCTCAGAGACGGGGGAGCCTGGTGGGCTGCCGTCTATGGGGTCACACAGAGTCGGACACGACTGAAGCGACTTAGCAGCAGCAGCAGCAGCAGCAGCCGCCGCAACAGCTATGCCTGGTACTCCTTTAGGCATGAGAAAGAAAGTAGTCAGCAAATCAGACACAAATCCCTGCTCTCCTGGAGCTTCCATTTTAGTGTAGGAACCATAATAATATACAATCTATGTTGTATATTGGATATTAGTAATTGCTGAGAAGAAAAAACAAACCCGGAAGGGAGGGGAGGTAAAAGATTGGGAAGGGTACTTGATAATTGGACGGGGACGGTCTCCTTGAGAAGCTGTCTTTGGAAAAATGACCAGAAGGCTGTGAGGGTCTGGTGAGGATATTAGTGGATGAGAGATGCTGGCTATGGGAGCAGCCAGTTTAAAGGATGGTGTCCTCATAGGAGGCTCGAGGGAACGGGGGGCTGGGCAGAGTGCAGGAAGGGTTGTGGTTAGTGCCTGCAACTCCAGGAGTGATCCTAGATGTTTTCAAGGCTCTTTGGGTAATAAAGGGCAGGACCTCAAATAAAAACAATCCCACTCCCGTGCGTGGGTCCAGGGAGAACTCTAATTTGAAAAGACACGTGCCCCCAGTGTTCATAGCAGCGCTATTTATAATGCCAAGACGCAGAAGCAGCCTGAATGTCTGTCCACAGACGAACAGACGCAGAAGATGTGGCACATGCATGCAATGAAGTGTTGCTCTGCCACAAACAGGTACGAAAATGTGCAACTTGCAGCAACACGGACGGACATAGAAGCTGTCATGCTGAGCGAAGTAAATCAGACAGAAGTGAAATGTCATATGATATCCCTGGTATGAGCAGTGAAGTTGCTCAGTCGATCCCATTGACTGTAGCCCACCAGGCTCCTCCATCCATGGCATTTCCCAGGCAAGAATACTGGAGTGGGTTGCCAATTTCCTTCTCCAGGGGATCTTCCCGACCCAGGGGTGGAACCCAGGTCAGCCACAGGCAGGCAGACGCTTTACCTGCTCTGTGCCCCCACGGAAGCCCGGGGAAGCCCTTATATGCAAAATCTAAAAAGAAATGATACAAATGAACTTATTTACAAAACAGAAACAGACTCACAGACTGAGAGAATGAACTTATAGTTATGGGAGGAATACTGGGGGAAGGGATAGTTAAGGAGTTTGCGATGGACGTGTACACATGCTATATTTTAAATGGATAAGCAACAAGGACCTGCTGGTTGAACTCTACGCTGAAAGTCATGTGGCAGCTTGGATGGGAGGGGAGTTTGGGAGAGAATGGATACACGTATATATAATGGCTGAGTCCCTTTGCTGTTCACCAGAAACTATAACATTGTTATTTGGTTGTATTTCAATATAAAATAAAGTTTTTTTAAAAAAAGAGGAAATTAGCCTTGTCATACCTCGTCGTTTTTATTCAGTTGTATATCAAGTTGTTCATATGCTCAGGGTTTCTGACGCCTGGAAGAATGAAGAGACATACTGATGTGCACAGGTACACGTTTACAGTTTCTTTTCTCTTTACTTTGACATAGATCATTTTGAAGTTTTAGCAAACACGTTAGGATGTCCTTCTACATTTGGCATATCACTGTTTATTTTAGATGCACATAAGAAAAGACCTCTCTGGATCCATTTGACATTGTGAGTACTTAGATGTCCACCAGAAGAGTATTGTGCTCTAAGCGGGTGAACTCTGCGGCTTGTAATCTCATTTAAGGAGTCAAAATTGCAGATAATGATTCCTGAAATATAATTTCCTGTCATTCACCTACCTGCCAATTTCCCTCTAAATTTATGGGTTCCTATAAAACTTACTGTGAAACCCAAGATGCTTGTAACAAGTCAATTTCAGACTAATTTTATACTTTTTTTCCAAGACAAAGATACCTTTGTTTGGGTCTTGTAGTCATTTTCACACTGTCTTATTGTGTTGTTGGCTTTTCGTTATCTGCTTATTTAAAGAAAATAGAGTGAGGTTTATAAAATCATGGGTTTAGTTCCAGAATCTAACCCGATAGTCGTTTTACTGAGGTCTTCTGTGTATTCACTAAGGAGGAAAATATCAAATCACTTGGCATTTTCGAGGCGATGAGAGAAGAATACATAATGTATTTCCTCGGAAGCTGCTCTTCCTTCATGTGAATAGAGGAGGAAAGTCTACCATCTGCACCCTCACACATGTGTAATCAAGCCTGATTCCTCTGAAGTTGATGTTTGGTATTTACAGTGACTTGATTTTTCTGCTTTAATGACATCTGTGATTTTTATCACTTTGTTTATGGAAAGGGGAAATGGGGGGTGGATGTTAATTCGGTCAGGTCTCTGTGGTTGATGATTAGCGCCCCACTCCAGGGCATGTTGCTGACATAGGCTGTCAGGGGAATGGGTTAGGGAGATGCCCAGTGGTGCCAGCTGATGTGGCTGGCAAGCAGCTGGGCCACAGAGGCGCCTCTATGGCGGAGTTAACAGTTGGGCCAGAAAAGGCTGCAAATCAACGCTGAGTGTAAATATTAGTTTGAATGGTTAGGAGGAGCAGAGCTTCTGGTCTTCGGTTATTAGCTGATTATAGGAGTGCAGTGGTGGAAAGCTGCAGCCTTTGTTGGAGAACAGTATTATTGGAAGCAAATAAAATAGGGGCTTTCAGAGAAGGAAAGAGAATGTCCCCTATTTTTTGCTCAGAATATGCAGTGAAGCTGTGATGTTGGAGCGTAGGCACTCGGTGGGCCCTGTGAGGCTGAGCAGGATCGCAGACAGGAGAGAGTGGAAGTGGTTTGCCTTGCTCCTTTGGCCAGTGCTTGGGCTGAGAGTAGAGAGCTGGTTGCTGAGACACTGCGCAGTCACACCAGTCTCTGCATGAATGGGGAGACTTGATGCACACTTTTAGGGGAGAGGAGGGGTAGGGAAGCCAGGGGAACAGCATACGTGGCCACACACACGCATTATTATTTGTTTACATTCTCTCTCTCCTCCACTGGACTGTGGCTGCTCTGAGAGAGGTGTTCATGCATCTTCATCTTATATCAGCAGGGTGTAATGAATGGAAGGGTGGGGTGGATTTCCCTTTTTAATGTCATCTTTTTTTACATCGGGGGATGATTGCTTTACACTGCTGTGTTGGTGTCTGCTGTACAAATGGGACGCAGCCATGCTCTGCTGTCCTCAGTTGCCCGGTTGTCTCCGGCTCTTTGCGACGCCATGGACTGTACCCCGCCAGGCTCCTCTGTCCATGGGGATTCTCCAGTCAAGAATACTGGAGTGGGTTGCCATACCCTCCTCCAGGTGATCTTCCAGACCCAGAGATTGAATCCAGGTCTTCTGCACTGCAGGTTGCAATTCATTTCGCTTATGATATCACACATGTTACATTGCCACTCTGCCAACCCATCCCACCCTCTCCCTCTCCCACATAGTCCAAAAGGCCATTCTATACAACTATTTCCCTTTTTAATGTCATCTTTTTTTACATCGGGGGATGATTGCTTTACACTGCTGTGTTGGTGTCTGCTGTACAAATGGGACGCAGCCATGCTCTGCTGTCCTCAGTTGCCCGGTTGTCTCCGGCTCTTTGCGACGCCATGGACTGTACCCCGCCAGGCTCCTCTGCCATGGGGATTCTCCAGTCAAGAATACTGGAGTGGGTTGCCATACCCTCCTCCAGGTGATCTTCCAGACCCAGAGATTGAATCCAGGTCTTCTGCACTGCAGGTGGATTCTTGACTGGCTGAGTCACCAAGGAAGCCTAAGAATACTGGAGTGGGTCGCCTATCCCTTCTCCAGGGGATCTTCTTGAGCTAGAAATCGAACCAGGGTCTCCTGCGTTGCAAGTGGCTTCTTTACCAGCTGAGCTACCAGGGAAGCCTGAAGCAGCCATAAGTATATGTATACCCTTCCTCTTGAGACTTCCTTCCACCCTGCTCCCCATCCAACCCCTCTAGGTTGTTCCAGAGCACCAGGCTGAGCTGCCTGTGTTATAAAGCAGTTTCCCACTAGGTATCCATTTGACACTAATCTCATTTTTAACCTCTTCAGTTTGATGGTAACCTGTTTTTCAGCTATGTTCTGAGGAGCCCATAGTGTGTAAATTTACTCTCTTCCTTTTGAAGGTATGAGCTTTAATGAAGAAGGATTGTACAAGAGCAGAGGACAGGACCATCTTTATATAAATGCAGGAATCATCACTGATTCATTGAATATCCATCCATCCATTCATTTATTCATTCATCAGACATCCTGGATACCACCTATTAAGTGCCAGCTGCTGGGGATATAAAATATAATCTCATCAATGGCTTACGAAGGAGCTCACAGACTTCTTTATTTGAAATAAAAAGAGCAAGAGAATAATTATCCACCTAAATTATCTCCAAAGGAATTGTGTTATGTAGAATTGAAGGAGAGTTGGGAACAGTTCTTAAGAAATGTAACTCAGAGATAATTTTGTGTGATCCACTTAAAATATTTTAACTGATAGCAACTTGAATTAACAAAATAATTTCAGTTACATATTCAGATATAACATTTGAAAGCTCATTACTTTAGATACATTTTTCTGATAATTTACTCAAAGTACTTCTTTCTGTATAATAAAACTAATGCCTTATTAGGATAAGTAATACATTGTCTCTTAGTAACCTGTAACAGAAGTAATTTCAAACTGAATTAATGTGTATTTTGTCAAACTGTGAATCTTTCACTTCTTACAAGGACCTCTAGAAACATCAGTTCCCCAAAGCAGTTTCTGTCTTTTCTCCTTTGTCTTCCAGTTACATTGAGATATAAAAGTCACTCAGTCATGTCTGACTCTTTGCCACGCTATGGACTATACCGTCCACGGAATTCTCCAGGGCACAGTACTGGAGTGAGTACCCTTTCCCTTCTCCAGGGGATCTTCCCAACCCAGGGATCGAGCCCAGGTCTCCTGCACTGCAGGCAGATTCTTCACCTGCTGAGCCACCAGGGGCGCATGTAGCGAGCACTGTGTAGGTTTAAGGTATATAGCATAAGGATTTGAGTAACGCGCATCGTGAAATGCTTACCACAGTAAGTTCAGCAAATGTCCCTCATCTCACACAGACACAGAATTAAAGAAACAGAAAAAAGTTTTTTCCTTGTGATGAGAACTCTAAAGGTTTACTCTCTTAACAGCTTTCCTATGTAAGTACAGTCGGGTTTCGTTATATTTGGCATGCGCATTACATACTAGTATCTTTTTTTTAATCTTACACTTGGAAGTTTGTACCTTTTGACTGCCTTCATCCACATTGCAAAGAATGGTGAAACATACAACTGATTTGATTTTTTTTTCACCTCTTAAAATACTCTGTGTATTGTGGCTATGGAAGAAATACTCTGCAGTGACCCCCGTCGTTTTACCGGATGAGAGGAAGTAGATTTTTCTTAAAAATTGTTTTATCTTACTATTATTTTTTAACAAGTCAACCCATTTCTGTTGGCAAAGTGCAGCTGTATCATATGATTTGCTTTATAAATCACTGAAGCTCTCATTTTTAAGAAGACTTTTAAAGTGATCTTTTGTCATATAGATTCATAGTCACCGTGGCTATTAAAGAGACTGCCTCGGTTGATTCTGCAACTCAGAAATGAGTGGTGACTCTCAGAAGCCATTATCTTCATTATTTTTCCCCAGTAATTTAGATGTGATTAAAAATGCTTCTGTGTAATTGAGAATCAGGGGCTATAGCATTACTATTCCCCCTTTTTACATATAAATTTATATAAACTATAATTTTTATTTATATATTTAGTATATATATATTTTATATACATATTTGTTTATGTATATTATACATATATTTGTGTGTATATACACAAATACACTCCATATACATATATATAGAGAGAGAAATTTGAGGACGAAATAAAAAAATGTCTCCATTCAGGTAGTAGTCTCGTGTAGCATCTGACCTTCTGTATATTGTAAAATATTAGCTCAACTAATGATCATTAGAAGGACACCAATTTATATCTGCTGTGGAATTTATGACAACCTCTATGAGGTGAACTCCAATTTTGTTGTATCATTGTATATATTTTCTGATGTCTGATTTTTAAATGCTCAAAATACTTCAATATTGTCTTACATTGTCAAGTATTATTTAATATAATTAAATTTCTCCATGAGTGGATGGAAGAGCATCACTTCTTCATTGACTGGACAAATAAAATATAGCAAGAATAATGCATTTAAAAATCTCAGCAAAGAAAGAGCCAGATGAGACCTGGAGTTGCACAAAATGAGCTTCTATTTGTCTTGCTCCCGAAGACCTGAAATATGGAAATCTGTTGGGCAAATTAATCAAACTCCCTCTGTCAGCTCTTCATAACAAGATAGTGTGTTAAGTTGCATGTCTCATCTTCATCACATATCAGATATGCATTCAGATCGGCTGCTGTGGCGTTTGGACACTGTTGTTCCTTTGAGTCCTTGAGGGTGGAGAAGAGCTGGTTGTGATAGAAGTTAGCTCCATTTCCTCAGACAGTGATCTTTATTTTGTTGACACACAATTCTAACGGCGACACAGTTGTGATCCTATATTAAAAGCCTAAATAACTTATTTTTAAATGCATTTTATGTATTTGCTGATTGCAGTGGGTCTTTGTTGCTGCGTGTGGGCTTTCTCTAGTTGCCACAGGTGGGGGCTACTCTTTTTATGATGCGTGGGCGTCTCATCTCAGCAGCTTCTCTTGCTGTGGAGTGCAGCCTGGAGGCACACAGGCTCTAGGGCTTCAGTAGCTACAGCACGTGGGCTCAGTAGTTGTCCTGCAGGGGCTTAGCTGCTCCGAGGCATGTGGAATCTTCCCAGACCAGGGATCGAACCTGTGTTCCCTGCATTGACAGGCAGATTCTTATCCACTGTACCACCAGGGAAGTCCTAAAGAACTTATTTTAGTGGTTTGAAACTTTGTAGGGCTAACCATGTTTCAACCATGCGTGAGTGCACTTTAGAATACGACCATGAGTGTAATGAACACATTTTCTAAAAACTCTGTTGGAAAATCAAAGCTCCTTTTATGGATTCTACAGAGATAGAGTTCTGCATTTGGAGGTAGTATACATGTCAAAAGTATGGAGGCTTGAATTTATTTTATAAGAGAGCATCAGGGTCTTTAGCTTATTTTATAAGAAAGCATCAAGGTTAAACATCAAATTTTAACTTTCCTCTTGTCTTATATTCTTGTTATTCCCTTTTAGCTCATATATTTCTGTTTTTAATGAACTATTTTAAGACTTGGCTAGTTTGGGGTGCAAATTTCAAACTGTTGTATGTTATTTAGCACCAGACCTTTCTTCTCTCTCATATTGCTGGTCTGTAAGAAAACCGGTAGGGTCTCAAAGAGTCCACTTGCCTATAACCTTGATCAAATGTCACTTTCATCCCTGTGCACTTCTGGCAGACCAAGAGGTCTTTATGAAGTGCTTAGCTCACTCGTTTGAAATGAGTGTTTTCATTGCCCGGTAGAGGTGACTCCAATTCGGTATCTACCTGACACTGTCATAACTAATCTCCACCTAGTAGTCTTATAAGACTAACAGGAGCTGTCCATTGGGTCTAAGAACATTCTAAGCCCCTGTGTTGCAACTGCTGAGCTGGCATGCCCCAACTAGAGAGTGTGCACTGCAATGCAGAGTTTTGAATGCTGCAACTAAGACCCAACACAATCAAGTCAATAATTAAAACTGTGATCTCATTTCACCTTAATTTGATTTGCCTGTGTTTTTAGGAGTTTTGAATTCATATTTATAAATGAGATTATTTTAGAATTGAAAATTTTACATTACTTTTGTGGTGTTTGGACATGAGCGCTCTCCTAGTGACCAAGGGATTATCTGTTCCATAAAGATCCGGTAGCATTTGCCTCCAAGGTGTTCTTTAGGTAGCTAGATCTTTGATGACTTTTCAGTTTCTTGTATATCAACTTTTTTATATCACTTGGATTAATTCTGATAATTTATATTCTTACAATATCCTCCATTTAATTTATTTTTTTCTCCACAAATTGAGTACTGAATGTTTCTTGTATTTTTGTTTTTTTTTCTTCCATTCAATGAATTAAATTCTGCTGCTGCTGCTTTTTTTCCTTTTTTACGCCATTATCCTCCCACCTGCTTGTTGGAGCATAACTTTCATGTGATCACTGATGTTCTGCTTTGTTCGTCAAAAGGCCATGCACATTTTTCAAAATTTTAATTTTAATTTTAACTGGAGAGTAATTCCAACATTGTGATGGTTTCTGCCGTCACAACTTGGATCCCTGTAGGTATATGTATGTCCCCTCCCTCTCAACCCTCCCTCCCCCTCTGACCCCATCCCTCCCTCTGGGTTGCTGCAGCGTACCAGCCATGCACACTTTTTGAAGCAATAGATACTTTATCATGCTAAAATCACAGTTGTGATACATCATGATTTATTTAGCTAATTCCCTGATTGTGGGCAATTAAATTCTCTTTGCTTTTCTGCTATTAAAATTAAGGCTATAATTTGCATCCATATTTTTGTGTATGTTTCATCTCTCAGAATAAATTTTAAGAGAGTTAAGTCAGTGTGAAATTATATTTTAATGGAAATAATCAAATTGTCCTCCAGAAACATTGTACCAAGTTAATTGTATAGGAGCCTCATACCATTGCAATTTCTAGATCTTCTACTTTGCTTAAATTGACGTGGTGAAAACATTTAGTTTTTTATTTGTATGCCTTGATGTCTACAACTGCACTCATCTCACACACTAGTAAAGTAATGCTTAACATTCTCCAAGCCAGGCTTCAGCAATATGTAAACTGTGAACTTCCAGATGTTCAAGCTGGTTTTAGAAAAGGCAGAGGAACCAGAGATCAAATTGCCAACATCCGCTGGATCATGGAAAAAGCAAGAGAGTTCCAGAAAAACATGTACTTCTGCTTTATTGACTATGCCAAAGCCTTTGACTGTGTGGATCACAAGAAACTGTGGAAAATTCTGAGAGAGATGGGCATTCCAGACCACCTGACCTGCCTCTTGAGAAATCTGTATGCAGGTCAAGAAGCAACAGTTAGAACTGGACATAGAACAACAGATTGGTTCCAAATAGGAAAAGGAGTACGTCAAGGCTGTATATTGTCACTCTGCTTATTTAACTTCTGTGCAGAGTACATCATGAGAAATGCTGGGCTGGATGAAGCACAAGCTGAAATCAAGATTGCTGGGATAAATATCAATAATCTCAGATATGCAGATGACACCACCCTTATGGCAGAAAGTGAAAGTGAAAGAAAATGAAGTCGCTCAGTAGTGTCCGACTCTTTGCGACTCCGTGGACTGTAGCCTACCCGGCTTCTCTGTCCATGGGATTCTCCAGGCAAGAATACTGGAGTGGTTACCATTTCCTTCTCCAGGGGAATCTTCCCGACCCAGGGATCAAACCCAGGTCTCCTGCATTGGAGGCAGATGCTTTAACCTCTGAGCCACCAGGGAAGATCTGTTATGGCAGAAAGTGAAGAAGAACTAAAGAGCCTCTTGATGAAAGTGAAAGAGGAGAGTGAAAAAGTTGGCTTAAAGCTCAACATTCAGAAAACGAAGATCATGGAATCTGATCCCATCACTTCATGGCAGATAGATGGGGAAATGGTGGTAACAGTGAGAGACTTTATTTTTCTGGGCTCCAAAATCACTGCAGATGGTGAATGCAGCCATGAAATTAAAAGATGTTTACTCGTTGGAAGGAAAGTTATGACCACCAAGACAACAAAGGTCCATCTAGTCAAGGCTATGGTTTTTCCAGTAGTCATGTATGGATGTGAGAGTTGGACTGTGAAGAAGGCTGAGCACTGAAGAATTGATGCTTTTGAAGTGTGGTGTTGGAGAAGACTCTTGAGAGTCCCTTGGACTGCAAGGAGATCCAACCAGTCCATGCTAGAGGAGATCAGTCTTGGATGTTCATTGGAAGGACTGATGTTAAAGCTGAAACTCCAATACTTTGGCCACCTGATGCAAAGAGCTGACTCATTGAAAAAGACCCTGATGCTGGGAAAGATTGAGGGCAGGAGAAGAAGGGGACAACAGAGGATGAGATGGTTGGATGGCATCACCGTCTCGATGGACATGGGTTTGGGTGGACTCCGGGAGTTGGTGATGGACAAGGAGGCCTGGCGTGCTGCGATTCATGGGGTCGCAAAGAGTCAGACACAGCTGAGTGACTGAATTGAGACTGAACTGATGTCTACTGAGGTTGAAGTTTTTTCAGTTACTTATTGGTCACTTGCTTTTATGTGTGTGTATGTGACTTGGAGAAGGCAATGGCACTCCACTCCAGTACTCTTGCCTGGAAAATCCCACGGACAGAGGAGCCTGGATTGCTGAGGGTCGAACACGACTGAGCGACTTCACTTTCGCTTTTCCCTTTCATGCATTGGAGAAGGAAATGGCAGCCGACTCCAGTGTTCTTGCCTGGAGAATCCCAGGGATGGAGGAGCCTGGTGGGCTCCCGTCTATGGAGTCGCACAGAGTCGGACATGATGGAAGTGACTTAGCAGCAGCAGTGTGTATGTGACTAGTCTGTTCTTAACCTTTGTCAGTTTTCCCATTGCAATAGTACTTTTTCTTATTATTTCAAGAGCTAATTCTTTTTCTAGGGACAGCCATCTATACAGCCATATATGTGTAGCAAATAATTTTTTCCAGTCTGTCATGTTTCCTTCAAATCTATATAATTTTTTTTTATGTGAAGACTTTTTTCATCTTCAGGGAATCATATCCATCATCCTATTATGGTTTCCATATTGGAATAGCATACGGAAGTTTATAGAAGTTTTACCTATACTATATGAGAAAAAGGTTGTCTTATTTTCCTCTGATAATTTCATTTTTAAATTTATATTTTTTAGTTATATGGAATTTATTTTAATATAAGGTTTGAGGCAGGAACCCACCTATTTCAAATTGCTTTTCATTTGTCTCAATCGCATTTATTGAATAATCCATCTTTTCTTCACTCATCTGAAGGGCCACTGTTATCATAAATTAATTTTCAGTACGTACTCTGGACTGTATCTTGGTGATATTACATTGATTTGTCTTTTTCTACCTGTTTCAGTACCACTCTTTTAATTACCAAAACATGCTGATACATTTATCATACATTTAGTCTTCCAATGGAGAAGGCAATGGCACCCCACTCCAGTACTCCTGCCTGGAAAATTCCATGGATGGAAGAGCCTGGAAGGCTGCAGTCCATGGGGTCGCTGAGGGTTGGACACGACTGAGCGACTTCATTTTCACTTTTCCCTTTCATGCATTGGAGAAGGAAATGGCAACCCACTCCAGTGTTCCTGCCTGGAGAATCCCAGGGACGGGGGGTTCTGGTAGGCTGCCGTCTATGGGGTCACACAGAGTCGGACACGACTGAAGTGACTTAGCAGCAGCAGCCGTCTTCCAATGAATATTAGAATTTCTTTTTCAAAATAGAAAATATTTCATACTGAGATTTTGACTAGAATATCATTGAGTTTAGAAATTGACTAGGAAGGATTAAGAATATTGAAGTCTTTCTGTTCAAAACTAAGTTATCTTTCCAATTATTTGTTTTCTTCTTTGTTACTTGCGTGTATTAGTTTTCCTCAAGGAGGTACTATGGATTTCTTATTTACTCCCTGATAGTCTGTGCCTCCTTTCTTGATAGCTTGATTGTGCTTTGTACTCAGCTGTCTTTTCTGTCTTTTAATATTGGTATGTAAAAAAACTGTTTCAGTCTACCTACGAATTTCAATAAACAGTAGAGCACATGTGTGTCTTTGGGCAAGTTACTTGCTCAGACTTTCTCATCTTTAAGATAATAGTTGTGACTGCTTCTTAAAAGTTGTTTCAAGTTTAACTGAGATGATTCTTAATTAGCACATTGTAGTTCTCAGCTAGTGTTAATTGCTGTTATGATGATTTTTAGTTTCGACAGGTTTCTCTCTGCATTTTCTTAGTGTTTCCAGTAGTTTCTTTCATTTGATTTTTCTATAATTTCCAAATATTTATTCCTTTACCCCTTTATAAATATTTTGTTTTCTTTTTCAAGTCAGGTAAGATTTCAAAGTACCTTTCTGCAAACCTGTTTAATCAGGGAAAACGTGTCCTGGATCATTACCATTTTCAATTGTCTTTGACTTCGAGATCAAAATATCAGCTCTCTCCTAATGTGAATGAATTTGGGGAATTAACTGGTGAAGAATGAATGATATAATAGGCGTTGTTTATTTCTTTGAGAAGCTTTTGGGAGACATGGTTTGTAAGCAAGTGTGCTGTCCAGAATGTCCCAGTTAAAAGCTGAAGGCAACATCAGCTTATTAAAAGGGGACTCTCTTGTTTCTTAGTGTATCTCCTCTCCCTCAGGAGTGCTGTTAAATCTTATTAATAAGAGGATTAACCAAAGATAATTATATTGAGTGCATAAGATGTTATAATATTGGGCACCTACTGACCTGGGGAGTTCCTCTTTCAGTATCCTACCATTTTGCCTTTTCATGCTGTTCATGGGGTTCTCAAGGCAAGAATACTGAAGTGGTTTGCCATTCCCTTCTCCAGTGGACCACATTCTGTCAGACCTCTCCACCATGACCCGCCTGTCTTGGGTTGCCCCACAGGCATGGCTTGGTTTCATTGAGTTAGACAAGGCTGTGGTCCTAGTGTGATTAGATTGACTAGTTTTCTGTGAGTATGGTTTCAGTGTGTCTGTCCTCTGATTCCCTCTTATAACACCTACCATCTTACTTGGGTTTCTCTTACCTTGGGCGTGGGGTATCTCTTCATGGCTGCTCCACAAAGCACAGCCACTGCTCCTGACCTTGGATGAAGGATATCCCCACACCACCTTCAACGTGGGATAGCTCTTCTAGGCCCTCCTTCACCCGTGCAGACACAGCTCCTTGGACTCTGCTGACTAACGTCCATCTAGTCAAGGCTATGGTTTTTCCTGTGGTCATGTATGGATGTGAGAGTTGGACAATGAAGAAAGCTGAGCGCCGAAGAATTGATGCTTTTGAACTGTGGTATTGGAGAAGACTCTTGAGAGTCCCTTGGAGTGCAAGGAGATCCAGCCAGTCCATTCTGAAGGAGATCGGCCCTGGGATTTCTTTGGAAGGAATGATGCTGAAGCTGAAACTCCAGTACTTTGGCCACCTCATGCGAAGAGTTGACTCATTGGAAAAGACCCTGATGCTGGGAGGGATTGGGGGCAGGAGGAGAAGGGGACAACTGAGGATGAGACGGCTGGATGGCATCACCGACTCCATGGGCGTGGGTCTGAATGAACTCCGGGAGTTGGTGATGGACAGGGAGGCCTGGCATGCTGTGATTCATGGGGTTGCAAAGAGTCAGACACGACTGAGCGACTGAACTGAACTGAACTGAGCTGAAGATGTTATAAAAATGATTTTTATTATTGTTTTCTGAAAGCAAAATGTTTCTGGGGAAAATGATGAATTCAGATTGCTTCTAGTAGCCATCCCGAGACAGAGATTTGTTGAGAAAGCGAAATATTATTTTGTCTCCAATAAAAATCTTCCATGTGTTATACATTCTGTCGTGCTTAAAATGAATTTTAAGTGAGTAATGCAGTTGCATTATATTGTATGAAGAAGAGAAAATGAGATACTCTAACCACATACCAAACTGTTCGTGAACTAAAAACGAGGGAGGAAGACAGACTTAAAAATCCATTCATCATGGTCGCCTCTCACAAGTGAATGCATGATCTAATTGTGAATGAATTTTTATTTTTATTTTTTTAAGCAGCAGCTGTGACTTACAAAGTTTAGAAATGTTAACTTGCAACCAGATCAACCATTCACATCAGGGCAGAAGGGATCATGGATTAAAAAATGGATTTCAGTATTTCTTAATCCATGGTCTGGGTGGACTGCAAAATATACATGAGAAATAGGAAGATTTAAGTAATGAAATGTGTGTTCTTTTTTTTTCCCTGTAAACAAAAAAGAATCATTTTCAATATGGGTCTGTTATGTTAATCACCCATTGTTAAGAGTTTCAAGGACAGGCTGGATAAGAAGTCATTGGATAGTATTTTTAGGTTGAGGGAGGCTAATTCAAACAAGAACTGTGAGGGCAAAAGGCTTTGATTTGAGTAGAAGGTGGAAGATTTGAGTAGAAGGTTGGCAAAGGAGGGCTTTCTGGACAAGAGGGAAAGATGATCGTGATTGTATTGAAAGTGGAAGGAATAATGGTGTGTGAGAGCCAGGATGGGTCTAGATACATATTAACAGCTAAATGTGTAATGAGCTGGGAAACCATGTGCTAAGGTTTTGGAGTGTCTTGGTTACCAGGCAGGTTCTCTCCCCACATCCCTAAAGAAGGACTGAGGCAGTTATAGAAGCATGGCATTTTACCTCTGAAATCTAATTACCTTCTTCCAAGGAATTTGAAAGACATTATTAGTCACAAAGAGACTTCACTTGCTTTAAAAAAAGCAATTTTTGAGATACTCTGATAAATGACATAGTAAAATAGTGGCATCCTTTGCTGATGATCTAAAACAAACAAGAACAGTGCTGGTAGCTGAAAGCAGTAGCTGCCGAAGGGCAGAAAAGGCAGGCAGTGAATAACTGGATTTAAGTCACCGGATTTGACAACTGAGAAATATGACTTAGAATTATGATGTCTTTTTTTCTCTGTATCACCTAAATCAATACCAACAGTATTAGAATGATAAAGTATAAAGTTAAAAAGCTCAGGCCACGAGGAAGGTATTAGGAGGGAAATTCAAGAAATCCAGGTTGGATCTTGCTAATCACACAGCAGTCAGAGTCCACGTGTCGAACACATTCCTATGCCGTTTCCAGCATCTAAATGAACTAAACACAGTTTTTGCTTCAGAGATTTCCTGTGGACATCCAATATCTGGTTTTGATAGCTGGGATCAGTCATAGACCAATGAATACAGATTTAATGGGAGTCAATAACGACACCTTAGGAAATAAATAAGAAATAGACATAGAAGTGGAGATAGCATCGTGTCTCTTGTGATCATATTAAAAAGCCTAACAACCTGAAGATTTAACCTTCATTTGAGTCAATTATTATTTGGTCGCTAAGTCATGTCCATTTCTTTTGTGACCCCGTGGACTAGCTCCTCGGTCCATGGGATTTCCCAGACAGGAATACTGGAGTGGGCACCATTTCCTTGTCCAGGGAATCTTACCGACGCCGGGACTGAACCTGCCTCTGCTGCACTGGCAGGGGACTCTTTACCACTGTGCCGAGCCCCAAGTATGGTGCATTCCATTTGAATTCATAGCTCTGCAAGAATCCCAATAGAGAAACTTACTTTTTCAGTGCTCTCGTTTCCTCATCTGTAAAATGGGATAACAGTGGTACTTACCTAACCTCAAAGGACCATTGTACAGATTAAATGGGCTTCCCAGGTGGTACAGAATCCACCTGCCAATGCAGGAGACTCAGGAGATGCGGCCTGATTCCTGCATCGGGAAGATCCTCTGGAGGAGGAAATAGCAACCCACTCCAGTATTCTTGCCCAGGAAATCCCATGGACAGAGGAGCCTGGTGGGCTACAGTCCATGGGGTCGCAAAGAGTCAGACACGACTGAGTGACTGATCACAGTGGCAGTGACAGATTAAATATGGCAATTCATTTAAAATGTTTAGAAGTTCCTAGTGTTGTTTTTGATAATATTAACTTCTGTCACTATGTATGTAATTGTCATTTAGAAAGTATTTATTAAATGAATTAGATAAAATACCACAATTTAATTTATTTTATCTTAGAAGGAAATCCTTTATAAACATTAAATACTGCACTTATAGCTGTATTCAGTATAATAGTGTGGTTTCTCTCACGTTGAGCCAGATGCGTTCTCTAGCTACAGAAAAAAGAATCCTTTAGCTGTGTGTCACGTTCGGAGCAATCACATACATTAGTTTAAAATGAAATTAATATGGAATGAAAACATTGACAATGGTAACTGTATAGAATTTTCCACTCACTTGTAAATAATTATTTTCACATATAAGTGTTTTAAGAGCATTAAAAGGTCATTAAGATAATTACACTTGTAACAGCTTATTTTGACAGAGATTACTTTGGAAAGTAAGCAAATAAAAGCACAACCAAAAAAAATCTTTTACGCTTGATTGTAAATGTGACCATGATTCTCTTGATGCTCAACTCTGATTTAAGTCCTCAGTGTACTCTGTACTGTGATTTTTTCTATTTTATTTTTATTCATGATAGTAATTACTTGAAAATACATTTTAAAATCTTTATTTATTTCCCTGTGCCAGGTCATATATGAGTCATGTGGGATCTATTTCTCTGATGAGGGATTGAACCCAAGCTCCCTGTGTTGGGAGTGTGAGTCTTAAACCACTGGACTATCAGGGAAATGTCTACTAGAAAATATTTTTTAAAAACTGTTACCTGCAATCACATGCAATTTGGTGATTTGCAGATAGAAGTTACTTCATTCCTGGGTATTTATTGAGCACCTAGTGTGTGTATCTCAGGGCTGAAGAATGAAGATACAGCAGTGAGCAAAGCAGACAGAAATCCCTGCCCTTCTGGAACTGAGCTGTGAAGGGCGGCAGATGATAACCCCCTAGGGAAAGTTTATTTGTCCGCTGGCGTAGATACCATGGGGAGAAATGAAGCAAGGGAGTCTATAGGAAAGTTGGTCATTTAAATTAGGAAGGTTGAAGAAAACGTCACAGGAAGTGTGATTTGAGGGCCATGAGGGAGTGAGCCATGTGGCTTCTTGGGGGAAGGGGATTTCAGGCAGAGGGAACAGAAGGGAGGCGGTTGTGGGTGCACAGAGTGAAGAAGCAGGAGAATGGCAGGAGCGAGCTCAGAAACATAAGCTACCCTAGGCTGCCGTCATGGGGTCGCACACGACTGAAGCGACTTAGCAGCAGCAGCAGCAGCAGCAGCAGACAGGGCGTATTGGCCTCTGTAACCCTGACTTTTGTTCTCTATGAAATCAGAAGCCACGGGGAGGGTTTGGTCTAATACGTTTGTTTATTTGTTTTTGGCCGCCCCGTGGGCTCTCTGATCACCGTGAGTGCGGCCGTCCTTTGCGGCGCCGGCTTCTCCTGTTCTGGAGCAGGGGCTCTAGAGCGCAGGCTTCAGCCGCTGTGGCTCACGGGCCTCGTTGCCCCGTGGCACGTGGATCTTCCCTGACCAAGGGTCGAACTCACATCTTCTGCATTGGCAGGCGCATTCTTCACCTCTGGAACCCCACGGGAGTTGGAAAGTTTTTGAGCAGAATAAAGTGGTCTGGCTTCCATTTGAAAAGAATCACTTCATGAGCTCTTCTGGGAAAAGAAGGGAGGGAGCAGCAGGAGCCCAGTTGAGAGGCTTCTTCAATAATCAGTGAAGACGATGGTGGATCACATCACCTTCCAATTAGAGTGACTGCCCTAGATACTGAGAAATGGTTGGGGTCTTGATTTACTTTGAAAGTGGAGTCAACAGGATTTGCTATTGGATTGGATATCAAATTAGAATCATCCAAGTGCTGGGCAGAAAGTGAAGAAGAACTAAAGAGCCTCTTAACGAAAGTGAAAGAGGAGAGTGAAAAAGTTGGCTTAAAGCTCCACATTCAGAAAACTGGGATCATGGCATCCGGTCCCATCACTTCGTGGCAAATAGATGGGGAAACAGTGAAAATAGTGGCAGACTTTATTTTTTAGAGCTCCAAAATCACTGCAGATGGTGATTGCAGCCATAAAATTCAAAGATGCTTGCTCCTTGGAAGGAAAGTTATGACCAACCTAAACAGCATATTAAAAAGCAGAGACATTACTTTGCCAACAAAGGTCCATCTAGTCAAGGCTATGGTTTTTCCAGTAGTCATGTATGGATGTGAGAGTTGGTCTATGAAGAAAGCTGAGCACCAAAGATTGATGCTTTTGAAGTGTGGTGTTGGAGAAGACTCTTGAGAGTCCCTTGAACTGCAAGAAGATCCAACCAGTCCATCCTAAAGGAGATCAGTCCTGAATGTTCACTGGAAGGAATGACTTTGAAGCTGAAACTCCAAAACTTTGGCCACCTGATGTGAAGAGTTGACTCATTTGAAAAGACCCTGATGCTGGGAAAGATTGAGGGCAGAAGGGGACAAAAGAGGATGAAATGGTTGGATGGCATCACTGACTCGATGGACATGGGTTTGGGTGGACTCCAGGAGTTGGTGATGGACAGGGAGGCATGACGTGCTGAAGTCCGTGGAATTGCAAAGAGTTGGACACAACTGAGCGACTGAACTGAACTGAACTGAAGTGCTGGGCCTGAATATAACTTGAATTATGGGATTACTGTTAATGGACCCTTTGAAAGAGTTTTGGGCAATCTGTTTTAGGATTGTTGTGGAGCAGCAGCTCAGTGGTTTTGTCTCTGATGTGTTCAGCTTCAGGGGAGAGGTGCAGGTTTCTACCCAGAATCCTTTAGCACATGTGTTGTTGCACTTACTGGTTACTTAAAAAAATAACATTTTTAAAGAGCTTTACACTTTCTCTTCACACTTTTTAAGAGAAGGTAGCATTGATGTATGCACACTACTGTGTGTAAAATAGATCGTTAGCAGGAAGCTGCTGTATAACACAGGGAACCCACCCTGGCACTCTGTAATAACCTATAGGGGTGGGATGGAGTGAGGGGAAGGAGACTCAAGAGGAAGAGGATAGAGATATACATATGCAATGGCACCCCACTCCAATACTCTTGCCTGGAAAATCCCATGGATGGAGGAGCCTGGTGGGCTCCAGTCCATGGGGTCGCTAAGAGTCGGGCATGGCTGAGCAACTTCACTTTCACTTTTTACTTTCATGCATTGGAGCAGGAAGTGGCAGCCGACTCCAGTGTTCTTGCCTGGAGAATCCCAGGGACGGCGGAGCCTGGTGGGCTGCCGTCTATGGGGTCGCACAGGTCGGACACGACTGAAGCGACTTAGCAGCAGCAGCAGCATAGAGAGTATATATAAAATATATAGTTATGACTGGTTCATGATGTTGTATAGCAGAAACCAACACAATATTGTAAGGCAATTATCCTCCAATTAAAAGATAACTATAAGGGAAAATGAGGTTGTGCTCCAATTTGAGAAATACATCATTTACAGTTTGAATTCCTTTAAAGATTTAGAGATTCACTTGATTGCAGATATTTAGAAAGCCATATTTCTAGTTTGCTTCCTTATGTCATTGTTCTAACATTTCCTTTCTGGTAAGCCAAGAATGATTTTTTTGTTTGTTTGATTTTAGGCAGATATACCCAAACATTCCATTACATATTTATCTTTAGGGACTTATCTTTCAAGGATAATCTACGTTGGAGAGCTGTGTGTTTATCCCAAAATGATGCCGCAGTTGCTCAGATATTTTTGGAATTTTGTTCTTATATTAATTCACAACTAGCTTGTAAGCCACACGGGAAAATTAGTCTTTTAAAGAGAGTTTCAATTTTTAGACATTGACTTTCATTCAACCTCCGCTTTGGCACATTGTATATTGATACTCCTTAGGAGCCAACAACTTTGCATGTGCCAAATTTAGTCTTAAACTCATCGGTAGGCTAATGATGTGGACAGATGAGCCCGAATGAGACTTTGCCTGCTGGAGCCTGTGCTGGGGAGGGGGCTGGGCCCTCCTTGTCCTCTGCTTCCTGCCCTTAGGACTGCCCTCATCTTCCGGGCCAAGGGGAGAGGGGTCTGTAGGCATTTAATACTTTCTTATTTCTCTGAAGTAGGTATTATATATTAAAAATCTCTATTCCCAATAGATTCTTTTAAAATAAATGAGGCATATTGCTGTGTTTGTATAATTCTTTTATTGTATCATCTTGTTGGAATCCTTGCATAAGTTTTTCTTGTTTCCTATATCAGAATTTGGGCTTTCCACGTAGAGCTTGTGGCAAAGAATCTGCCTGCCAATGCAGGAGATGTGGGTTCGTCCCTGAGTCGGGAAGATCCCCAGGAGAAGCAAATAGCAAGCCACTGCAGTATTCTTGCCTGGGAAATTCCATGGACAGAGCAGCCTGGCAGGCTACAGTCCATGGGATCACAAAAACTCAGACATGACTGAATGACTGAACAGACACGTCAGGGTTTAGTTATAATTTTCCTGAAAATAATGGCTGTTTTAAAAAATCTATGGGCACTAAATCATGTTACTTATAATGGCTGCTAACAGCCTACTGTCAAATTTGTTGTCTAGAAAATGTGAAATGCTTTTCCTTTAACTTAAATCTTCTCTTGCACTTATTTTTAAATTTAATTTTCTTTTGAATTATGGTAAAAAACATGTAACATAGAACTTAACCATCTTAACTTTTTTTAAAGTGTATATATAGTTCAGTTGCATTAATTCTACTTACATTGTTGTTCAGCAGATCTCTAGGACTTTTTCATCTTGCCAGATAGAAACTCACATCTGTTGAACAGTTCCCGTTTCCCTCTCTCACTGGTTCACATAGTTTTAAGGATTACTTAAATAAATATCTAATGTATGTACACAGCATTAAAATGTGAAATCATTCTAAATATTCACTGACTGTGAGAAAAAAAACAGTAATTTCCTATTTTCCATGTACACCTATGGTTTTCTCTCTCCTTCTTCTAGTTCTTAATCTATGTAGACAATGACATTCAGGTCTTTTTATGTTGCTTCTCAAGTGTTTTTAGCTTATGTCACCATTCTTATTTTAAAAAGTGGTGTATATTTTCATTATGAGAACTATACTAGCATTTACTATCCAGTGCAGTGATAGACTGATATGTTGCCATTCTTGTACAACTCTGTTTCAATTTGAGTTAATAATTAAGACGGTATTGCCTGGCTGGTTACTTTTCTAAACCCTTACCATTTCCCCCCTCAGATGCGAAGGGGATCTTTTAAGTGATTAACTGCTTTGGGGGACTTCTGTCCCGCAGCTCTCACTTTTGGGTCATAAGAGTCTCTGTTATTCTGGTTCTCCATCATTGCTGCTTTAGGATCATCAAGGTCCCATGCCTTCTGCTTTCTTGTTTGGCAGAACACTCAATCAATAGTTTTCTAAGGAAAGGAATATGGGGCGCTAATTTTTTGTTCCTTAAATGGCTTAGGGTCCCTTTATTTCTGTTCTCACACTTAAATGATAGTTTGGCCGGGAATAGAATTCTATGTTGAAAATAATGTTTTCCTGTAGAATTTAAACATCAATGTTCTGTATTGTCTTCCAGATTCCATTTTTACTTTCAAAACTCTGTTATTGTAATTTCTAGTTAGATAAGTCTGTATGTGTCTTACTTTTTTTTTTTTTCCTTTGGGAGCTCTTTGAGTCTTTTGGATATTATTATAATCTGGTATGGTACAATGTCATAGTAATTTTCCTTGTAGGTCTCCTTCTGTTTCTTCATGCTGAGCCCTTGGTGAGTTCTTTGAATCTGAAGACTTATAACAACGTTTGGTTCTAGGATAAGTCTGCAGACTTTCTGTTCTGGGAATTTTTTGGTTTTATTACTTTACTAATTGCCTCTTCTCAATTTTCACTATAATTTAGGAAACTTCTGTTGGTTAGATTTTGGGATCTACTGGACGATGGGATTGCTATTCTAATATTATTTATTCACTTGTATTTACTGTTCCTTTCTCTTTTGTTTCTGCTTTCTGGGAGATTTACTTGACCTAGTTTTCCAACATCTTGTTTTAAAATTTTAGTTATTAATTATATTTTTAATATCAGGACTATCTTTCTTTGTCATTGATGATTCCTTCTACATAGCATTCTGTTCTTATTATATGATTTATTCTTTCTTTATTTAATAGAGAAGATATTAATTTTGGGTTCTTTTTGGGGGGTCTGTGTTTAAATGCTTCTCTAGACAATATTGAATATAATTTTTAAATAAAGAATTTCTCTCTGCTTTTAAGGTATTCTTCTTTCTGTGCAATGTCTTTGTTACATCCATTGCCTCCCCCACTTTTTTTCTGCTTATTTTGGTATGTTGCCCTTATAGTTGGAGACTGATCTTAAGTGTGTCGTTTTCATCCTCTATCAAGTGCTTTTTAAGACTGAGTGCTGACTAGCACCCCTCCTCTGTGTGTACAGTTTATTGGCAGGTTAGTTTGGCAGTATGGTGATGAAGTGGGAAGCAGGGTGCTTCGTCACAGACTCATAATTGTCACTATGTGAAGCCTTTTTTCTTAGAAAGATTGAATTTTTCTCTCCACCTCGTAGATGGGGCATTTGAGTCCATGTGTGAGAGCAGATCAAGAGAGTTAATCTGAGACTCCTCCTGTCTTTCTGTTTGCAAGTTTTTACTCCCTCTCCCTTTGTTCAGCCCTGGTTTTCAGGCCTTATTTCCTTTGTAATAACTCTGATCTTCAAGCCTCTAAAGGTAATTTTCCTTTTTTTAAAAAAAGGATTTGTTTACTTTTAATTGGAGGATAATTGCTTTATAGTGTTGCGTTGGTTTCTGCTGTAAAGGTCATTTTCTCCAGAGAATAACCTGGCTGCACTGACTGAGGATGAAGGGAGATTCAGTTTACCCAGCCCTCCTGCAGACAGTTCTGCTCCTCTCTCTCCTTGGTCAACCTGACCTGTCAGAGTTTCGTTTGGGAAGTGGCTCACATCTCACTGGTATCCCCCTGACAGACACTTGACCAGCAGCTTTCTAGCCTGTCAGACCTATAATTGTTTCTCCAGCATTGCTGAAATGTTTCTAACTTTCTTTTTGTCCTGGTACATGTACTTTCTGTCCTTTTACTGGCATGTGTTTTGAGAGAGAAGGAAGACAGAAGGTCTGGGTGGTTATCTGCTGTGTTTTATCAGATGTCCCGTTTGGCTATTAACATTTTTGTTTTATCTTGCTATAGTCTAAGTATTTTCCTGTCCACCTTAAAAGTCATTCTGGGATATGGCTGGGTACAAAATGCTTTAACAGCTGATTTTAAAGGATAGTGTTGTGAATGGGTATAGAACTTTAATATGCATCAGGACACAAAATAGAGAGATCCAAGAAACATTAATATAGTGATTGTTAGACAGTGTTAGCATTAGTTGCTCAGTCATGTCCGACTTTTTGTAACCCCATGGACTGTATCCTGCCAGATTCCTCTGTCCATGGAATTCTCCAGGCGATAGAATTTAGTTTGATTAAGGCAAGCTTTACAGTTTTAGATGTCTGAAATAGGTTATTACTGTTCCTTCTATGTAGGCTATTCTCCAAAAAGAAGAAAAAAAGAAAGGGAAAAAACTGCTAAAGAATAATGGAGTATGCCCGCAGGCACATTTTGTTTCCATTGCTCTCTCTTTCCCTGCTTTGTGAGTTCTTTAGAGGTGTGGGGATTTTGACAAATAGCTGTGTGATTTTTTTTTTTTTTTTTTTGCTGATCACTGTGTATTTTTTTTAATTACTAAAAATAGATTGTAAAATAAAAGAAATTCATATTTTATAGTTTCTAGGTTTGATCTGTGTTTATTTTTCTTCCTGACAGAACTAGTCCATGAAAGTTCACAATGATAAATTATGACCCTGTTAAATTTCAGAGATAAATGCAGTCTTTGGTGTCATGAGACTTAAATTTAGGTAGGCGAGTGAAATTGTATAAGAACTATTTTATATTTGTGTTTACTCAAATAGGGTAACTGAGGTTGCCTACTTGTATGGAATTTAATAATAAACAGACCAAATTCTCCTTATATTTGTTGTCTATACATTGGATAGATTTAACATATTTTTGTGTACATCTCCTAAACAGGGAATAATGCATTTATTTAACAGTAGTTTCCTTGCTGGAGGGCATTTCTTATAATAATATATAGATATAAAACATCTTATTTGAAGGTTAATTAGCTTTGGAGCACATTGTAATTGGATTTTCCATCTCACTGCTTAGTGCATTGGCAGAAGTTCAGTATTTGGCCAGAGGTGTTTTTATGTTTATTTTATGTAATAAAGACTTACATAGTGTTTAGAAAGTTTAAGGCATTATTCTAAGTTCTTTACAAAGATCAACTAATTTAATTCTTACAACAGTTGTTTGAGGTTGGTACTATTTCATCTCTATTTTCTGGCTAGGAAATCTCAGAAAAGTGAGGGAATTTGCTGGAAGTCACATAGCTGGTAGATGAGAGTCCTGATGTAAACCCAGGCAGTTCAGTTCCCAAGTCCATGGTCTTGACCATTATGGAATAAAACAGTAACTCTTACCAGAACGGTCACTCTGTGTCAGCATAAAGTTGTTAACAGCCCCACTTCAGTCTTCGTTTGAACCACGATATCTGTTAAAGAGCGTGTAGTGTGGCCATCATAGTGTGTGCGTGCTCATTCATGTCTGACTCTTTGCGCCCCCATGGATGGTAGCCTGCTGAGCTCTTCTGTCTGTGGACTTTTTCCAGGCAAGAATACTGGAGTGGTCTACCGTTTCCTGCTCCAGGGAATCTTCCCGATCCAGGAATTGAACCAGCGTCTCTTGTGACTCCTGCATTGGCATGCGGATTCTTGATCACTGCACCACCTGGGAAGCCCAGAGTAACCATAAGATTCCAAATGAAGTAAAAGTCTGGGCTTCCCTAGTAGCTCAGCGGGTAAAGAATCCACCTACATTGCAGGAGACCCCAGTTCGATTCCTAGGTCGGGAAGATCCCCTGGAGAAGAGGTAGGCCACCCACTCCAGTATTCCTGGGCTTC
This sequence comes from Aepyceros melampus, assembly GCA_006408695.1. Classification (NCBI taxonomy): domain Eukaryota; kingdom Metazoa; phylum Chordata; class Mammalia; order Artiodactyla; family Bovidae; genus Aepyceros; species Aepyceros melampus. Next base: position 119,387 of record SJXQ01006300.1, on the reverse strand, counting down.
CTTTGTAGTGATAAAGTGGCTCCACCACTAACATGGCCTTGGACATGCTGCTCGACCTCTCTGAGTTTTGTTTTTCTAATCTATAAAATGGGGAGAATAATAGTATCCATAAATGTCAACAGGATGTCAATAGGATTGAATGGATGATATGAACAAGCCTTTAGTACCACGACTCACACATTGAAAACACAGTACATTTTGGTGATAATAGTGTTAGCTTCAACTAGCAGCAAGGCAGTAAAGTCTCCCTCTCCTTCATGTACTCACCCTACTGCTTTTGTTTGCAAATGTTTCTCAAATTTCTTTTCTACTCCACTGACCTCATGGCACCCAACTCCAGTACTCTTGCCTGGAGAATCCCATGGATGGAGGAGCCTGGTGGGCTATAGCCCATGGGGTCGCAGAGTCGGACACGACTGAGCGACTTCACATACTTCACTTAACCTCAGTCATAGTTTTCATCTCTCGCCTGTACTCCTACAGCAGTGCCTTGTCTGGCTTCAGTCACTCATTCTGTGCCTCTGAGATTGAGCCTCAAAATTCCAGCTAGTGATCCCATTAAAACTCAAATGTGCCATTGCCTCTCAACTGCCAAGTCCCTTTCAATGTATTTTACAGCCTTCAGGATAAAGGTGATCCTTCTCATAATTGCGGGAGGAGATTCTCTATCCAGGTGGTTATTTTCGGCTATTCCAGACTGTCATTCACAGCCTTGGAGAAAGGGATGAAGCGTCCTTGCTACATCTTAGATCATAAAGGCAACCACTGAGCACTCCTCATTGCTACACTGGGCGGCCTTATGAAAGAGAGATAATGACCTTATGAAAGAGAGATGATGATTCCCGCCCACGATCATAAGCTCTTTAGCCAAGTCAGTAAGCATTTATGAACTACTGGCCATGAATTAGACTGGACTTGTTCTTTCTGAATCTCTGTCTGATGCCCTTTTCCTTTGATAATTGTCGAATTTATCATGGGTTGGAAATTTTATTGGAATGTTAAAGCAAGTACAGTCTATGTACTAGTTTTTTTTTTTTTTTTTAAATCTTATTTTGTCTCCTCTTGAATTGCTATCTATCTGTTTAGACAACATAGGAGTTTTGGGATGAAGGCTGGTCGTCAGAATTGGCTTCCCAGCAGGAGGGTTCCTACATTCATAGGATTATTTTATATTTTCTTTGTTTTAACTGTGTGAACTCTAAAGTAGGTCTGCTGTCTTTGTAGACACAAACCCAAGTCTCCTTTTCTACCTTGTAGAATTGACTTGCATTTTTCATTATGTTTTGCATAGAGGTCACTCCACTGTTATAATGTGAAAGAAAAACTACTTTAAATTCAAGGCCTTTTTTTTTCTGTCAAGTTAAAAAAAAAATTTCTCCCCAGAGAGAAGCATTTTGCCAGCAGGGTTCTGTAGCTTATAGGGTACTAGGAAAGGGTGCATAAAAATGTGAAGCACATGAAGGAAAGAATAGTTCATTTAGCCTGTGTGTGAAAAGCTAGATTTCTTTCTCATGCTGTTATATAGGGAGTATTTCAGATTTTGTACATATTTGCTTTTTTTCCATTTTGGAATGGTTGCTCTGTGTCTTCTTCCCAAAGGTACTTAAAATGTGATACTTCTGTGGAATGTAAATATTAAGGTTGATGTCTAAAGGTCATTTTTAAAATTTAAAACATCTACGCTCCTTCATACTTAAATATTTATGGAGCAGAAGTTGTATAAGTTATATAAACTGGTAGTGAGTCCTGGAATAGACCCCTGTCTGTGATGCCCACATAGAGTTGGAGGAAATGGGCCAAGATTAACACCCACTCTGTAAGTATTCCCAGCTGGAGACAGACATCTTTAGGGGTTTTCCTGTTTTCCTGTAATTTGAATCTTCATAGTGAATAGCTGTGCAGATGCCTTTCTTTCTGGTTTTCCCTAAAAGCCTGCCCTAGGGGCTTCTCTGGCGGCTTAGTGGTAGTGAATCCACCTGTCAATGCAGAAGATGCCGGTTTGATCCCTGGGTTGGGAAGATCCGCTGGAGGAGGAAATGGCAACCCACTCCAGTATTCTTGCCTGGACAATCCCATGTACAGGGAAGCCTGGCAGGCTACACTTCATGGGGTCTCAAAAGAGTCAGGTACAACTTAGTGACTAAACAACAGCAAGACGCCCTACTCTCCTTGTTAGGAACGGTTCATTAGGGAGGTGGAGGAGGAAGACATAAACTGAACTGGTTTGCACTACAGTGTAACTGTGGCGTGTACCTTCTTTGTCCCTAGACTCAATTCAGTGAATGTCTCAGGCACACATGAAGAAGTCTCAGGGACAGAAAATCCACTTAGTCATTGACTTTGGGTCCTGCCTTTGTTTATTCTTGCTAATTGATTCCTTTTCTAGATCCTGTATGACTTGATATTAACCTTAAACCTGCTTACTAAGCAGTGAGAAGTTATTTAAGCTGGCTCTAATACCATACCTTGTTTTTTCTCTGAGTTATTTTGCTTCCTTGAATATTAAAGTCCTTTTGCTTCTTGAATATTAAAACCAAGCTACTGTTTTAATCTTAAACATCCAGTACTTTCTATATGCCTCTTGTCTAGATGAACTGAACTCTTTTTTTACTTTAATTTGAAGTTTGTATTGGATAAACTGTAGACTCTTTTGCTATCTGAATAATCAGATGCTAGTTTTTCTCTAATAAAAAAAACCCATAGTTGAATTTTCTTGTTAAATGTTTCACTACCCAATATAGTATTAATGTTTAGTATTGTAAGTTAACTGATTACTGTGTCTACACATTAATTAAAGACTGTCATGTAAGTGTTCTTGAATTGGAGAGCTAATTGATTAAAAGTTGAAAATATTCAAATAGGAATGTGCTGAGAAAATCTCTCATTAGGAAAATTAGTTACAGATTTGTGAGCCAGAAACTATGAATTCCTTTTAGGTATGAAAAAGGGTTAAATAATTGTGGCTCAGATGATAAAGAATCTGCCAGCAATGTAGGAGACCTGAGTTTGATCCCTGGGTTGGGAAGATCCCCTGGAGAAGGGAATGGCAACCCACTCCAGTATTACCTGTGGAATTCCATGGGCAGAGGAGCCTGGAGGGCTGTAGTCCATGGGGTTGCAAAGAGTAGGGCGTGACTAAGCGACTAAGCACGGCAGAGCACAGTTTCTTAAGACTTACGTGGCATGTCTTATTTCTGTATGGACCTTGAGCAGCAAAATTGCTACTTGAACACAGAACAGACATGATTATGTGTGTTATATAATCTATGTGACCAGAGTATTTTTTTTCAAATGAAATTTTGATTGCTCTTTCCCTTTTTATGGCTCCCTATTGCCTACAAGATAACATTAAAACCCAGGCCAACACAGAAGATCCTTCACGATTGCCCTTTATCTGCTTTCAGCTTTATTCCAAGCTTCATCATTTTACCTATCCTGCTTTCTTTTCTCCCAGCTCTCCTCAAATTTTCTATAGGAAACTCCCCATCTTCCCATTGTTGTTGTTGTTCCGTCACTAAGTCCTGTCTGACTCTTTGTGACCCCATGGACTGCAGCACACCAGGAGTTTGCCCTGTCCATCACCATCTCCTGGAGTTTGCGCAAACTCATGTCCATTGTGTTGGTTTTGCCAGCCAACCATCTCATCCTCTGTTGTCCCCTTTTCCTGCTGCCTTCAATCTTTCCCAGCATCAGAGTCTTTTCCAGTGAGTCAGTTCTTTCCATCAGGTGGCCAAAGTATTGGAGTTTCAGCTTCAACATCAGTCCTTCCAATGAACACCCAGGACTGATCTCCTTTAGGATGGACTGGTTGGATCTTCTTGCAGTCCAGGGAACTCTCTCCAACACCACAGTTCAAAAGCATCAATTCTTTGGTGCTCAGCCTTCTTTATGGTCCCAACTCTTACATCCATACATGGCTATTGGGAAAGCCATAGCTTTGACTAGATGGACCTTTGTTGGCAAAGTGATGTCTCTGTTTTTCAATATGCTCTCTAGGTTGGTCATCGCTTTTCTTCCAAGGAGTAACGGTCTTTTAATTTCATAGCTTCAGCCACCCTCCACAGTGATTTTGGAGCTCAGAAAAATAAAATCTGCCCCTTTCCCCCGTCTCTCTACCATGAAGTGAAGGACTGGATGCCATGATCTTAGTTTTTTGAATGCTGAGTTTTAAGCCAGTTTTTCAGTCTTCAGTTTCACTCTCATCAAAAGGCTGTTTAGTTCCTCTTTGCTTTCTACCATCTCCCCATAAATTTGTTATAATATTTTCTACCTTATTTATTTTCCTCATGCTGTTGTTTCTGTCTAAAAATCTGTGTGCTCTCAATATGAGGCTCTAAAAAAATAAGTTGAAAAATATTTAATGACTCCCTTGACATTAATATGTATTAAAGTAATAAACAATTGAAATATATATACTATACCCCTGTAAGAATTGAGTTGGTGTTGTTTAATTGCTAAATCAAGTCTGACTCTTTGCAACTCCATGATCTGCAGCTTTCCAGGCTCCTCTGTCTTTGGGATTTTCCAGGCAAGAATACTGGCATGAACTGCCATTTCCTTCTCCAGGGGATCTTCCTGACCTAGTGATTGAACTTGTGTCTCCTGCTTGGCAGGCGAATTATTTACCACTGCACCACCTGGGAAGCCAAGAAATGAGTAAGAGTATAGAGATGATTCATTGATGTACTCATTCAAGAAATAATTTCGGAGCACCTACTATTTGTCAGGCATTGTTCTTGGCCCTGGAGATTTAAGAGTGAGGCAGATAGAGAAATCCCGGTCACCATGGAACCTTTGCTTTAGTGGGGATAAGAAGCAGATGTATGTGCTGAGTTGCTTCAGTTGTGACTCTTTGCAGCCCCGTGGACTGTAGCCCACCAGGCCCCTCTGTCCATCAGATTCTCCAGGCAAGAATACTGGAGTGGGTTGCCATGCCCTCCTCCAGGGGATCTTTCCTGACCTGGGATTGAGCCTGAGTCTCTTACATCGTCTGCATTGGCAGTAGGTTCTTACCACTAGCACCACCTGGGAATCCCTAAAAAGCAGATAATAGACACATATAATGGTCAGGCAGACGTGCAAAGACTACAAAACAAGGCAAAGAGAAAGAGAGACGTGGAGGAGAGTGTTGATAAAATGGTCAGAGATTATATTTCTGCGGTCACGTTTGAAGGTAGATTTGTAAGAACGGAGGGAGCAAATTGTGGTAGTATCTGGAGGAAGAGGGGGCAGCAACCTTGAGGTCTAGAGGGGCTTAATGTTCTTAAGAAACAGGAAGAAGTGTAGATGGCAGTGAGGAGGGCAGAAAGGTAGTACTTGGTGGTCATGATTAGAGTGCAGCATTTTATTCTAAATCAGAAACAGCTTTTCAGCAAGAGAGTGGTATTTTTTTTTTAAGTTGGAAGATAATTGCTTTATAATGTTGTGTTGGTTTCTGTCGTATAATAGTGTGAATCAGCCATAAATGTGTACGTGTCCTCTCCATTTTGAAACTGCCTCCAAGCCCCTACTGCCAGCCTATCCTCCATCCCTCCTTCCCCCACCCCACCTCTTTAGGTCGTTACAGAACACTGGGCCGAGCTCCCTGTGTTACGCGGCAACTTCCCACTGGCTGGCTGTTTTACACACAGCAGTATATGTATTTCAGAGCCTCTTTCATTTTGGTCCACCCTCTCCTTCCTGTGCTGTGACCACAAGTCTGTTCTCCACAACTGCTTCTCTATTCTTGACCTGCAAATAGGTTCATCAGTACCATTTTTCTGGATTCTGTTGATATGCATAAATATATGATGTTTGTTTTTCTCTTTCTGACTTACTTCACTCTATGTAACAGGCTCTGGGTTCATGCACTTCAGTTCAACTGAGGCAATTTGTTCCTTTTTATGGCTGAGTGATATTCCATTGCATAGATGTACCACAACTTCTTTTTCCATTCATCTGCTGGTGGACATCTAGGTTGCTTCCGTGTCCTGGCTGTTGTAAATAGTGCTGCAGTGAACACTTGTCTTTTTGAATTATGGTTTTCTAAGGGTTCATGCCCAGTAGTAGAATTGCTGGGTTGTATATTAATTTTCTTCTTAGTTTGTTAAGGAGTCTCCACACTGCTCTCCATAGTGGTTGTATCAAGTTATATTCCTACTAACAGTGCAAGAGGGCTCCCTTTCTTCCAACCCTCTCCAGCATTTACTGTTTGCAGATTGGCTATTCTGACTGTGTGAGGTACTACTTCATTGCAGTTTTGATTTGCATTTAAGACAGTGGCATTTTCAGAAACTTTGGTGGTTGTGTGTGGATTGGGGCAGAGAAAAAGATAGGACAGTAGCAGCAGAAAGACAAGTTAGGGAGCTGTTGCACCCGTCAAGTTCCACGGTGGCTTGGAGCAGGAGGGAATCAGTGAAAGTGCTCCGAAAGTGGGCCGAGGGAGCCACACCAGCTGCTGGATCGGACGTGGGAGATCAGACGGCAATCGAGGACTCTCCAGTGTTGGACCAGAGACGCCGAGTGTGTTCATGGCAGATATAACGTTGGGAACCCTTAGTGTGTCGATGTTGGACCCGTGACTCTTGACTCACCTAAGGAGGGAGTGTTCAGTTCAGTTCAGTTGCTCAGTCGTGTCCGACTCTTTGTGACCCCATGAACTGCAGCATAGATAAGATGAAACTCCATTTTTAGAGGATGGGAAGAGAAGCCTCTAGCAAAGGAGACTGAGAAGGCAGAGCCCAGGAAGTCGCAAGAAAAACCAGCCTTGGAGCCCGAGGAAGGAAAGAGCCTGAGGATGGAGGAGGGGCCAGGTGTGTGTGCCACTGGTGGGCGTCCAGGGGTGCACCGTGGCCTTGGCAAGGTGGAGGCCATGGCTGACCACTGGAGGCATGAGAGGTCTGAGGCCTGAGTAAAATGAGTTTAAGAACGAAAGAAAGTTTTGAGAATTCCCTGGAGAGCCAGTGGTTAGGACTCCATGCTTCTAATGCAGAGGGTGTGAGTTCAGTCTGTGGCTGGAGAACTAAGATCCACATGCTGAGTTGCGCAGCCCAAAAATAAAATTTAAAAAGGAAATGAAGAAAGGAAAGGCAGTTTTGGCTATTGTTAAATTTACTTTTGGTGTCATAAACCATTGCCAGTACCGATGTGTGGTAATTATTTTCCGTGTGTGTGTGTGTGTGTGTATATATATATTGCTGTGTGTGTGTGTATATGTATATGTAAGACACATTAGTTATAAACCTAAAACTAATAAAATGCTGTATGTCAATTATATCTCAATTTAAAAAACAAACAAAAAGCAATAACAGCGAGAAAAGGCACTGGAGCCAATTAGGATTAATTAATTCAATTAGTAAGCCAATTAATTCTTCCTGAGGAATTTTGGTAGAAAGGGAACAGAGACGTGAAGAGGGGAGGGGTTCCAAGATCAAGGGAGGTTTTAAGGAGGAAGATAATTTGGGAATAATGGCAGTTTCGTTCCCTTCCCCTCTTTGTTTTTTTATTGAACAAGAAGAAGACATTCCATAGCTGAAGCACTCCTTGGCTCTAATGGCCACAGGTCCTGTAAAAAATGACAAGAATTGTCATGGAGAGAGAGAGCTTTTTACACTCTTTGGTGTTGAAATCTTTTAATATAAAGTATTAGATTTCAGTGCACTTGCAATGTGACTTTCATCTCTAACTTTCTAGATATCAGATGGTATCTTTGAACTGATATAAAGCTGAACTACCCTGTGGGAGATTTTCTGTGAACCAGAAGTAATTTCAGAATAAAATTTTTAGAGAGGACTTCTGTGTCTGAAACAAAATTGGTGACAGTTATAGTACTCTAATTCTTTTAGAATTCCTTATGTTCATCCCAGTTGTTTCCAGCTCCTTGGAACCCCATGGACTGCAGCCCACCAGGCTCCTCTGTCCATAGAAATCTCCAGGGAAGAATACAGGAGTGGGTTACCATTTCCTTCTCCAGGGGATGGATCTTTCCAACGTATGCAGAGTTAAACGAATCAGACGTTTTCCCAATAAAAAGAAGTGGTAGATGGATGTGCCAGTTGTTTAAAAACATTTGACAAGTACTTAAATACTTGAAGAAAATTAGCTGATAAGTGCTACTCGATGTTTGTTTTCATAGGTAGGGCTACTTTCAGTTAAAATTAATGTCCACACGATTATATGCTCATATGACGTTTCAGTGTGTTGGAGGGAAATCTCTTGGAGAAGTATTCTTCTGAATCCTGTGGTTGGTGGCTTTTTCAACTTGCACTTGCATGTTACTGTTCTAACACAAATTGCTTCTTATAAGTGTTTATATTTTCATTTTAATTTCATGGTAATTGCAGTGAGAGCTCAGTATTGAATTCTATGTATAAATTTCTTACCTACTAATAAAATGCAGTTTTGAAGTTGTATTACCTTAGGCTACCTGCCCATTGCAGGAAGGAAATACTTTTGTAAATGAGAGGAAGAGCAGAATGGTGTGGGTTCACCTGGTGAAGATTTAGTACCTGTGGGTAGACTCTGCTTCTACATAGAGATGATCAGGGATGATTTTCCAAATTTTTACAAGAAAGCCATATTTGTGTATATTTTGAAAGCTGGTGCATCAGAATTTTATTTCTTCTTTGATCACACGGAACATTTTGTTTAGTACAGTCTCATAAGTCCTGTTTCCTGATTGGCATATCTCTAAACAGCATCCTGCGTTTTTTTTTTTTGAAACGTGTGCCTTCCAGTTTTAGTTCAGTTCACCGCTCAGTCGTGTCCGACTCTTTGCGACTCCGTGGTGAGCAGGGACTGCTCTCCAGTGGCGGTGCCTAGACTTCTCCTTGTAGGGGCTTCTGGGTGCGGGGGCTTCTGTAGTTGTGGCACACGGGCTCGGTAGTTGGGCTGCACTGATTTTGTGGCTCCGCAGCATGTGGGATCTTCCTGGACCAGAGATCGAACTGGTGTCTCCTGCATTGGCAGGTGGATTCTTTACCACTGAGACACCAGAAAAGCCCGAGAAGAATGATCTTAACCAGGCTGGGTTGCTCAGTTCAGTCATTCAGTCATGTTTGACTCTTTGTGACCCCATGGACTGCAGCACGCCAGGCTTCTCTGTTCATCACCAACACCCAGAGCTTGCTCAAACTCGTGTCCATAGCGTAGGTGATGCCATGCGACCATCTCATCCTCTGTCGTCCCCTTCTCCTCCTGCCTTCAGTATTTCCCAGCATCAGGGTCTTTTCCAGTGAGTCAGTTCTTCCCATCAGTTCACCAGAGTATTGGAGTTTCAGCTTCAGCATCAGTCCTTCCAATGAATATGCAGGGCTGATTTCCTTTAGGATGGACTGTTGGATCTCCTTTCAGTCCAAGGGACTCTCAAGAGTCTTCTCCAGCACAGTTCAAAAGCATCAATTCTTCTGCGCTCAGCTTTCTTTATAGTCCAACTCCCACATCCATACATGACTACTGGAAAAACCGTAGCCTTGACTAGATGGGCCTTTGTTGGCAAAGTGAGTTTCTGCTGTTTAATATGCTGTCTAGGTTGGTCATACCTTTTCTTCCAAGGAACAAACATCTTTTAATTTCATGGCTGTAGTCACCACCTGCAGTGATTTTGGAGCCCAAGAAAATAAAATCTCTTGTTTCGTTTCTCCATCTATTTCCCATGAAGTGATGGGACCAGATGCCATAAACTTAGTTTTCTGAATGTTGAGCTTTAAGCCAACTTTTTCATTCTCCTCTTTCACTTTCATCAAGAGGCTCTTTAGTTCTTCTTCACTTTCTGCCATAAGGGTGGTGTCATCTGCATATCTGAGGTTATTGATATTTCTCCCAGCAATGTTGATTCCAGCTTGTGCTTCTTCCAGTCCAGTGTTTCTCATAATGTACTCTGCATGTAAGTTAAATAAACAGAGTGAGAATATACAGCCTCGACGTACTCCTTTCCCAATTTGGAACCAGTCTGTTGTTCCCTGTCTAGTTCTAACTGTTGCTTCTTGACCTGCGTACAGATTTCTCAGGAGACAGGTCAGCTGGTCTGGTATTCCCATCTCTTTAAGAATTTTCCAGGTGGGTTGCTACATGGTTTTATTTCCTTGAAATCAGGTGGTCCTGCCTGTGCTGCAGTTCAGTTCAGTTCAGTCGCCCAGTTGTATCTGATTCTTTGCGACCCCATGGACCACAGCACGCCAGGCCTCCCTGTCCATCACCAACTCCCGGAGTTCACTCAGACTCATGTCCCTCGAGTCAGTGATGCCATCCAGTCATCTCATCCTCTGTCGTCCCCTTTTCCTCCTGCCCTCAATCTTTCCCAGCGTCAGGGTCTTTTCCAGTGAGTCAGCTCTTTGCATCATGTGGCCAAAGGATTGGAGTTTCAGATTGAAGCGCTGCAGTTACTCTATGCCTTTATAAGAAACTAATTGTGATGGTGTCATCCAAGAAGGTGTGAATGGAATTATTTTGTCTTATTTTCTGTTTTTAGAAACTTTTGTCTGGTCTGAACCTTCCTTCAATGATTAGGAGAAACAGTGACTACTCAGGCAGTCAGATGCTTCAGGGGAGATGGTAAAACTAAATAGATAGATTTGGCCTTTGTTTTGTGAAAAGTAAAATTCCACCAACCCTAAATTAGAATCAGTGTTGGAGAGAGGACTCAGAAGTAAAGATGCTCCCTGAGTTCCTTGTGACTTGCTGTTGCAACAGTTTTCAAAGGTCAGTTTTCCTTAAGCATTACGAAAAAAGAATTTGGTTTTCTGTGTCCAGGGTAACTAGGAGAAAACACATCTTTGAGCCATATGGGCAGGCCATGTACATGGAGTCCCTGGAGTCCATCCAGATAATCTTCCACCAGAGGGGAGAAAAGAACCATTGTTCATGAGGGTTCAAATCACGGAAGTTGTTCAAGTCTTCTAAGCTGTGCTCCTGTGGTTTTACAAAGGGTCTTTGTTAAATTATCAAATTACATCCAAATATTGATAACAGTTATTATGCTAGGAGTGGCCATTGCTAGTGTTTGTATGTATACGTCTCCCCAACATTTCACCTATTAAATTCAGTATAACTCGAGTGTTCAGAATTTTGATGACTTTAAGTGAAAATCTGCCTATTTTGCTTGACCTCATTCAGAGGCTTCTTCGTTCTGAGCCCTCCCTCATTCTGAACTCCCTTACTATTTAATTTTCCTTATTCTATGGCAGTTGTTTCTTGTATTATATTTAATATTTGTATAAGTATCTGTGAGACCAGCAGATTCTTTCATCTTGAATGCTTAATATCAAGTTCAGAAAAAAAAATCCTTCTTGATGAAACACAGAAAACGTAGTTTCCTTTACATCTTAGCACTGTGTTTGCAGACTCCACCAGTCCCTTGTGTACTTTTGTGGCTTTTTCCCAAATCCCCTTGTTGTTGGTTCTTTAATTTTTAATAACGCTCTTTCCTTCATGGCCAGAAATCTTTAATGCCCAGGGTTGGTATAACAAACTGATTTCCCTTTCATAATTCCTGTGACATTTCTTAGCTAGTTGTGGGTACCAACGATTTATTAGTAAGTCAGTTTATTTCCCTTTAGGTGCCTAGAATGTGAATGTACGCTATTGTGGCAACCTGGGTGCCCGGGTAAAGTAACTGGTACAGGCGTTCAGGTATCCTACAGGTACAGATAACTGAGTAATAGGTCATGCTCCATGACTTATGGTAGTTATATAATTTCCCCTGTAAATTACAAGAATAAATAAGTACTTTTAACATACATGATAATTTAGTAACAGTTTATAGAAATATTATATATGGTAGGTTTATGAGATAGCTAAACCTTCGCCTGCTATTAAACCCTCCTTTCCTGCCATCAACATCAGCCTTAAAGTCAACATCAGCCTTAAATCCTCTTTTCCTAGAGTTTAAAGTGACACATCTCTTGTTACTTAGCTCTAGCTCTGACATTAGTGTTTCCCAGTAGCTCTGCGTCCTTCTACATATATTTCCATGTCAAATGACGTTAGCACTCTGGGTTACAAAGAACTGACAATCAACTTGAAGTCACTAAAGAAAAAAATGAGATTTATTGGGAAGGTGCTGCTGCTGCTGCTGCTAAGTCGCTTCAATCGTGCCTGACTCTGTGTGACCCCATAGACGGCAGCCCACCAGGCTCCCCCGTCCCTGGGATTCTCCAGACAAGAACACTGGAGTGGGTTGCCATTTCCTTCTCCAATGCAGGAAAATGAAAAGTAAAAGTGAAGTCACTCAGTTGTGTCCCACTCTTGGTGACCCCATGGACTGCAGCCCACCAGGCTCCTCCGTCCATGGGATTCTCCAGGCAAGAGGACTAGAGTGGGGTGCCATTGCCTTCTCCGTTGGGAAAGAAGAGTGACAGAGTAGAAACAAGGACTTGACAGCCAGGCTTTGGAAAGCCAGACAGCCAGCTGGTTGGTCTTCAAGGGCTAGGATCGCGGGTTCCGCGTTGTCTGTGCTCTCTGTTGCCCTCATCTTCACTCTCAGCACTTGGTAGCTCAGCATCCCTGTCCGGATTCTCTTGGCAGGCTGGGAACACTGACACTGGCTGCTTATACGCTGGTGTTTTCTCTGCTTTGCTGCCCTCAGAGGTGCAGAGGTGAGGTGCAGCTCAGTTTTGGTTGGAACAGTCCCAGAGAATGATTGGCCCAAGTTGGATCTCTTGTCTGCTACTGAACAGGGCATAATGCTCCCAAGACTGGTGGGTGGCATCAAGGGGATCCACTCCAGGCAAAGGGACAAGATGTGCTGGCCATTCAGAACCGCTGGTTCTACTTCTTCTGAGTAATAGGCCATGCTCCATGACTTATGGTAGTTGTATAAGTTCCTCTGTAAATTAGAAGAATAAATAAGTAATTTTAACATATATGATAATTTAGTAACAGTTTATAGAAATATTATATATGGTAGCTTTATGAGATAAACCTTTGCCTGCTATTAAACCCTCCTTTCCTGCCATCAGCATCAGCCTCTTTCAGTGGGCTATTTCAGTAACCAGAGAGCGAGCATGATTCTCTTGCATCTTCTGCATTGGCAGGCAGATTCTTGCCACTGCACCTCCTAGGAAGTCACTATTTTAAGGGGAAGTTAAAGCATTTCAGAGTTGTTTATATCCTTGTTATTTACGCACAGTGGCAGCAAACGTTATTCTCTGTTGCACCAGTGAGATTGGAGTGGTAATATGATAGTAACATGGTGATTCCTCCTTAGATAAATGATCACTTTGATTTGCTTTCTCTTCGTTGAGGATGACGTCCATGTGGCTTCAGAATGATCTAAATTATATCAGTACTAGCTTGAAAAGGCAAATATCAATACTAAGACATTTTCCACAGCAGTTACTTAGATTACTTAGGAGAACATGTTTTCATTTCAGTTGTCTTGCCACTGCACCTCCTAGGAAGTCACTATTTTAAGGGGAAGTTAAAGCATTTCAGAGTTGTTTATATCCTTGTTATTTACGCACAGTGGCAGCAAACGTTATTCTCTGTTGCACCAGTGAGATTGGAGTGGTAATATGATAGTAACATGGTGATTCCTCCTTAGATAAATGATCACTTTGATTTGCTTTCTCTTCGTTGAGGATGATGTCCATGTGGCTTCAGAATGATCTAAATTATATCAGTACTAGCTTGAAAAGGCAAATATCAATACTAAGACATTTTCCACAGCAGTTACTTAGATTACCTAGGAGAACATGTTTTCATTTCAGTTGTGAGTTTCTTTAGTTAGTCCTCTTTATATTATCAAGAATGTTTGTTGTTGAAGATACAGCATTGTTTTCCATTTTTTTTTCCCGTGGTCTAGCATCGTATTTTATTTCTTAAGTGTCTAGATGAGACAAAGGAAAGATTACTTAATGAATGCTCTGTTTTAATATTTGAAAGTACACATGAGTTCCTGAGTTAAGGCTATTTCTAGATTTAAGAATGCCAAATATAATTTAATTTAAAGTTATTTCTGTAAGTCTGTTTGGCAAGCTCTTTAAAGAAAGTTTTTTTTCATTTTGGGATTTTTCTGATTTTCTAACCAAGTGAAATTTTACAAAGCTGGATAAAGTCCCTAAAAGCAAGAAAGCTGACTTTTAACCCTGAACTAGAAAAATTGTTCTCCTCTCTTCATAGCTAACTCAAAAACTTAGAGAAGTTAAAAAGAGAGAGAGAAAGAGAGAGAAAGACGAAAGACTTAGTTCTTTAAGAAGCTTTTTGTAGTCTCTGTCCTTACTGGAATCTTGACACCAGGAAGGGAGGAAAACCCTCACATCTTTTCTCAATGCTGTTGCCTTTCTTCTTGAATCCTCTACCTGAGGATTCTGTGTCGGCCACTGCAGTCTTGTAATTTAATTCACGTTTTTCAGATCATATTCGTTCTACAGTTTTGGAACTCTTTGATACTGTTCTTTTGTGAATGTGGTTATAACGAAATCTCTTTAGAGAAAGACGAAAGACTTAGTTCTTTAAGAAGCTTTTTGTAGTCTCTGTCCTTACTGGAATCTTGACACCAGGAAGGGAGGAAAACCCTCACATCTTTTCTCAATGCTGTTGCCTTTCTTCTTGAATCCTCTACCTGAGGATTCTGTGTCGGCCACTGCAGTCTTGTAATTTAATTCATGTTTCTCAGATCATATTCGTTCTACAGTTTTGGAACTCTTTGATACTGTTCTTTTGTGAATGTGGTTATAACAAAATCTCTTCTGCATCTGGATTCCTCTGCTATATCTCACACCACATCAACAATCCTGTTGTGTTTCTGTTCAGCTGTTAATAGAAAACATTCTGTTGGGCCGTGGGAATGCCCGTACATTTTATAGATCACCTGAATAATTATCAAGTTCATAGATGTGTGTGTATATTTACGTAAAAACCATGTATGTTTTAGTGCAAACACAAGTCTTATATGACAGGGATTAGAAAAGGAGAAGCAAAGACTGAGATGCAAACAGGTTGTTCAGTTCAGTTCAGTTCAGTTGCTCAGTCATGTCCAACTCTTTGCGACCCCATGAACAGCAGCAGGCCAGGCCTCCCTGTCCATCACCAACTCCCAGAGTTCACACAGACTCATGTGCATCGAGTCGGTGATGCCATCTAGCCATCTCATCCCTTCTCCTCCTGCTGTCAATCTTGTTCAGTTCAGTTCAGTTGCTCAGTCATGTCCAACTCTTTGCGACCCCATGAACAGCAGCATGTGAGCCTCCCTGTCCATCACCAACTCCCAGAGATCACACAGACTCATGTGCATCGAGTCGGTGATGCCATCTAGCCATCTCATCCCCTTCTCCTCCTGCTGTCAATCTTTCCCAGCATCAGGGTCTTTTCCAGTGAGGCAACTCTTCGCATCAGGTGGCCAAAAGTATTGGAGTTTCAGCTTTAGCATCAGTCCTTCCAGAGAACACCCAGAACTGATCTCCTTTAGAATGGACTGGTTGGATCTCCTTGCAGTCCAAGGAACTCTCAGGAGTCTTCTCCAACACCACAGTTCAAAAGCATCAATTCTTCGGCGCTCAGCTTGCTTCACAGTCCAACTCTCACCACTGGAAAAACCATAGCCTTGACTAGACGGACCTTTGTTGGCAAAATAATGTCTCTGCTTTTGAGTATGCTATCTAGGTTGGTCATAACTTTCCTTCCAAGGAGTAAGTGTCTTCTAATTTAATGGCTGAGTCACCATCTGCAGTGATTTTGGAGCCCCAAAAAAATAAAGTCTGACACTCTCTCCACTGTTTCTCCATTTGTTTGCCATGAAGTGATGGGACCAGATGCCATGATCTTTGTTTTCTGAATGTTGACCTTTAAGCCAACTTTTCACTCTCCTCTTTTACTGTCATCAAGAGGCTTTTTAATTCCTCTTCACTTTCTGCCATAAGGGTGGTATCATCTGCATATCTGAGGTTATTGATATTTCTACCAGCAATCTTGATTCCAGCTTGTGTTTCTTCCAGCCCAGTGTTTCTCATGATGTACTCTGCATAGAAGTTAAATAAGCGGGGTGACAATATATAGCCTTGATGTACTCCTTGTGATGGGACCAGATGCCATGATCTTTGTTTTCTGAATGTTGACCTTTAAGCCAACTTTTCACTCTCCTCTTTCACTGTCATCAAGAGGCTTTTTAATTCTTCTTCACTTTCTGCCATAAGGGTGGTATCATCTGCATATCTGAGGGTATTGATATTTCTCCCGGCAATCTTGATTCCAGCTTGTATTTCTTCCAGCCCAGTGTTTCTCATGATGTACTCTGCATAGAAGTTAAATAAGCGGGATNGTACTCCTTTTCCTATTTGGAACCAGTCTGTTGTTCCATGTCCAGTTCTAACTGTTGCTTCCTGACCTGCATACAGATTTCTCAAGAGGCAGGTCAGGTGGTCTGGTATTCCCATCTCTTTCAGAATTTTCCACAGTTTCTTGTGATCCACACAGTCAAAGGCTTTGGCATAGTCAATAAAGCAGAAATAGATGTTTTTCTGGAACTCTCTTGCTTTTTCGATGATCCAGCGGATGTTGGCAATTTGATCTCTGGTTCCTCTGCCTTTTCTAAAACCAGCTTGAACATCAGGGAGTTCACGGTTCACGTATTGCTGAAGTCTGGCCTATCCGAACCCCCATCTATTAACCTGACCATCCCTTGTACTGAACACATATAAGCCACCCCTAACACGGTCCGGGCACCGACTTCCTCCACCTGCCTCGTTCAGGCCTGGGAACCCCGCCGGGGAATGCTTCCCCATTAAAGCCTGTTAGACATTCTTTTCAGTGTCCTGGTTGTCTTTACCTAACATTTGGTGCCCAAGGTGGGGCTCGAGGCAAGGGCCCATCCCATGATAAACGGGATTTGCGGCCCCCCTCAGGTCTGGCCCGCGCTGGACCAGGTCACCCCATCACCCCTCTGGGACCATTCAACCGTCTGGCAGGATACGGGGTAAGTTCCATCGGTCGGGTTCTGAGGGTTGTTGCTCCTGTGGTGAATATTCCTAGGGTGTCTTGGGCCCTTTAAATCGCGGCTGCGTCCGGATCCCTACCTCCGCAGGCCAGGCCTGCTATTCCTCAGGGCCAGTCAACTCGGAGACATCCGTCTTGGCTGAGTGGCCCTCTCCTCACCTTGCTGGCTGATGGCTGGTTCAGGGATGCCTGACCAGACCACTCCCAGCCCCACTTTCCGATAGGTCCAGGACCTTTCATATTCGTCATGGGGGTGGCTGCCTCCAAGGCTGACCAACCCTGGTCCACACTGCTGGAATGTCTACTCGCCAACCTCAGAATTCTACATATCTCTGGGGAAATTCGCTCAAACGCTTAAACCTTCCTCTGTTCTGAGGCGTGGCCCCAATATTGTCTAGATAACGGCTCACAATGGCCGCCAACCGGAACTTTCAATTTTAACATCCTCCATGACTTAGATAATTACTGCTGGAGGACAGGAAAATGGTCTGAGGTACCCTACGTACAGGCTTTCTGGCTGTTGTGCTCCCGTCCTACCCTATATACCCACTGATTCCCTTCTGAAATTCTTTATCAACCTCACCAACTTCCTTGATATCCACTCCTCTTCTACCGCCCTCACAGCCCAGCCCTCCTGTGACAAAGCCGCCTCTATCATAGCCCAGCCCTCCCGTGACAAAGCCACCTCTATATCCATCCCTCCCTTCATGCCCGGCTTCACTGACCTCCCCCACACCAACCTCCCCTCTATCACCCTTGCCAACTTCTCCCATGTCTTCCCCTCCTCCACTGTCCTCACAACCCAGCCCTCTTGTGACTACGCCTCTCCCTCTTGTGACTACGCCTCTCGCCCCTCCCTTGGCTCCACCTCAATATCCACCCCTTCCTCCATGCCCACCCCTTTCTGACTCACCGGTCAGCTCACACACAAGGTCCCAGACCGCTCCCAATCTACCACCAGCTCCCCTGCTTCCTCTCCGCCAGGTGGCCGGCCCGGAGGGTCTTACCCATGTCCACGTGCCCTTTTCACTCCAAGACCTTGCCCATATCAAACAACGGTTAAGCTCCTACTCAGTCAACCCCTCCAACTACATCAAAAATTTTACCCAGCTGTCTCAGTCTTACGCCCTCACCTGGCAGGACGTATTTGTCATCCTGGGGTCCACCACTACCCCAGAGAAAAGAAAGGCCATTTGGGCCGCAGCAAGAGTGGTAGCAGACCAGAGACATCTAGCCAACCCAGCAGACCCAGCCCGGCCACCCGGAGCGGCTGCTGTTCCAGACGTAGACCCAGACTGAGACTGTCAGGAGGGACAGAGAGGCAGAGCCAACATTCAGTACATGGAAAAATGCCTATTGGAGGGAATGGAACCACCTCCCTCAAGGTGGTAAACCTACTTAAGCTAGATGAGATAACCCAGGGCCCAGTGAAAACCCAGAAGCCTTTCTTAACAGACTGGCAGAGGCTCTCACCACCTATACCCGGATTGCCCCAGATTCTCTGGCGGGGGTCACCACCTTAGCCAACGGTTTTATATCCCAATCAGCTTCAGACATCGGAAAAAAGTCTCCAAGGCTGGGGATGGGCCTCAGTCCCCCGCTCCGAGACCTGGTAAAAATGGCCTTTAAGGTTTACAACACCTGGGAAGAAGCCACTGAAGCCAGCCGCAAGGCAAGGCTTAAACAAAAAGCCGAACTCCAGGCTAACCTCCTTGAGAGACACACCCAGGCACTGGTAGCAGCCCTGCGGCTGGCCACGGGACAGAAGGTGGGTCCCCAGAAGCCACCACCGGGAGCCTGCTTCAAATGCACTCATGAGGGCCACTGGGCCTGCCAATGCCCAAACCCCCAGCTCCCGACAAAGCCGTGCCCTTGTTGCAAACAGCCGGGACAGTGGGCGAATGATTGTCCCTGGGCGACTCAGGCCCCAGCCTTACTGGGCCGAGGCCTGGGCTCCTAAAAGGACATTTCCTCCCCACACCCCGCCTTGGAACTTCTCTCCTTTGATGAAAATTGATGGCCCCCAGACTCAGGGACCCCCATAACCCCAGCCGAGCCCAGGGTAATGCTTCAAGTGGCAGGTAAGTCTATCAATTTCTCGATAGATACGGGGGCTACTTACTCGGCTTTTCCTTCCTTTGGGGGCACCTTACATCCTTCCCAGGTCTCGGTGGTGGGTATAGACGGCACGTCTTCACGACCCTTACAGACTGGGCCACAGCCCTGTCAGCTTGACCACTTCCTGTTCACACACTTTTTTCTGATAATCTCTTCATGCCCCACTCCCCTGCTGGGGCAGGACATTTTAGCTAAGCTTAGGGCCACCATTCACCTACCTCTCTCATTTTCCCAATCTCTCACCTTGCCCCTACTCTTCCTTTGCTCCCCTGAGTTCCAATTGTCAACCCTACCATCTGGGACACTGAAATCCCTCTGGTAGCAACCCATCACACTCGCATCCTGATTAAACTACGTGATCCTTCCCACTTCCCAAGCTGCCCTCAATTCCCCATCTCTCAGACTCATCTACGTGGTCTTAAACCAATCATAGACCATCTCTTAGGCCAGGGTCTCCTGGTCCCCACAGCCTCGCCCTGCAATACCCCCATTCTCCTGGTACGGAAAGCTTCTGGCAGCTACCGACTGGTCCAGGACCTTCGATTGATAAACGAGGCCGTAATCCCTGCCCATCCGATTGTCCCCAGTCCTTATACCTTGCTTTCTGACATCCCTAGCAGTACGACTCACTCTACTTTCATAGACCTCAAAGATGCCTTTTTCACTATTCCCTTACACCCAGACTGCCAATTCCTCTTTGCTTTCACATGGACCAACCCAGAAACCCGACAGTCCTCCCAGCTAACGTGGACAGTCCTCCCCCAAGGGTTTCGAGACAACCCCCATTTTTTTGGCCAGGCTCTGGCCCGGGATCTGGCTACGTGCCCTTTGGCCCCTAGTGTCCTCTTACAGTATGTGGATGACCTTCTGCTCTGCAGCCCCTCACAAGCTCTCTCTCAGACACATACCACTATTCTTCTTAACTTCCTTAGCTCTAAAGGATACCAAACATCTCAACAAAAGGCCCAACTCACCCAGACCTCTGTGACTTACCTAGGTTTAAAGATTTCCCCAACAACCAAGGCTCTAACTACTGACAGACTCAGCTTTCTCTGAGACCTCTGCCCTCCTTCCACTGGAGAACAAATCCTGTCCTTTCTGGGGTTAACAAGATTCTTCTGGCACTGGGTCCCCAACTATGCTTCACTGGCTAAACCCCTCTACAGTCCCAAAAGACACCCCTACTGGACTGCTCTCTTCAGAAACTGAGGTCCAAAAGGCTTTCTACAACCTCTGCTCAGCTTTGCTGTCCTCTTCCCCACTCTTCCTGCCCAATCCCAACCTCCCCTACCACCTTACACTGATGAAAAGGGGGCATGGCCTTTGGAGCCCTCATACAGCCTGCGGGCCCTGAAATGCTGCCAGTGGCATTTATCTCCAAACAGTTAGGCCCCACCGCCCGGGGATGGTTCCCCTGCCTAGGTGCCCTGGCAGCAGCAGCAGCTTCTCTATACGCAGATGCAAAAAAGCTAATTCTAGATCAACTCCTAACTATATTCTCATCACACCACCTGGTTGACCTCCTGGCTTCCATAATCCTGTCAGACCTTAGCGACTCTCGGCTCCAGCAATTCACCATTACTAAGACACCCCTGCCTCCCGCCAGTGAGTGACACGCCCTGTCCAATGCTTGTCTGGCCTCATCCGCTGTGGCTGTTGCCAATCACAACTTTGGCTGTACTCTTCGCCATTGGACTGGCTGTCACAGCCCCTCAGGACTGGCCGCCCACACTCCAACTTTCACTGGCCCTTACTTACCTTATCATCTGTTCACTACTCCTGGGGTGCTATTCCTTTGGAATGGCTTGACCTGGCCATATGTCTCTAGCCTGCCTTGAGGACTTTATCTTGACCCTACTACAAGACCTCTGGCTGGCTACCCTGATTATTGACTGTGACTCTTTCATCCAGGCAATTTCTGATCTGCACTTACAGGAGACCTTCCTCCTTTTTACAAAAGCTCAAATTGATTTTTTCTCCTTTATCACTCTTCTCCTCATATCATAGCTAAACATGCTCTTATCACTATTCCTCTTGGCCATGATAACACGGGTGGGACAACCTATGCCCTTCCCCTGGGGCTACACTGAATGAGACCACTGGAGAACCGGGTTCACAGCCTATACTTGTGTCCACCAAGACTGTTATATCTCACCTGTCCAGCCATGCTCTCATGGGGGTAAATGGTATTGGACGGCCAAGAGCCTTGGGACTGCCAATTAAAAGTCAGCCTCTAACTGCTATAAAGCTAGAGACAAAGACCTCTGTTTCACCATACAAACCCACTACGAAATGACAGACGGAAAGGGGGCCCAAGACAGAGATAAAAACAAATCTAACATAAGCTCCAACAGGACTTAATAAAGTTGACAACTAAAGCCTCTAATCCACACCATGAGTCCAATAAACTCCTACCCTGAGCTGTACATACAGCAAGGTGAAAAATGCACCTTTAACTTTTATCGATATCAGGTTCCTTCCTGTAAGAGTCTTATTTTTTGTACATTATCTTCTGGCCTGGAGGCCTGTTTATATTTTATGACCCCCTTTTGATAAAGGTTGGTCAGCCGGAACAATAATTTTCCCTTAAAGTGTTGCTTCTTAAATTCCTAGCCGGCATCACCCTTTAAGTACAGAGTTACATTTTTATGGAGCAAAGATTCAGTGGGTTACAGCAAAGAAAGAACTTATTAACTCAAAGTCTAATGTTGCTAATGCTAAAGCTGCTGCTTGTTTTTTCTACATCCTGACTATATGCACTCCCAGGAACACAATGGATAAGGGATGTGAGAACTTGGCAGCAAGCATTGGCTCAACAATGTTGCAAGAGTCTGGATAAACCTGCCAAGTAAGCTAGAATGCCATCAGGGGGTTTGAAACACTCTTTTCATGCCCAGGAGATTTATCAACTAGAGCCCTAAGTTAACTCTTTCCAGAGATAGGTGGTCAGGGACAGCCCCCTGTTAATGTCAGAAGAGTTGGTGAAAGGTATAAAATAGTAAGACAAACAGATTCTAGTTTTGGGGTAGATGCTCGAGCAGGTCCAGGGTATCCATAGAGTCCTGAGGCCTTGCTTATCAGGACTTTTCCTGCATAACCTTGCCATGGGTGGGATCTCCCGTGCTGGCTCCCAGCATCTCCCCCTTTTTTATTTTTTAAGACAGCCAGATGTAATTCAGTCGCAAGCTTCTGAGTGCTCTGTCAAAGAGTTCTAACAATACAAGGAAGAATAATTATGAGAAGCAGAATTAGAGCGGCCACAGCAGCATAGCTAAGAATAGTAGACAGAATGTTTTTTCCTGAAATAAAGTTAGAGAATGTACAGAAAAAATCACTTGCTCTCCTGCGGCAGCAAAATCTAATCGGGAGTGTTCCATGGGCTCGGTCTTCCCTTGAGACTCCAACCGTTCCTTGCCCAATCGATCCAAAAAAAATAGATAGAGGCCCAAAATCTCACTCAAAATGCCACTGAAGTAACCTGGCCAATGGGGCCCTTGACCACCGAGGTACTGTACCTCCCAGCCAACGCCTCTTGTGTCCTGGCCAATGACACCTCATTAACCACAGTGGCCTGTGAGGGCTCGAGATGAGACCCCCTATCCCCAAACCCTCCGATATGCAGAAAGCCTGGGATATTCTTTCTCTGCAATCAAACCACCTTATTGCAATGCTTTCTACCCAACTGGACTCAGCCTTACACCCCAATCTTCCTTACTCCCTACCTGACCATTCTTACACCCCAGGCAATGGAGGACCAAACCCAGTCAACCCACCGCCAGAGGGCACTGGCTACAGCTCCCCTGCTCCTCGGAGGAGGTTTGTTTACGGCCTTAGGACTGGGGGCGGGAGGATTGGGATCAGCCACTCACTTCTACTATAAGCTGTCCGCAAACCTCAATCGAGACCTGGACAAGGTGGCAGATTCCCTAATGGCATTCCATACCCAGATAACCTCTCTGGCAGCAGTGGCTCTCCAAAATCGAAGGGCCCTAGACCTGCTAACGGCTGAAAAAGGGGGAACCTGTCGGTTCCTAAGGGAAGACTGTTGTGTTATTTTGTCAATGCCTCAGAAATAGTCTAAAATAAGGTCCATGAGCTGAGGGAAAACATCAGACTTAGGCAGGCTGAGTCAGGCGGTTTCAATTTCTCGGGATGGTGGAAGCTGTCTTGGGCAAAATGGCTTCTCCTGCTTCTCGGACCCCTCGCAGCCTTATTCCTCATCCTGTTGATAGGACCTTGTATTTTTCAGATCATCCTCCGGAGGGTCAGGGAGCTGACCCAGACGGCTACTGGACAGATGTTGATGGTGGCTGCCTACTCCAAACTCCTGTCCAGAGACCCTGAGGCCCCCTAAAGGTCACCGGATCCAGCCACAACCCTCAGCCCCAGCAACGCCCCAGTTCAGCAGGAAGTAGCCAGAAGCGATAATGGCACCACTTATCCTATCAAAAGGGTCAAAATGTAAGGCCGGGCCCCAGGGCCATGATGGGCCGCCCCTTCTCTCTCCCACCGGGTGGAGGAAGTCCCTAATGGAAGGAGCCTCCCAGATCCCGGGGACCAATGACAGCACACTTTGCCAGCTAAAGCCGCCCCACCTCAGCCACGTAGAAAGACCTATCAGCCCGCAACTCTTCGGCCTGGCAACTTATCCAAACCCCCGTCCATTAACCTGACCATCACTCGCATCAAACGCATATAAGCCACCCCTAACATGGTCCGGGCACGGACTTCCTCGACCTGCCTCGTTCAGGTCTGGGAACCCCGACTGGGAGTGCTTCCCCTTTAAAGCCTGTTAGACACTCTTTTCGGGGTCCTGGTTGTCTTTACCTAATACCTTGGACTACAAGGAGATCAAACCAGTCCATCTTAAAGGAAATCAGTCCTGAATATTCACTGGAAGGACTGATGCTGAAGCTGAAGCTCCAATACTTCAGCCATCTGATGCGAAGAGCTGACTCATTGGAAAAGACCCTGATGCTGAGAAAGATTGAAGACAGGAGGAGAAGGGGACGACAGAGAGTGAGATAGTTGGATGGCATCACTAACTCAATGGACCTGAGTTTGAGCAAGCTACAGGAGTTGATGATGGACAGGGACTCGTGGCATACCTCAGTCCATGGGGTCGCAGAGTCGGACACAGCTCAGCGTCTGAAACGAACTGGAGGCAAACAACGTCAGCATTGTCAGGGGCCATCTGAACAGAATCACCTTCACACCCACTCCCACCTTCAAGCCAGATCACTATTTCCCCACTTGTTGGGCACCAGAAACAGCTCCTGGGATGTTGTCCCTAAAAGATGGACTGGAGTGAGGCCCTGGAGGCGAGACCCAAGGAGCATGTTGCCATGTCATGCGCCAGTCCGTCTGCAGCCTGCTACTAACGTTGCCCCAGACCGTTGCTCCAGTGGTCCAGCGCCAGCACCCTTTATCCTGGGAGTTGGTGAAGCTTCTGGACAGACAAAGGGCCGTCTGTGGTGGTGGAAGACGCCCAGGCCTGGTGGGATGCAGGAGCTGGCTTCTACTGGTTCATAAGAGCCAGCTGTGTGCAGCTGTTCTGCATTCAGCATGCTGGTGACTCGAAGTCAACCAGAATGGGAATATTTACATATGGGAATTGGCCAACATTAGGAATCAGGGCACTTTTCTCAGGAGAATTAGCTGATAAACACTTACCAGTGCATCCATGCCCTTCAGTCTGAATAGCCTGGAGTTGTCCTGGAGCCAGAGTGGGGACTTAAGGGTCAGTGAGGGGCACAGAGCCTGGTGGTTGGCTGTGCAAACTTCTGGGGATTTTTAATCTTAAAAGTCTAGGACCCTCCAGACCTACTGGAGGGAAGGCTGAAGTAGATACCTCCAAGTAGCCCCCATGTTCCTGCATCATCAGAACAAAATTCTGACCTCCCTCTTCTTTAGAACAGAACAGATGCTCCCCCAGGAGGTCACATGGATGGCTGCCTGCCTTCCGGCAGGTGAGATCCTACTTCCTCCTAAAACAGCACACAGTCCTAATTCTGAGGATCCTTGTGTCTAGTCCTCTTCAGAAACTGTCTCAGTATCAAATCATCTCTGCATCTGCAATTGTTTCTCTGATTAATATTACCCTTTTTGCTAAAATTGCTTTTTATGGCACGTTTGGGCTTTGTTTCCATGGGGAAATTTGACTGTTGTTAGTGTCTTGAATAACTGTCTGCAGAAAGTACCTTAATACTGGGATGACTTTCTTAATCACTCACCAGAAACCACTGTAAAAGAAAGCATCCTGTTTTTAGCAGAAAGATAATCTCCCCCCAAACAAAAAGAACACTTTAGTTTAAGTCTGAGTGCCCAGTTGTATAAATCCATGCATCCTCAGTATTGCTATGCAATTTACTGCCTTTCAGAAACATCGCTGGGTCCTTAGACATCTACTGGCCTTTGAAGAATTCCCCACTTCTGACGAGACAGACAGGTAAACAAGTCATGTCCTGCAATAGGAGGACTACAGTCCACCCTGTCCACGTGCCAACAACAGGACCCTCACCAGTAACTAAAAACACAGAAAAGACAAGTGTCACTTACTCTGGTTTCAAAGGACTGTGTCCATGAGGTGTGTGTCTGGAGGACAGTCCTCTCTTCTCCTATCTTGACCACCCTGGACTTCCAGATCAAGGAATTAATATCAGCAAGCAGAAAAGTAGCATCTGGCACTTTGGAACTCCTCTGCCAGCACTTGTGGCAAACTGCCAGGCTTGCACACCAAGGCCACTAGACCTGGTCCATTTGGAGAACCTTTCATTCCCGTCTGGGGATTTTCTACTAAGAACATCCCATTTGTGAGGTGCCACTTTGACCAAGGCCACCACCAGCCTAGCGGGACTTGGATGTTCGTTTGAGCCTAGGGCTCTGTTTCTTTGTGTGAGCATGCAGCTTCCGTTTGTCTGGTGAGGACTTTGGTTTTGCTTTCAGTTCTGAGCACAAGGCTGTTTCATGTCATGCATTGTGGCCATTGCTTCCTCTTCCACATCTGACACTCCCCCAGGGATGACTGGCACACTGGGCAACCTATAGCTATGAATCTACCACTTTGAAGAATGAGGTCCTACTGTAATTCTGTTTGACCAATGCACATTCTTAAAAGTAATGAGAGGTGGCCTAAATTATTCTACTCTTCTTCAGCTAGCATTGTTTTGTCATAGGAAGGGAAAGACTGGGAACACTCTCCACTCCATCCGTGCTAGGCACTCTGGTCTCACTCCCATGGGGGAACTGAGTCACTCTGAACCCCCATAGAGCATCTCTGGGTTTGTTTTCTTTCAATAGCTGAGCCAATCTGTTTGGAAGCCTTTCTCTGGAAGTTTTAAACTGTACCTCCTCTGATTTTCTCTCTGTGTGGACAGAGCTTACCTGTCCTTTGTATTTTTCTATGTATTGTTTCGGGATGAACCACTCGGCATTTTGTATGATGGGAAATTCTACTCGCTCACTGAAAGGCACTTTGGGAGTGGAAATGGGAATCTTTGAGCTACACCTTGTCTGATCTTTTGTTTGTGGGACCATATTTGTTGTGTGCATGAATGTGCAACAGTATTTGCACTGACTGATTGAGACAAATAATAAGGCTCACGTGTGACAATACAAGCTAAGCTTCAATAGTATGTGAACAGAGAACTTCCAGATGTTCAAGCTGGATTTAGAAAAGGCAGAGAGGAACCAGAGATCAAACTGCCAACATCCATTGGATCACAGAAAAAGCAAGAGAATTCCAGAAAAACATTTACTTCTGCTTCATTGATTACACCAAAGCCTTTGTGTGGATCACAACAAACTGTGGAAAATTCTTAGAGATGGGAATACCACACCACCTTACCTGCCTCATAAGAAACCTGTATGCAGGTCAAGAAGCAATAATTAGAACTGGACATGGAACAATAGACTGGTTCCAAATTGGGAAAGGAGTATGTCAAGGCTCTATATTGTCACCCTGCTTATTTAACTTATATGCAGAGTTCAGTTCAGTTCAGTCACTCAGTCGTGTCTGACTCTTTGTGACTCCATGAATGACAGCACGCCAGGCCTCCCTGTCCATCACCATCTCCCGGAGTTCACTCAGACTCACGTCCAACGAGTCCGTGATGCCATCCAGCCATCTCATCCTCGGTCGTCCCTTTCTTCTCCTGCCCCCAATCCCTCCCAGCATCAGAGTCTTTTCCAATGAGTCAACTCTTCACATAAGGTGGCCAAAGTACTGGAGCTTCAGTTTTAGCATCATTCCTTCCAAAGAAATCCCAGGGCTGATCTCCTTCAGAATGGACTGGCTGGATCTCCTTGCAGTCCAAGGGACTCTCAAGAGTCTTCTCCAACATCACAGCTCAAAAGCATCAATTCTTTGGCGCTCAGCCTTCTTCACAGTCCAACTCTCACATCCATACATGACCACAGGAAAAACCATAGCCTTGACTAGACAGACCTTAATCAGCAAAGTAGTCTCTGCTTTTGAATATACTATCTAGGTTGGTCATAACTTTTCTTCCAAGGAGTAAGTGTCTTTTAATTTCATGGCTGCAGTCACCATCTGCAGTGATTTTGGAGCCCAAAAAAACAAAGTCTGACACTGTTTCTGCTGTTTCCCCATCTATTTCCCATGAAGTGATGGGGCCAGATGCCATGATCTTCGTTTTCTGAATGTTGAGCTTTAAGCCAACTTTTTCACTCTCCTCTTTCACTTTCAACAAGAGGCTTTTTAGCTCCTCTTCACTTTCTGCCATAAGGGTGGTGTCATCTGCATATCTGAGGTTATTGATATTTCTCCCGGCAATCTTGATTCCAGCTTGTGTTTCTTCCAGTCCAGCATTTCTCATGATGTACTCTGCATATAAGTTAAATAAGCAGGGTGACAATATACAGCCTTGACGTACTCCTTTTCCTATTTGGAACCAGTCTGTTGTTCCATGTCCAGTTCTAACTGTTGCTTCCTGACCTGCATACAGATTTCTCAAGAGGCAGGTCAGGTGGTCTGGTATTCCCATCTCTTTCAGAATTTTCCACAGTTTATTGTGATCCACACAGTCAAAGGCTTTGGCATAGTCAATAAAGCAGAAATAGATGTTTTTCTGGAACTCTCTTGCTTTTTCCATGATCCAGCGGATGTTGGCAATTTGATCTCTGGTTCCTCTGCCTTTTCTAAAACCAGCTTGAACATCAGGGAGTTCACGGTTCACGTATTGCTGAAGTCTGGCTTGGAGAATTTTGAGCATTACTTTACTAGCATGTGAGATGAGTGCAATTGTGCGGTAGTTTGAGCATTCTTTGGCATTGCCTTTCTTTGGAATTGGAATGAAAACTGACCTTTTCCAGTCCTGTGGCCACTGCTGAGTTTTCCAGATTTGCTGGCATATTGAGTGCAGCACTTTCACAGCATCATCTTTCAGGATTTGAAACAGCTCAACTGGAATTCCATCACCTCCACTAGCTTTGTTCGTAGTGATGCTTTCTAAGGCCCACTTGACTTCACATTCCAAGATGTCTGGCTCTAGATTAGTCATCACATCATCATGATTATCTGGGTCATGAAGATCTTTTTTGTACAGTTCTTCCGTGTATTCTTGCCACCTCTTCTTAATATCTTCTGCTTCTGTTAGGTCCAGACCATTTCTGTCCTTTATCGAGCCCATCTTTGCATGAAATGTTCCCTTGGTATCTCTAATTTTCTTGAAGAGATCTCTAGTCTTTCCCCTTCTGTTCTTTTCCTCTATTTCTTTGCATTGATCGCTGAAGAAGGCTTTCTTATCTCTTCTTGCTATTCTTTGGAACTCTGCATTCAGATGCTTATATCTTTCCTTTTCTCCTTTGCTTTTCGTCTCTCTTCTTTTCACAGCTATTTGTAAGGCCTCCCCAGACAGCCATTTTGCTTTTTTGCATTTCTTTGCCATGGGGATGGTCTTGATCCCTGTCTCCTGTACAATGTCATGAACCTCATTCCATAGTTCATCAGGCACTCTATCTATCAGATCTAGACCCTTAAATCTATTTCTCACTTCCACTGTATAATCATAAGGGATTTGATTTAGGTCATACCTGAATGGTCTAGTGGTTTTCCCTACTTTCTTCAATTTAAGTCTGAATTTGGCAATCAGGAGTTCATGATCTGAGCCACAGTCAGCTCCCAGTCTTGTCTTTGTTGACTGTATAGAGCTTCTCCATCTTTGGCTGCAAAGAATATAATCAATCTGATTTCGGTGTTGACCATCTGGTGATGTCCATGTGTAGAGTCTTCTCTTGTGTTGTTGGAAGAGGGTGTTTGCTCTGACCAGTGCATTTTCTTGGCAAAACTCTATTAGTCTTTGCCCTGCTTCATTCTGCATTCCAAGGCCAAATTTGCCTGTTACTCCAGGTGTTTCTTGACTTCCTACTTTTGCAGAGTACATCATGAAAAATGCCAGGCTGGATGAAGCACAAGCTGGAATCAAGATTTCCGGGAGAAATATCAATAACCTCAGATACACAGATGACACCACCCTTATGGCAGAAAGCAAAGAAGAACTAAACAGCCTTCTGATTAAAGTGAAAGAGGAGAGTGAAAAAGCTGGCTTAAAACTCAACATTGAAAAAGCGAAGATCATGGCATCTGGTCCCATCACTTCATGAGAAGTCAATGGGGAAACAATGGAAAGAGTAACAGACTTTATTTTTGGGGGCTCCAAAATCACTGCAGATGGTGATTGCAGCCATGAAATTAAAAGACACTTGCTCCTTGGAAGATAAGCTATGACCAGCCTAGACAGCATGTTAAAAAGGATCGACATTACTTTGCCACCAAAGGTTCGTTTAGTCAAAGCTACAGTTTTTCCAGTAGTCATGTATGCATGTGAGTGCTGGACCATAAAGATGGCTGAGCAACAAAGAATTGATTCTTTTGAACTGTGGTATGGGAAAAGACTCTTAAGAGTCCCTTGGACTGAAAGATCAAACCAGTCAATCTTAAAGGAAATTAACCCTGAATATTCATTGGAAGGACGATGCTAAGGCTGAAGCTCCAGTAGTTTGGCCACCTATGCAAAGAACTGACTCACTGGATAAGACCCTGATGCTGGGCAGGACGGAAGGCTGGAGGAGAAGGGGACAACAGAGGATGAGATCGCTAGATGGCATCACCAGCTCAATAGACATGGGTTTGAACAGGCTTGGGAATCAGTGATGGAGAGGGAAGCCTGGCATGCTACAGTCCATGGGGTCAGAAACAGTTGGACACGAATTTGAGCGACTGAACTGACTGTGACAATACCCAGGTGCCATTCCCTATCACGTTGGGCTTTGCCTCTGGTAGAACGTTGGTTGGAATTTCCCCTCTTGTTAAGGGTGACCAGAGCTCCATTCCAAGCTGTAAATGCCCCCTGCCTTCCAGGGTATTTTTACTAAACTGGGACGTCTTCAGCTATGTCTCCATGAAAAGGATTTGCTATTTCTTTCTGCCTGTGCCCTAGCCCTCTGGAACACTTATCTATCCCACCTATAGATCCTGAGACTGAAGGAAAAAGTGTGGAAAGAAGGCTTTCTTAAATGCAAGCAGAAAAACTAAGGTTTCTGGCTCAGTCTTTATGTACAAGTTAACTTGCATATGGACTTCCCTGGTGGCTCACATGGTAAAGTGTCTGTCTACAGTGCGAGAGACCTGGGTTCAATCCCTGGGTTGAGAAGATCCCCTGGAGAAGGAAATGGCAATCCACTCCAGCATACTGCCTGGAAAATCCCATGGACAGAGGAGCCTGGAAGGCTACAGTCCATGAGGTCGCAGAGTCAGACACGACTGAGCAACTTCACTTCACTTCACTTGCTATATTAATTACAATCAGTTAAATTTAATCCCAATATTTTAACCAAGTTTCTTTACCAGATTACATTGCAATCAGATGTATACTTATGCATTCTCCTCTTTTTTAAACTCTTTCTCTCATTTATAAACAGTTATTGCATTCATCTTCAAGAAGCTTTATGAGAAGGACCACCTTTGTCAAATACAGGCTTCTGATAATTTTCATATCATACTATAACAGGAGGGAAAGGGGCAGGGCACAATTTTGAAAGATTGACATAGCCAAGGACACAACACAAACCAATTAGAATCAAATGGGACCAAGATGGCAGACAAGACTAGAATTTGATCCTCAATCAGTAAGTGAAAGGACACACCCAGAGGTGCCATAACAGTTCCATGGCACTGTTAAAAAAGACCAAGAAGTGGGCGAGATCCTGGAAATCTCCACCCTTTCCCAAAAGTCTGCTTCCCTGGTGGCTCAGACAGTGAAGTGTCTGCCCGCAATGCAGGGGACCTGGGTTTGATCCCCAGGTCGGGAAGATACCCTGGAGAAGGAGATGGCAACCCACTCTAGTACTCTTGCCTGGAAAATTCCATGGATAGAGGAGCCTTGTAAGCTACACAGTACACGGGGTCACGAAGAGTCTGGCATGACTGAGCAACATCACTTCCCAAAAGTAGTTGGAATAATCCTCCCACTCATCAGCATATGAAATTACGCAGCTTATAAAAACTAACCATGCCAAATTTGGGGGCTGCACTTGCCCTCTATGATGGCCCACACTCTGTGGAGTGTGATTCTGTCTGAATCTGAATAAATCTACTCTTACCTATAACTTTGTCTCTCACTGAATTCTTTCTGTGATGAGACATCAAGAACCTGAACTTTTTATTAGGTCCTGAAACCAGGTACCATGGGTTTTGGCCAGGTTTGAGTCCCAGCCAGGTGGGTTCAAGTCCCAAACAGGACGCCTTCCAGACCAGGGGTTCTCAAAGTGAGGACCCTAGAACAAAAGCATCAGCACCTTGGGAACTTGCTAGTAGTGTGAGTTTTGGGCTCCTCCCCAGACTTACTGAATCAGAAATTCTGTGTTTTAGTATGCTCTCGACTGAAAGTTTGAGAATCACGGATCTGGTTTTCCACCAGGCATGTGGCCCAGCGTTTTACATGACCTCTCTCTAGACCTGGGCTGGCCCTGATGTGAGTTGAAAAGACTTCTTTTGCTTTCAACTTGAGGCTGAAGCAAGAAGCTGCTCAGTGGCCCATTCTGCTTCCTCTTCCGTCACCTACACCCAGGGCCCCATGACCTTTCAAAGTTGCAAGGCAAACTTCTCAGTGCAAACACACATACATGCCTGCACACACACACACTCGGTCTTTTCGTTTTTAAAACACAGGTGAGCATATGATACACACTTTTTTCCATCTTGCTTTTGTCACTGAACATCATACCCAAGAGACTCTTCCCGACCAGCACACAGGACCTTGCACTTAGGCAAAGGTCCTGTTATAGTGGAAACAGAGAGAGTAGCAGTAAGGCACACACCACATGATTCTGACTCTGACTTTGTCTAGGACTCTGATTTCATGATTCAGCACCCTGTCCAGTGTCAACCCCATCCTGGCCCACTGCTCCCTCCAGTTTGATCTCACCAACTTCCTTTTTACGTCTCACCATGACATCTAGTCCTAACCTAGTCCTATTTCTGCTTCTCCTTTCCTATCACAACAACAACATCCCAGAAAGCTTATGCTTTGTGTAACCAACACAGGGTGAGGCCAGGCTCCTTGGCTCCAGGGAGCCCACTTGTCAATGAGGCACACTTCAGATTCAAATGCTGCACCAGCAGATTAAATTCCAAGAGAAGGGATACAGCATCATGACCTTGGAGAGCTCTCTGTTATGTAATCCTGGGATGTACTCTCTATGTGGGGAAAGGAGGTGGCTTCTGCTCCCAGGTTGCATTCAGACTCCAAAGGCCAGTGAGTGTCCCACAGATGAAGAGGAGGGCCTCTGGGGCACAAGAGTGGATCTTTGGACGTAACCCACCCCTGTCTCCTCCACATCACCTCATTTCATCCCCATGCCCTCCTACCCTGTTTCTCTTTGTCTAATTTCTTTTCGTAGTCTCCTTTTTCACCACCCTTCCTCACTCCATATTTCTCCTCTCTCCTTAATCTCTGCCTCTCCATACCGACTTGGCCTCTCCCAGGCTCTCTTGCAGGCCCCCAGAATTCTACAACCCCCAACCCGACAAACCACAGGGAAAGGTCTAATAGTCCCTCTGCTCTGCTCAGCTGGCCCTTGTGCTGGGTCCGCTCCCAAAGCGAAAGAGGGTGTTGGACATGTCC
Organism: Aepyceros melampus; assembly: GCA_006408695.1. Lineage (NCBI taxonomy): Eukaryota > Metazoa > Chordata > Mammalia > Artiodactyla > Bovidae > Aepyceros > Aepyceros melampus. Next base: position 86,217 of record SJXQ01006300.1, on the reverse strand, counting down.
CTGATGATGCCTCTCATCTTGCCTGGATTACCCAAGAGGACACCTCCTCCATGAAGCCTTCCAACCCTTTGTAGCAGGAAGTCATTAATGACAGGTAGATGCTGGAGCTCAGAGAGTACTGTTTTTTGGGGTGGTGGTAGATTTTCTCTTATTCACACCTAGCTGTATAGGTTGGACGTTTGGACGATAAACAGGAAGGCATCACTCAAAATAACTCAAAAATTAGAACAACTACAACCTATAATTTTCTGGGCTTTTCTGGTTGTTTAGCAGGGAAGAGGGTTTGATTCCTGGTCCAGGAGGATCTCACATGCTACAGAGCAACTAAGCCCATGCACCACAACTATTGACCCTACCCCAACTGCTGAAGCCCACGTGCCAGGGCCCTGTAACAAGCAAAGCCCTCAAATGAGAAACCTGCGCACTGCACCTAGAGAGTAGCCCCTGCTCACCACAGCTAGAGCAAGACCAATCAGCAGTGAAGACTCAGCATGGCCAATGAATACATAAATAAAAAGAAACTTGAATTTTCTAAAAATCTTGGATGGTAGCTCTCATTTGGTACCACTCTATAGAGTTCTCTTATACAATTGTTCATTTCACTATCTGTATACCTCTCTGTCTTTGCAGCTTAATAAACAATCTCAAAACTTTGGGGCTTAAAATCACAAGGAGATTGTTCTATGATTCTGTGAGCTAGACGGGTGTTCCCATATAGCCTCACTCCCACGTCTGATGGTGGGCGCTGCTTGCTGACTGGAGCGCCTCAGTTTTCCATGTGGCTCTCGTCCTCCAGTCAGCCAGGCTGGCTTTATGCATGACAGTCTCAGGCATGAGAAGAACCTATAAAGCAGCTTAAGGAAAAGTCTCTGAGGCCACAGAGGATCACTTACAGCAAGTCACAGAGCCAAGCCACAGACAAGGCAGTCAGGAAACAGAATCTGCCTTTTCAAGGGAAGAAATAAAGCCACAGGTAAAAGCCAATGTGTACTGAGATGGAGGGGCTCTGAAGCCATATTTATCTTCTACCAAAAGCACAGGCTTCCTCTAGCTCCCTCACCAGGGGCTCCTTGAATTCCTGTTCTCTGATGGTCCTGTCTTCCCTCATCCTTAGCCACTCATTCCATTGACCCTCCCTAATCCCGGGATTTTACCATCATCAACATCTGTGTCCTTGGTGTCTCAGGTCCTGAAATCCCAGCCCCTCACCTCTCGTTCACCTTTACTTCTCACGGCCTCTAGCACCTCAGCTCCAGTGATTCTTTGACCCCAGTGCAATCAGTGATGTTTCAATTTCTCCTGACCGTCAGTCTCCTCATGCCCTTACTTCCATCACCTTAAAGTCCAGGGGCCGTCATTACAGTCCCTCTTGTACATACATCCTCAACGCCTTCACTCTTTTCTGATCTGGTTGTGTCCACCTGGCACAAACCCAGTCCTGATCAGATCCGAATGCCCACTGGCACCATGAAGTTGAACGTGGCTGGAGGAAACCACACAATGGAACTGACTGGGACCCCCCTAAATTACTGACGGCCACATGCAAAGGGCCCCTCATGCCCATCAACGGCATTTCCCCCTCTTAGACATTATGTCACTTTCTGCCTTTCCCCTGAACCTCCAGCACCACCTCCATCATCCTCAGTCTTAGCTGATGACCTTGTTCCCCACGTCAGCGAGAAGACAGAAGGCTCAGAAGAGACTGTTTACACACCCCACTTCCTTCCCATCCACCCTTCCCTGGCCCTTCCACCTGCCTCCCTCCTGCCACGCGGATGGATTCTCCATGCTCCACGCCCATCTCGTCCACGCTGCCCGGGACCATGTCCTCTCTCATCAGCACGAGGACATCATTCTAGTCATCTTCTCTGGTATCACCAGTTTTTCCTGCTTTGTCGGGTTAGTCTCATCAGTATGCACTCACGTTCTCACTTGATCTGAAACAAATAAGCAAACAAAGAAGTAAGCAAGCAAAGTCTCCTTTGATTCCACTTTGTCTTTAACTACTGAGTCATTTCTTTTTTTAAAAGAAATATTATTTATTTATTTATTCCACTGTGCTGAATCACAGGTGTGGCACATGGGATCTTCACTGTGAGATTTGTAAGTTACAGCATGTGGGATCTAGTTCACTGACCAGGGATTGAACCTGGGCCCCCTTCATTGGGAGCAAAGACTCTCAGCCACTGGACCACCAGGGAAGTCTCATATGATTACTGCTTCATTTCTGCACAGCTCTTTACAAGACTCAAGAGTTGTCTTTATTTGTATCCAGCTCCACTCCACCCAAAGTTTCTGGAACCTGCTCTCCTCCTAACCACCAATGATTTTGGGAGGTTCACCAGTGACCTCTAGGTGGCTAAATGCAATGGTCAGTTCTCAAGCCTCGTTGGATCTGACTGCTCAGCACATTTAACACCATAGTTGGTCCCTTTTCTTGACACACTTCCTCTGTGGTTGCATGACACAGTTTTCCCCTGGTTTTTCCATGATTCACAGGCAGCAGGCAGCTCCTTCTCCATAGCCACTGCTTTCTGCTCAATATTCCAACTTCCTAACCTTGGCTTGCCCCAGGCATGGTCCTTGAATCCTCCCCTCTTTCTGATCTACATTGACACCTTTGGTGGCACCATTCTCTCTCGTGGGTCCAAACATTATATTCACACTGAGGACGCCATAATGTTCATCTCCAGCCCACCCCACCCCTCAAATCTAGGCTCATACCCAACACTCTGCTCAGTGCTTTCACTTGGGTCTCTCAAAAGCATTTCAAATCAAATTCTTGATCTTTTCCCCAGATTTTGTCACTGTCACGAACATCTAGAGGTAAATGGCAGCTCCATTCTTCTGATGGAAACTATCAAAACCTTGGAGTAACACTTGAGTCTACTCTTTTGAACGTGACCTGTGATCTTTTTGCAGAATTTGTTGACTCTATTTTCAAATATATAAAGACTCTAATACCTTCTTACTTCATCCACTGGCCTCACTTTGATCCAAACGAACTAAGACCACAGCTCTTTCCAAAACAGCAGCTGGAGTGATTCCTCAAGGGTTACTTCAGGTCAGGCACACCTCCTCCAAGTCCTTACATTGGCCTGCAAGGCGGTTCACCACCAGCCCTCCTCCCCTCTCTGACTTCATCTATCAGCTTCTCCTTCACTCACTCCGTTCCAGCCAAACTGGCTCCCAAGATGCCCCTGAACATGCCAAGTGCCTTTCCACCCCAGGGCCTTTGCACATGCTATTTCCTCTGCCAAGATGGCCCCCTCCCCTGCTCCCTCACCTCCTTCATTTCTACACACGTGCAATGCTTTCTCAGGAGGTATTCTCTAACCATCTTATTAAAATTGAATCTCTTCTTCTCCCACCTCAGAAATCAATGACCCCCTTCCCAGATTTACTTATTACTACCTGGGTTACATATATTTAATACGTAGTTATTGCCCACTGCTTCTCTCAATGTAATGACAGCTTCCTGGGGAATGTTCCCTCTTTTGTTCGCTGCGGCAGCCCCACACAGCAGGTGCTCAGTAAGCATTGTTTTGGCCATGATGTGCAGCAGGTGGGATCTTAGTTCCCTCACCAGGCATGGAACCTGTGTCCCCTGCTTGGGGATGGTGGAGTCTTAACCACTGGGCAACCAGGGAAGTCCTCTAATAAACATTTTTGAATGGATAAATCATAAGAAACAGAGTCAGGATGGCCAGAGAGCTGGTTAATAACAGCTCTGTGACTTATCCAGGACCCAGGGCACTTCTGTGTTTCTAGCACACACAGACCAGCTCTGCTCACAGCCATGAGATGGTGGAGCTCATCCAGGCATGACATCTAATGGAAAAAAATGCTGTCTCTTCCAGTCGTAGGTTCTTAGAAATAAGGAAGCTCAGAGCAGTTTTGTGAGAAAATAGCAACTTTAAAGATGGTTTTTGTGCAGTGAAACCAGGAGACAGTCCCTGGGCCCGGCATCCTGGGGCAAGACTGGGCTATAGTGCCAAGGGGCGGGGGTACTCCTTTCTGCAGTTTTGCCTCAAGGAGCGCTCAGCAGGAAGCAGACACTGTGGGCAGGTTTTGAGTAGTTATGGACAAAGCAGGAGTGCTGTATCTCCTCATGGCCTCTTTCCTCCCCTCCACAACCTGCTCATAAACACAAGCATCTCTGGGGGTGGTTCCTGCTGGTATAGAGCCCAGGGTGTGGCCACTGAGCCCATGAAAGCTGGGGCCAAGGGCTGCTAACCAGACCATGATGGCTCCCTGAACCAAGTACCCGCAAGCACTGGGCATCAGCCCGCTGTGGGCTGAGCCTGGTGGGAAGGCAGGGAGGGAAGAAGAGGCTGGCTGTGACCCTCTGCACCTCAGTTCTAAGCTGCAGACTGTCACATGTGCGTGCATGCACCCACTGACGCATCTATCTGCTCTGAAAGCTCTAATTACATGGTTGATGCATGCTGGTACCGATTCCCATCCAGCTAATTTCTCACATGCCTATCAAATGCCCTCTTTCTCTGCCAGTTAAGGGGTCTCAAAGTTGCATTAGTCAAGGCCTGGAACTCGTGTTAACTCAACGTCAGGTCTGTGGGCCAGCAGCAGCAGCACCACCTTGGGAGCTTGGTGGAAATCAAGACACTCAGGCGCCACCTATGACTTGCAGAATCTCAGCATGTGGGGGTGTTGGATTGGGAAGCTATGGTTGAACAAGCTTTCCACATGCTTCTTATTGGTGCTGGGGTCTGAGAATCAGTGCTGGATCCTTGCTCTTAAAGTATGATGGTAAGACCTGAGTGCTTACCAGAAATGCAGACTTTTACCCCACTGCAAACCTACAGAATCTGCATTTTTTTTTTACCAGTCTCTCCAGGGATTTCTTCACACATTATAGTCTGAGACACTCTTGTCTACAAAGTCACAGTCTGGTTAGGATAGAAATCTGGTTGGGTTCAAGAGATGCACTGAGGAAAGTAGGCAAGGTCCAAAGTGTTTTGCAGAGACATCGCATTTGCAGAGACTTAATTGAGATGGCTGGATGGCATCACTGACTCGAAGGGCATGAGTCTGAGTGAATCCGGGAATTGGTGATGGACAGGGAGGCCTGGCGTGCTGCGATTCATGGGGTCGCAAAGAGTCGGACACGACTGAGTGATTGAACTGAACTGAACTGAATCTGATACAGACCATGAGCAGGAGGCTATCAGAGAAATAGGCAGAGGACTGGGGTGGTGACGCCAAAACTCATCCTCTCTTCACCAGCGCTCTTCACCAGTGCGAATACAGAGACAGAGTTTTGGGTGAAGTAGAAAAGAGTAGCTTTTATTGCTTTACCAGGAAAAGCAGGCCACATCGGACTAATGCCCAACCAAACTGACTACACTGAAACTTTTTACTAGGAATCTCAGACTGAACTTAAAGGTCTCTCAAGGCCAGTAAAGCCATGCCAATGGCTTGCCTTGCCTTCAGATTCTGCCTGGGATATCTATAGATTGGGTAAATTTATCTCTTTTTCAGGTCCCCCCCCCAAATTTAGATAATTTCATTCCAGAAAAACATCCACTTCTGCTTCATTGAATACCCTAAAGCCTTTGACTGTGTAGATCAAAATAAACTGTGGAAAACTCTTACAAGAGATGGGAATGCCAGACCACCTTACCTGCCTCCTGAGAAATCTGTATGAGGGTCAAGAAGCAACAGTTAGAACTGGACATGGAACAATAGACTGGTTCAAAATAGGGAAAGGAGTACACCAAGGCTCTATATTGTCATCCTGCTTATTTAACTTCTATGCAGAGTATATCATGTAAAATGCTGGGCTGGATGAATCACAAGCTGGAATCATGATTGTTGGGAGAAATATCAACAATCTCAGATATGCAGATGACACCAACCTTATGGCAGAAAGTGAAGAGGAACTAAAGAGCCTCATGATGAAAGTGAAAGGGGAGAGTGAGTGAAAAAGCTAGCTTGAAACTCAACATTCAAAAAACAAAGATTCATGGCATCCAGTCCCATCACTTCATGGCAAAGAGAAAGGGAAAAAGTGGAAACAGTGACAGACTTTATTTTCTTGGCCTCTAAACTCACTGTGGATGTGACTGCAGCCATGAAAATGAAAGACGCTTGCTCCTGGTAAGGAAAGCTGTGACAAATCTAGACAGCTTACTAAAAGCAGAGGCATCACTTTGCTGACAAAAGTCCATATAGTCAAAGTGACAGTTGTTCCAGTAGTCATATATGGATGTGAGAGACCATAAAGAAGATTGAGCGCTGAAGAATTGATGCTTTCAAATGGTGGTGCTGCAGAAGACTCCTGAGAGTCCCTTGGAGATCAAACCAGTCAATCCTAAAGGAAAGTAACCCTGAACATTCATTGAAAGGACTGATGCTGAAGCTCCAATCCTTTGGCCACCTGATGTAAAGAGCTGACTCACTGGAAAAGACCTTGGTGCTGGGAAAGACTGAGGGCAAAACAGAAGGGGGTGGCAGAGGACTGGGGACCAGACAGCATCAGGACTCAGTGGACATGAATATGAGCAACTCCAGGAGACAGTGCAGGACAGAGGAGCCTGGCGCACTGCAGTCCATGGGGTCTCAAAGAGTGGGACATGACTCAGTGACTGAACAACAACAAAGTATCTATTAACAGATTCCTGCACATGCCAAGTGATAGCCTTTCCCATTCACTTGATAAGGTTGTTTAGTGGCTGATTCATGTCGATGTGTAGCAAAACGAATACAGTATTGTAAAGCAAAACAAACTAAAAAAATAAAAATTAATAAAAAAATAATAATAAAAAAATAAAATAAAATAAAAATTGATGTGAAAAAAAAAAAAAGAACTCAAGGGTCTCCAATTTCTGGAGGAACCAGACAGAAAAAAAAAAAAAAAAGAAAAATATTTTAATTCTACCCACAGGTGTAAATTACCAAATTGTTGTAAATCATGAGTAGTGTGAGGAAGAGGACTTTTCTATATCTTAAAACAAAGATCAGAAGCCAGCAATGGATTTCTCTGGTGGTAAAGTGGTTAAGAAACGGCCTGCCAATGCAGGAGACAAGAGCTCGATCCCTGGTCCAGGAAGATTTCACATGTTGCAGAGCAAGTAAGCCCATGATCACAACTACTAAGCCAGTGTGCACAACTACTGAAGCCTGCTGGGGTCCAGCCCCGGTGGATCAAGGGAATTCAAAGGGGAGATGGCGTCGGCGTCTTATAAAGAATTATTTATTTAGATATATAAGATTAGGTTATAATAGTATAGTAGGAAAATTTAGATGGAGAAAAGAAGGCCAAATAACTTGGTTTACGTGGAAAGCCAATAAAGTTCCAGACAAGGAGCTTGCACCATCTACGTTAGGCCACCGGCCTCCATTTGAATACTGGAGAGTGCCCCGCCCTGCGCTCTCTCTCTTACAGATCTTAGAAGCCGGGACAAGTAAGTAGACATGGTGAGCCTCCATGCCCCAGATGGGAATTCAGCCAGAAATTGGAGAAAATAGGAGACAGGGGGAAAATCAGTCCTTTAATAACTAGCCCCTTCCAATGATGCCCCTTCCAAGGACTGGCCCCACCTCTATTATCTAGAAAGGCCTTTTATACCTTTTTAGATTGTACATAGAGATCAATGGTTAATACAAAATTATGCAGCGTTAGCAGCCCCAAAACCAGGCTTTTTTTTTGCATACCCTCCCTTATACAAAAGGTCTCAGGTGGTTTACATTATCTTCTGGCCAAGAGGCCTGTTAAAATTTTTATGGCTCTCTTCCTGGGTAATTGTCTATCAACCAGAAAACTCCTTTTCCCTAGAAGTGTTTTTTCTTTACTCTGCATCACCTTCAAAGTACTAAATAAAGTTACATTCCTGTAGGACAAACGTGCAGTGAGTTATAATAAAATACTTAACTCAAAGATCTAATATTGCTAATACCAGGTTTACTACCTGTTTTTCTATATATCAACAAATAAAAGATATGAAAATTTGGCAGCAAGTATTGGCTTCCCTGGTGGCTCAGAGGTTAAAGCGTCTGCCTCCAATGCGGGAGACCCGGGTTCGATCCCTGGGTCGGGAAGATCCTCTGGAGAAGGAAATGGCAATCCACTCCAGTATTCTTGCCTGGAGAATCCCATGGACTGAGAGCCTAGTAGGTTGCAGTCCATGGGGTCGCAAAGAGTCGGACACGACTGAGCGACTTCACCACCACCACCACCATTGGCTCAACAAATGAAACCTTTAACCAGTCCTATTCTAATGATTTTGACTCCTCGGAAGCCCCTACATTCCTAGGATGTTTTAAGCTTCCTGTGCCTCGAGGTTGGGAGGCCGCAAACAATCACGTGCACAGCCTGCAGGCAGGCTAGAAAGCCATCAGAGAGGTTTTTGGATTGAAACACTCTTTCAAATGCAGGAGACTAAAGCCCTGAGTTTGACTTTTTCCAGAGAATGTCAGAAGAATGGAAAAACAGGCAGATTCTTATTTTTTGGGAGTACATGCTCCGGAAATGCCAGGGGGAAAACCTGAGATCTGACTCGTCCTGGCCCATCAAATCTCTGCCACGTGACCCTGTTACGGGTGGGATTCCTCTTGCTGGCTTCCAGCAGAAGCCCATGTGCCCTAGAGCTGGGGCTCTGCAACAAGAGACGCCAACTACACTGAAAAGCCCGTGCACTGCAACTAGAGAAAGTCCAGAGGCAGCAACAGAGACCCAGCACCATGAAAAACAAATAAATAAAGAAGCCAGTAATATGCGAGACAAGTCACGAGATTATAATCACACTTAGCAGTTCATTTTTCCATATAATTATCTTTGATCTGCCTGAGTCCAGATTACCACTAGTTTTGATGATGGATAAAGAATATGTGTTACACATATTCAATGGCATATTACAGAGCCATAATAAGAACAGAATGATGCCATTTGTGGCAACATGGACAGACCTAGGGATTATCACACTAAGCGAAGTTAAGTCAGAAAGAGAAAGACAAATATTATAGGATAACACTTATATGTGGAATCTAAAATACAACACAAATGAACCTATCTATGAAACAGAAACAGAATTATGGATAGAAAATAGACTGGCAGTTGCCAAGGGGTAGGAGTTTGGAGGAGTGACGGAGTAGAAGGTTGGAGTTAGCATATATAAACTTTTATATACGTGCAAGGTCCTACTGAGGAACCTAGGTTAAAATTTTAAGTCCCCTTTTTGTTAAAACCCCGGAGGCAAGCCATGCCTCACAGGAGATAATTTACTCCTTATCTGGTGACTCAGAGTCTCCTAGTCCTTAACAAAGCCCCATTCTATTAATTCTTAACTGATGACTTATAACCTAGTTTCCTGACCTTGCAAAAGAGACCCCCTCTCAAAAAGATGTATTTACTGTTGGATTTTTTCCGGGTAATTATTTCTCTAAGAACTGGCCAAGCAGGGTGGTCAGTCAATTGTTTCGACTTAATTACCTGCAGACCTATCCCACCAATCAAATGTCCTCACCCCGCCTACACCTGCCTATGGCCCCCTACCACATTGTTCCCAACATCCTGACCCCTCCCACACCTGCCTGTGATTTTTCGGTATAAAAGTTCCTCACAATTGATGTTCGGGGTTCATCTCCTTGAGTGGAGACTGAACCCCGGCGCGTCGGCCTAATAAATCCTCTTGCTGATTGCATCAAATTCGAGTCACTGTGGTCTTTGGAGCGACAGATTCTGAGAAAAGGCCACGAGGTCTTACACTACTTTGTAGCATAGAGGACTCTACTCAATGTTCTATGATAAGCCATATCGAATATTTGGAAATGAATATTTTTTTAAAAAAGAATATGTATAATTGAATCACTGTGCTGTATAGCAGAAATTAATAAGGCACTGTAAATCAACTATACTTCAAGAAAAAATATTAAAACTAAAAAAAAAACATATTAAGCAACAACTTGCACCTGGATATTTGGAGCAACCTAGAAGTAACCAAGATACCCTCCAGGGTGTGAATGGATAAACAGACTGTGATACATCTAGACAATGGAATATTGCTATTGTTCAGTCATTAAGTCATGTCCAACTCTTTGTGGCCCCATGGACTGCAGCACGCCAGGCTCCTCTGCACTTCACTGTCTCCTGGAGCTTGCTCAAATTCATGCCCATTGAGTCAGTGATGCCATCCAACCATCTCATCCTCTGTGCCCCCTTCTCCTTTTGCCTTCAATCTTTCCCAGTATCAGAGTGTTTTCCAATGAGGCAGCTCTTGATATCAGGTGGCCAAAGTTTAGAGCTTCAGTCTCAGCATCAGTCCTTCCTGTGAATATTCAGGGTTGATTTCCTTTAGGAGTCACTGGTTTGATCTCCTTGCTGTCCAAGGGACTCTCAAGAGTTTTCTCTGGAAGCACAATTTAAAAACATATTATTCAGCATTAAAAAGAAATGAGCTATCAAGCCATGCAAAGAAGCTATAAAAAATGCATATTACTAAGTGAAAGAAGCCAATCTGACAAGGGTATATATTGTATGATTGCAACTATACTTTCTGTAAAAAGGCGAATTCTAGAGACAGGAAAAGATCAGCAGTTGCCAGGGAGTCGGGAGAAGAGATGAAAAGGCACAGCACGTTTTTAGGTGATTTTTCGGGTTGTGAAGGTGATGCCATAGTGATGGATGCCTACTATGACACATTCATCTAAACGCATTAGACTGGACTACACCAAGGGTGAACCCTACTGCAAACCATGGACTTTGGGTGGTGAAGAGTCAATATAGGTTCATCAGCTATAACACAGCCCCACTCTGGTTGGGGATGTCAGTAATGGAGGATGCTGAAGGTGTGTGGGGGCAGTGGGTGAACAGGAACTCTCTGTCCTTTCTCCTGGGTTTTGCTGTGAACTGGAAACAGATCTAAAAAAATAAAGTACATTAAAAAAAAAAAAAAAACTTATGAGACCACAGGTAACTTAGATATAGTTGAAGTAACTTTGCCAGAGGCCCTACAGCTGGAGAGTGATGGAGCTGAAGGCAGAGCAGACATGGAGCCCCCATCTCGCTCCAAGGCCTCATCTTTTGTTTAAATTAATTTATTCATTTTAATTAGAGGCTACTTACTTTATAATATTGTGCTGGTTTTCACCATACATTGACAGGAATCAGCCACAGTTGTCCATGTGCTCCCATCCCGAACCCCCGCTCTACCACCCTCCCCATCCCACCTCTCTGGTTTTCCCAGTGCACCGGCTTTGAGTGCCCTGTTTCATGCATCAAACTGGGACTGGTCATCTATTTCGCATATGGTAATATACATGTTTCAATGTTGTTCTCTCAAAACATCCCACCCTCACCTTCTCCCACTGAGTCCAAAGTCTGTTCTTTATATCTGTGTCTCTTTTGCTGTCTCGCACATAGGGTCATCATTACCATCTTTTTTTGTGTTTTTCTCTCTAAATTACTTCACTCTGTATAATGGGCTCCAGTTTCATTCACCTCATCAGAACTGATTGAAATGTGTTCTTTTTAATAGCTGAGTAATATTCCATTGTGTACATGTATCACTACTTTCTTATCCATTCGTCTGCTGATAGGTTGTTTCCATGTTCTAGCTATTGTAAAAAGTGCTACAATGAACCGGAGAAGGCAATGGCACCCCACTCCAGTACTCTTGCCTGGAAAATCCCATGGATGGAAGACCCTGGTAGGTTGCAGTCCATGAGGTCACTAGGAATCGGACATGACTGAGTGACTTCACTTTCACTTTTCACTTTCCTGCATTGGAGAAGGAAATGGCAGCCCACTCCAGCGTTCTTGCCTGAAGAATCCCAGGGATGGGGGAGCCTGGTGGGCTGCCGTCTCTGGGGTCGCACAGAGTCGGACACGACTGAAGCAACTTAGCAGCAGCAGCAGCAGCTTCAATGAACATGGTGGTACATGTATCTCTTTCAATCCTGGTTTCCTCAGTGTATATGCCCAGCAGTGGATTGCTGGGTCGTATGCCAAGGCCTCATCTAATCGATCCATCCTACAGTTTCTATTAATCTGATCAGAAGCTACCTTTCTGCGTTACTTTTCCCTTTGTTCCTTCTGCACATGAATCACCTGCGCAGACTGCAATCCATCTGGAGTGGGACCTGACAGCCTGCATTTCTAGGGTGCTCCCTGCTGACAGTGATGGAGCAGACCAGGAGGGGACACTCTGAGTCACCAGGGCTTGTGTTCCACCCGCACCAACCTGCTGGTTGAGTCCGCACACACTCCAAATTTTATCATCACTGTGTACAGCGATGCTTGCTGATGCTACCTGCACCCAGAATTCATATCTTTGCTTATCAAAAATCATAATCTCCCTTACATATATAAATTAAAGTCTACTTTCAAGATAAATCAGCACCTGACCCTCCCCCACCCCCATGGAGAGGCAGAAGTGATTTCTCCCTCTGACGTGCTTCTCTTGCCTTCGGCACCATTTCTTGTAGCACTTGCTTCTCCTTATTAACTGGTGCCTCCCTGCTCACTGACTGTGCATCTGTTCACTTCTGCTATTTTGAAAGCACCTTGAGGAGAGGAACTCTGTCTCTTTCATCTTTACCGGTTCCTTAACAGCAAGCAGGGCTTTGTACACAGAAAGGAACATGACCCTGCCTTGCCCTTTCTTAAGTTCAGTCTAGATGCTCAGTCATGTCCGATTCTTTGCAATCCCAAGGACTGCAGCATGCCAGGCCTCCCTGTCCATCACCAACTCCTGGAGTTTACCCAAACCCATGTCCATTGAGTTGGTGATGCCATCCAACTATCTCATCCTCTATCATCCCCTTCTCCTCTTGCCCTCAATCTTTCCCAGCATCAGGGTCTTTTCCAATGAGTCAGCTCTTCACATCAGGTGGCCAAATATTGGAGTTTCAGCTTCAGCATCAGTCCTTCCAAAGAACATTCAGGGCTGATTTCCTTTATGATTGACTGGCTTGATCTAAGTGCAATCCAAGGGACTCTCATGAGTCTTTTCTAACACTACAGTTCAAAAACATCACTTCTTTGGCACTCAGCCTTCTTTATGGTCCAACTCTCACATCCACACATGACCACTGGAAAACCATAGCTTAGACTAGACAGATCTTTGTCAACAAAGAAATTGATGTATCCTTACAACTTAGTAAACAGTAATGTAATATAATATATTTAATATCCATCTTGAGCCAGACATCCTGGAATGTGAAGTCAAGTGGGCCTTAGAAAGCATCACTATGAACAAAGCTGGTGGAGGTGATGGAATTCCAGTTGAGCTATATAAAATCCTGGAAGATGATGCTGTGAAAGTGCTGCACTCAATATGCCAGCAAATTTGGAATACTCAGCAGTGGCCACAGGACTGGAAAAGGTGTTTTCATTCCAATTCCAAAGAAAGGCAAAGCCAAAGAATGCTCAAACTACTGCACGATTGCACTCATCTCACACGCTAGTAAAGTAATGCTCAAAATTCTCCAAGCCAGGCTTCAGCAATACGTGAACCATGAACTTCCAGATGTTCAAGCTGGTTTTAGAAAAGGCAGAGGAACCAGAGATCAAATTGCCAATATCCACTGGATAAAAACATCTATTTCTGCTTTATTGACTATGCCAAAGCCTTTGACTATGTGGATCACAAGAAACTGTGGAAAATTCTGAAAGAGATGGGCATACCAGACCACCTGACACGCCTCTTGAGAAACCTTTATGCAGGTCAGGAAGCAACAGTTAGAACTGGACATGGAATAACAGACTGGTTCCAAACAGGAAAAGGAGTACGTCAAGGCTGTATACTGTCACCCTGCTTATTTAACTTCTATGCAGAGTATATCATGAGAAACGCTGGGCTAGGAGAAGCACAAGCTGGAATCAAAATTGCTGGGAGTAATATCAATAACCTCAGATATGCAGATGACACCACCCTTATGGAAGAAAGTGAAGAGGCACTAAAGAGCCTCTTGATGAAAGTGAAAGAGAAGAGTGAAAAAGTTGGCCAAAAGCTCAACATTCAGAAAACGAAGATCATGGCATCTGGTCCCATCACTTCATGGCAAATAGATGGGGAAACCGTGGAAACAGTGTCAGACTTCATTTTGGGGGCTCCAAAATCACTGCAGATGGTGACTGCAGCCATGAAATTAAAAGACACTTACTCCTTTGAAGGAAAGTTATGACCAACCTAGACAGCATATTAAACAGCAGAGATATTACTTTGCCAACAAAGGTCCATCTAGTTAAGGCTGTGGTTTTTCCAGTAGTCATGGATGTGAGAGTTGGACTGTGAAGAAAACTGAGCACTGAAGAATTGATGCTTTTGAACTGTGGTGGAGAAGACTCTTGAGAGTCCCTTGGACTGCAAGGAGATCTAACCAGTCCATTCTGAATAAAAGCACTCCTGGGTGTTCATTGGAAAGACTGATGCTGAGGCTGAAACTCCAATAATTTGGCCACCTCATGTGAAGAGTTGACTCATTGGAAAAGACTCTGATGCTAGGAGGGATTGGGGGCAGGAGGAGAAGGGGACGACAGAGGATGAGATGGCTGGATGGCATCACTGCCACGATGCACATGAGTTTGGGTGAACTCCGGGAGTTGGTGATGGACAGGGAGACCTGGTGTGCTGCGATTAATAGGGTTGCAAAGAGTCAGACACACTGAGCAACTGAGCTGAACTGAACGGTATATCCATCTATAATGTAATATATGTCTATGTAACTCAAAATAACCAAATTTAAAAATAGGAAATGGTTCCAGATTAAACATGGTCATATAAGAAAAGATAAATGATTATGATCCACCCCAGTGATTTTCACTCACTGGACACTTTGGCACTCTCACTTGATTTCTCATTTACTTTACCTATAAAATGCATATACTATTAATATCACCCCCTTACTTGCTTCTCAGAATCCATGAATGTGGGGAAATTGCCAATTTAAGGAACTGCTATAAAAATATAGGAAACATTTTATGTACAAAAAAATCATTAGCAATATCATTGGGTATAATCCAGAGGGGGAGGGAAAGGCAATTTATGTAAAACATATAGAAAAGTGGAATAGGATTAATGGTACATGGGGCATTGTAGAAGAAATGATTTGTGAACTTGATGACATCAATATAGAGTATTCAAAATGGAACGGAGAAAAAGGAATTAAAAAAAATTTAAAAATCATCAGTGAGATAATTTTAAGACATGGCCTAATGGACACATAATTAGAGTACCTAAAAATAAGCAGTGATGAAAAAACAATTAGTAGCAATGGCTCAAAACTCACGTTTAATTGAAAATATTAATCCACAGATCCGAGAATCTTAAAGATATCCAAGTACCTGAAGAAAACTACACCACACGATAACATAATGATGACATTTCTGATTAGAAACAACTCAAATGAGGAAATACTGGAACAACACATTTAGAGTAATGAAAAAAGACTCAACTGAGAATCTATACCCTGAAGAATTATCCAAAAAATTGAGGGTGAAATAAAGACGGCTTCAAACAAAAGTTGAATTAATTCATCACCAACAGAACTGTACTACAAAAAAAGTTAATGGAAGAACTTCAGACAAGAGGAAAATTATATGAGAGGTGAATGTAGATGAAGCACAAGCTGGAATCAGGATTGCCAGGAGAAATATCAATAACCTCAGATATGCAGATGACACCACCCTTATGGCAGAAAGTGAAGAGGAACTAAAGAGCCTCTTGATGAAAGTGAAAGAGGAGAGTGAAAAAGACGGCTTTAAACTCACCATTCAGAAAACTAAGATCATGGCATCTGGTCCCATCACTGCATGGCAAATAGATGGGGAAACAGTGAAAGACTTTATTTTGGGGGGCTCCAAAATCACTGTAGATGTTGACTGCAGCCATGAAATTAAAACTCGTTTGCTTCTTGGAAGAAAAACTATGACCAACCTAGACAGCATATAAAAAGCAGAGATATTACTTTGCCAACAAAGGTACATCTAGTCAAAGCTAGATGAGTCATGTATGGATGTGAGAGTTGGACTATAAAGAAAGCTGAGCACAGAAGAATTGATGCTTTTGAACTGTGGTGCTGGAGAAGACTCTTGAGAGTTCCTTGGACAGCAAGGAGATCCAACCAGTCCATCCTAAAGGAAATCAGTCCTGAATATTCATTGGAAGGACTGATACTGAAGCTGAAACGCCAATACTTTGGCCACCTGATGCGAAGAGCTGACTCACTGGAAAAGACCCTGATGCTGGCAAAGATTGAAGACAAGAGGAGAAGGGGATGACAGAGGATGAGATGGTTGGATGGCATCACTGACTCATGGACATGAGTTTGAGCAAGCTCCAGATGATGGACAGGGAAGCCTGGTGTGCTGCAGTCCATGGGGCCACAAATAGTTGCACACAACTGAGCAACTGAACTGAACTGAATTGAAAGATCTAAAAGTAGATTTTGGTATGACTAGCAGACATGGCTAGATATTAAGGATGCATTAATGATTCTCAAACCGGCCACATAGGCTGTTCAATTTTTATTCAATATAACTCTGGTTTTTACTTGGCAGAGAACAGGGGAAATGAGTTTCCAAATCCCTTATCATGTCCATTGTCAAGGCAGAGAAAATGCAGACACTGCTTGTCTCTTGATAACCCTTCTGTAGCCCTGCGGAAGTATTTAAGTAGTGCAGCTCTGTTGGCCCTTTGACTGTTGACACTGCTACTTAAGCTGTGAGTCACACTCTTGGGCCTCTGTTGTTGTGGACCCTGACTGCTTGGTCTTCACCCAGAGACTCTGGAGAGGAGGCAAGGTAGGTTTTGCTCCATCAGGGTCAGTGTAGATGTGGGAATGTAGTGGGTTCCTCTCCTACTTCCTGCAGCTCAGTGTTCTGTGAAAGTGCCACGGGGCCAACCCAGGCTTGCAAATGAGGCCTGGGTTCCTTCTTACCCAGGGCAGCCTTATTTTTGCAATTTTATGGAGATATCAGTTTAAAAGTTTCAGTGCTGAAAAAATGTTTGAGAACCACCAGGCTGCTTTGCGACAGCACAGTCCAGTGCTTGAGATTATGGTTCTGGAGCTTAAAAACATGGGTTTAAGTTCATGGAGCAAGTAAATCAACCCTCTGAACCTTATACCTATTCTGGGTCCAGAATAGGAATCAGTGGTGGTTATTAACCCTACTGTCTGGTTCTATTAGTAGGTAAAGAGCTAGAGGGGAACCGAGCTAAGATTCAGGAGGAGAAGGGGAAATAGCTCATGGTTTGTGAAAGACTTGGAGCCTGACTCCCCTGACAGGTCTGAAATAGAGAAGGGTTTACTTGTGTTCTCTCTTCTAATGATAAACTCTCCTTTCATAATGTAAAAACAGGTCTAGAGAAGTTGTGACTTATACCAAGGTTAAATTAGAAATGTATATTCTATATTCTGTTTCTGTATGTATGCAGCTGTTTAATGTTCTTCTGGAAGTCTCAAACTTTTTCCGATTCAAATAAACAAAGCAGTTTTCTATATATGAGGACCTGATATGAGCTTAGGGAAAAGCTGCAGTCTGGAATAAAGTGAAAGAAAGTGTTAAAACCTAGGAGGGGGTAGAGTTGAGGCTGACCAAACATAAAACTAATATTTAATAGATATTCTATGTGTGTGCTGTGCTCAGTTGCTCAGTCATGTCCAACTCTTTTTGATCCCCTGGACTGTAGCCCACTAAGCTCCTCTGTCCATGGAATTTTTCAGGCAAGAATACTAGAGTAGGTTGTCATTTCCTGCTCCAGGGGATCTTCCTGACCTAGGGATCAAACCCACATCTCTTGTGTCTTCCTGCACTGGCAGGCAGATTCTTTACCACTGTGTCATCTGGGAAGTCCATATTATATATAATAGATGGATTAAAAATGAAAATCAATATGCATTTTTTAACCCATTACATCAATAATAATGATATAATAGTACAGAATTTATTAAAAAAATTTTTTTATATAGTAATTCTGAGAGCAATGGAAGTTGGTCAATACAAACTTAACCTAAAAATAAAATGAAAACAACATCTCCTCCTTCTTTGCTATTCTGCACTGTCACAGTGAAAAATTTCAAGCATCAGCTCTCTTTGGCCACATCATACTTACACTGCAATACACAGAGAAGAGACTCTGGCTGGACAACAGGGTACAAGAGCCAATGGCACGTGCTCTAAAGGATGCTTCCAGAAGCCTTTAATTACAAGACCTGGCTTTTCCCCATTCGAGCCTCTTCATGAGAATCACAGAGTTCACTAAGTTTAACAGACACTAAGAACACAATATTAGATTTAGTCTGTTCCTAACAGAAGGGAGGAAAAGAGATGATAGCAAATGTCCTCTATTCAGAACCTCAGCAGAGGAATGACAGAGCATGAGCCGTTCAGTCTACAAGGAGGGTACCATGCCTCTGTGAAGTCCAAGGTCATTTCAGCTCCACAGCAGAAGGAGAAACCATTGTGAGTGCATTAAAAAATTGAGAGGAACCTGTGTCAAAACAAAGTCTCCTTATGGTCAGTTTCCCTGCCTGTTAGAGGGCTTTCCTATCTGCCCTTCAGTTTGAACCTAACAATCCAGACAAATGAAAGCTGAAATGCTCCTGCCAGCTGCTACCCTCTCTTAAGATGTTTGAAGTGAAGTCACTCAGTCGTGTCCGACTCTTTGTGACCCCATGGACTGTAGCCTTCCAGGCTCCTCTGTCCATGGGATTTTCCAGGCAATATACTGGAGTGGATTGCCATTTCCTTCTCCAGGGGATCTTCCCAACCCAAGAATTGAACCCGGGTCTCTCACACTGTAGACAGACACTTTATTTAGGGTCAAAATTAAGCCATGTTATGTTCTGACAGAACCTCTGATGGCAGGAAACTCTGTTAGCATTTTGATAGAGTGAGTCACTTGGCCATGGAGGCCCAATGCAGTGACCATGGTGCCACCAACATGATGCTGGAAAACGTGAGGGAAATCCAGGGCTTTCCCCCCCTCCCCCCAGGGCTTTTTAAAAAGGAGTTTTAAAAATCCTGTTTTTCCCAAGAGGTACAAACTGAAAAAAACAAGTTGGCACTTTTTTTTTTGCCTATAAAATTGAGACTCATTAAAGAATCTAAAGAAATAGTATAACAATATCTGATGTGCTGACAGTGTGAAAAAAACAGACATTTTCATGAACTGCTGTTGGGAATAAAGTTACACGTTAAATGCAACTGTTTGGCAGAGAAATCTGGCAATAGTATCAAAAGCTTTCAGAGGGCACAAAGTTTTAGTAGCAAGTCCAGTGAAACAATCAGAGACGTGCACAACACTCTGTGAATAAGGATTTGTATCACAGCCTTATTATTGATGCAGGAATACTTTACCCGATCTAATAATAATGGACCACCTGAAAAATTAGTAAATATATGCACTTGATACAATGCTTACAGCCATTAAAATTGGCATTGCAAATCATTCTTCTAAAAATATTTTGTTATTTTTTTCTTCCAGTTTTATTGAGATATAACTGACATACAGCATTGTATAAGCTTAGGGTGTACCACAGAATGATTTCACTTACATACATCATGAAGTAACAGTAAGTTTAGTGAATACTCATCATTTCAAATAGATATAAGATTAAAGAAATAGAAAAAAATTTTTTTCTCAGGATAAGAACTCAGGATTTACTCTCTTAACACCTCTCATGTATAATAGCAGTGTCAATTATATTCAAAATGTTTTATATGACCAGTATTTTTTTATTTTGTAACTGGGAGTCTGTACCTTTTCACCACCTTCATCCAGTTCCACCTTCCCTTTCTCCTCACCTCCCAACTCCCACCTCTGGTAACCACAAAACTGACCTCTTTTTCTTTGAGTTTGAAATTATTTTTTTTGGTATGTGTGCAACTTGGGATTTTCTGAGGTAGGACATTTTAAACTTTAGGAACTAATGGCATCTTCCCAATAATTGTCCCAGAGGGAACTTCTGGGAATATCCATTTATTTGAATTTTATGTTGATAAATTAAAATGACCACGAACTGTAATACAAAACAAAATCCCGAACCCACCTGCCCTGTGAGCCTCTGGGCTCAAGTGTCTCAATGCCATAAAGTTTCAGAGTCAAGTCAGTTTAAAAAGTCATAGAGCCAGGACTCAAAATTATATATTTAAATAAGAAAATGAGTCCCTGGTGGCTCAGTAGCAAACCTACAATGCAGGAGACAGGAGTTTGATCCCTGAGTTGGGAAGATCCCTGGAGAAGGAAATGGCAACCTGCCGGGGTCCAGCCCCGGTGGATCCAGGGTGATTCGAAGGTGGAGACGGAGTCGGCGTACTAGGAAAGAACTTACTCAATTACAGATAGAGAGAGATTAGGAAATTAGCAGAAAAAGGGGCTGAATAACTTGGCTTACATGGGATGCCAATCACCACCTACGTAGGCCACAGGCGTCTTTCCGTTCTCCCGAAGGAGAGGAGGCACTGAGGCCTCCCCGGTCCGATCTTAGAAGCCCAGGCAGAGTTAGTAGGCTTGGTGAGGACCCAAGTGCCAGACGGGAATTCAGCCAGAAAATAGTGAGAGGTATTAGAGGAGAGAAAGAGGCTGAATAACTTGGTTTACACGGGATACCAATAAAATTCCAAGACAAGGAATTTGCACCATCTACGTTGGGCCACCGGCGCCACTTGAACATCGAAAAGTGCCCCTCCCTGGGCACCTTTTCGCATGGACTTGAAAGCCGGGGCAAGTAAGCAGACATGGCGGGCACCCGTGCTCCAGATGGGAATTCAGCCAGAAATACGGAGGACGAGAAAGAACGACATGGGGGAATCAGTCTTTCCGGAAACTGATCCGTTTTCTTTATTTTCAGGTTTGCTTATATACCTTTTGTTACACATAGGGATGAATACAAAGTCACGCGGGGGTCAGCAGTCCTGACCTTTATCAAAATCGGGTGCTTTACATAAAAAAAAGGTCTTAGGGGTTTCACATCATCTTCTGGCCATGAGGCCTGCTAACACTTCATGACCCTCTCTTTCTGATAACCAAAAAACTCATTTTTTCCAAGGGTGTTTTTCTTAAACCAGGCACCACCCTCCAGATAAAGGTACATTCCTATAGGGTAAGGATGTAATGAGTTACAATCAAGAAAGGAATTTATCTAACCCAAGGTTAACATGATTAATCTTAAAGGTTAATACTTATTTCTCTTATATGCTAGTTATATTCATTATAAGGGCAGGGAATATGAAGATTTAACAACAAAACATCAGCCCAACAAGTGAAATCCTTTCACCAATGCAATTCCTAATCAATCCACTATACTAATAAATTCTAACTTCCCAAAAGAATCTGCCTTTAGTAAGTCTAAAATATCTCGTGCCTCTCGCTGTTGGGAGGCTGTAAATAATCACATTTGGCCGGACGAACCTATACAGGCAGGCTAGATAACCTTCAGAGGAGTTCGTAAGCTGAAACACTCTTGTCATGCCCAGGAATTTTATCAACTGGAGCTGCAAGTTAACTCTTTTTCCAAGAGAAATGGTTATGGGGGAGAGCCCCCCGTAAAGTCAGAGGTGTAGGTGAGAGCATAAAACAGACTCTTGGTTTTGGGGGTAGATGGTTGGGAACAGGGGGTTTCCTGAGACTTGATCACGCCTTTGCGTATGCCAAGCCTCCTTCCTCATGACCTTTGCCATGGGCGGAGTTCCTCATGCTGGCCCCCGGCAGCAACCCACTCTAGTATTTTCACTTGGGAAACCCCATGGACAGAGGAGGCTGAGGGGGCCTCCAGGTCCCAAAGTGCTGGACATAACTGAGTGACTAAACAACAACAACAGTTACAAGTAAACTTCGTTTTATGACACAGAGCCCATTTGCTAACTCTGTAAATATTTTACTTAAGGGTGAGGCATGTAACACTTTCTACTATAAAGATTCTAGTTTGCTCTGAGTTATTGTGAAAATAGAGTCATAATGTACTTTCCCAAAATTATTTGTTAGGCACTTGCTGCTGCTGTTCAGCCACTAAGAGGTATCCAACACTGTGACGACATGGACTGCAGTACACCAGGCTCTCCTGTCCTTCACTATTTCCAGAGTTTGCTCAAATTCACGTCCACTGAGTCGGTGATGCTATCCAACCATTTAATCCTCCATCACTTCCTTCTCTTGCCCTCAGTCTTTCCCAGCATCAGGGTCTTTTCCAATGAGTTGGCTCTTCGCATGAGGTGGCCAAAGTATTGGAGCTTCAGCTTTAGCATCGGTCCTTCTAATGAATATTCAGGGTTGATTTTCTTTAGGATGTCAAAGAAATCCTAAATCCTGGTTTGATCTCCTTGCAGTCCAAAGGAGTCTCAAGAGTCTTCCCCAGCACCACAACTCGACAGGTGTTTGTTATCTGTTTTCTATTTTGGGAACCACTGAGAATAAAACCAACACCCATGTATACACAGTGTTCTAAAGTAAAAATACATAACAGTGAGAGGAAAACATGGAATGAAGCTGAGTGTATGGCCACTGAGTACCTCATGAAGATGTACTTCTTGGCTTGGCAACATCCTTTGGCAGCAAGGTATTCTCTCCTGCTCAAGGTTTCTGCCCTCAGCATTTCATGGGTGTGGTATTATCTTAACCTCAACACATGCTTATGATCTGGCTTAAAGAGCAGAGTTTAAGAGAAGTCAGTGAAATCTATTTTGGGATATATGGAGAAATTATGGCCTTGCTTCTTACAAGGTCTGTGTCGTAAGAAATGCCTTTCAAAGAACTTTACTGAAACTGCAGGCACAGCCAACGTCTTCTCTAACTAGGTTCATGTCAACAAATGCTTCATTTTTTCCACATCAAAGCAAGGAGTCTCTACCTCATACATAACAAGGATATGATAATAATAACAATAATGATAGTAATAAATAAGTTATTGATCATCAATTGCATAAATCTATACTAGGGGTCTTACATAGGCTATGCAATGTATTGCTCATAAGATCCTCTCATAAGACCAAGAAAAAAAATAAAAGGCTGTTCATGCCAATATCAAAAAAGCTTCAGAACTACTGATCTAGAGCAGACCAACTTTAATTTATTCTAAGCTCCTCTTTCCACCAGGAGGTAGCAATGACACAGGGTGAGTAATCTATTTTTCTGAGCCTCACTTTTTTCATCTATGAGCATCAATCCAACAATGCACATAAAGCACACACGGTGAACGCAGCACCACGGCTGTTTAACCCTGCGGTCGGCTCAGGCTGCCCAACCCCACCTTCGGTGACCTTAAGTCAGAAGCGTGAACTTGGCCACAAGGAGAGTCTTTGCACCAGGGCCCTGGAAACCAGCAAACATGTCAATGCCTTTTTTGTTTCTTTCTTCCTAGTGGATTGTTAAAAACACTTGCCAGCACATTACTGCTACCCTACACACCATGAATGCACAGGAAAGATATTTGCATCTCTTTCATCTTAAATCTGCAAGGGCAAAGGGATCTGATAACGTAACAGATTTTGCATCTGAGTCCACAAATCTTTGGTTTGGGCAGAAACCAAATGCCTGCCTTTTATACAGCTAGCTGGCGCTCAATTTCTTATTTGCAGGGGGATTCCCTTACACTTGGGATGCACCAGCTCATGAGACCACTGCTATACCAGTCCTCTTTCTGGAGGGAGGCAGGGGTCTTGCCCCGCTGCCATCTTGGGGTGGGCTCTGCTTCATGCCACACAAACAGAAGTTCAAACCACGGGCTTGTGCCTATGGGGTGAGGCATCTTGTGCTCAGTTCACACTTCCCTTTTCTGAACTTTCTAGTCTCGTTACTATCTTCCTTTTCCCTCTGTGGGTTTTCTTGAGGGGAGTAAGCTGTGGTTGGCGGTATTTTGTTCTGTTTTCTGGCTTTCTTTTTTTTTTTTGTAATTGAAGCATAGTTGATTTACAGTGTTGTTAGTTTCTGGTGTACAGAAAAGTGGTTCAGTTTTTCTGTTTTTAATTTTTTTTAAAGGTTTACTTATTTATTTTTTGGCTGTGGTGGGTCTCTGTTGCTGCACACTTGCTTTCTCAAGATGCAGCGAGCGGGGGCTACTCTTCATTGCAGAGTGGGGGCTTCTCACTGCGGTGGCTTCTCTTGTTTTGGAGCACAGGCTTGAGGCCACGGGCTTCAGGAGTTGCAGCCTGCAGGCCCTAGAACTCAGCAGGTGTGGTGCAGGGGCTTAGGTGCTCCGAGACGTGGAATCTTCCCATGTAGGGATCAAACTGGTGTCCCTTGCATTACAAGGTGGACTCTAAACCACTGGGCCACCGGGGAAGGAAAAACTGGCAGATTTAAGCACAAAGGGCCAAAGTCTGAATTCCTGCTTCAGAACGATGAGATGAGAGGAAGGAGGAAAGCATGCCACTGCCAGGCCACAGCAGTCCAGCAGCCACGGTTCCATGGTATGGCATGGCTAGGGCACTCCTGGATGGCAAGGTGGAGGTGGAGGTGGGGTTTCAGGGGATAGATGGAAATCCAGCCAAATTGGGCACATGAGGGATTGAGCATTATTTGGGGGAAGTTACAGGAAAGGGGGAGGGGTGACAGACCACCTGGCCGTGTTACTTTCCCTTATCTAATCTGCCTTCCTCTCGCTTCTGCCTTGCTATCCAAAGTCACCAGTCAGGCCACCCGAGGCCTCCCTTGGAGGGTTGGCCTCTTCTACTGGGCCCTGCCTCAGAGACTCAGTGCCCTAGGACCTGGGCTTTAGTCTCTGACATCGAGTGGCTAGGCCCACTGTCCCCTTCCCTTTGTTCAAGCAACAGGAAATGGCGGTGTCTCACAGCGAGCCACAAGCGCCTCAGTATGTCAACCTGCCTTGAATCGTGGCTCTATCAGATGCCATGTCTTTTCTTTGCCTGAGCCTCCATTTTCCCACCTGTAACACAGAAGCAATATCATTCCCTTCTCAGAATTGTGGCAAGAATTAAATGTGATTTACTATGTGCCTGGTACTTGGTAGGTATTTGGCTGATGGGCGTTATGTGGCTATTTATTTCTGCAACCTAAGCCTCACTCAAACCAGCCAACATGTGCTGAGTATCTCCTGCACGCAAAAAAAAGTTGTCCAAGAAACCCCTTCTCCCCACCCCCATGCTGAAAAGGGGAAGGAGAGACTATCTTAAGGAAGTCCTCTAAAAACTCCCATCCAGGGCCAGCTTGAATTAGCACTTACGGTCTTGCATGCCCAGTTCTAAAACTCTTTGATTCTGAAGAGTTATGTTATCTAACACGCATTATTTTACTAAATCACATAACCTGTATTACACCTTTTCTTCCCAACTTGATTGTAAGCTTCTCAACAGCTGGACCCATGCCCAGTCCTCCTTTGTGGGTTTCCCACAGTGCCCAGCGTTGAGCTGCATGCATAAGAGGCAGCTGATATGGAGACTTGTTGATTAAGTTTGATGCCTTGATGTGTGTGTTACCACAGGTGAGAGTATAGTTTGACACCTTTTATTCAGAGTATGATATTATCATGTACCTGCTTGAATAAATTTATTTTCTCACTTCATTCTACCTCAGGGAACAAGAAATGTTCTTGCTTCTGAGAAGTAAGTGAGAGATGAAGGGACCAAAGAGAGAGAGATTTTGTTTATGGCTGGCCCAGAATCTGGGCAGGGGCAAGCAGTGTGACTGTATGAATCTGAGACACTGACAGAAGCACTGGACAATTGGTTGGTGACTCCAGCAGGGTTTGGAAACTTAAGCCAAGAGATGTTTGCAAATAGAATCACTATCAGGAGTGATCAGGGTGTTCCAGAAGCCTGGTAGAAAAAAGCACAAGTGCCTATAGCCAGAAACAGATCAGAGATACATCTCTTAGATAAAGGGCTCACATACAGAATAGATTACAAACTCCTACAAGTCAATACTGAAATGACAAACCACCTAATTATTTTTAGACCAGCAAAAGATTTAATCAGTCACTGCACAGAAGATGATAACCAAATAACCAACATATATGTGAAAAGATAATATCATTAATCATTGAGAAATGCAAATTAAAACCATAATGATATAGCAGCACATACCCATCAGAAGAGCTAAGATGAAAAAGAAAACAAGAAAAATCTCTAACAGGCAATACCAACTATTGACGAGAATGGAGATGAACTTGAACTCTCACGTACTACTGGCGAAAACATAATAAATTGGTACAACCACTTAGAAAAGTTTAGTAGCATGCAAAGCTAAACAATGCCTTCTCTATGACCCCAAAATTCTACCTCAAAGTATATCCTCCAGAGAAAGAAGTGTATATGAACTCTAAATATACACAAGAATGTAGCTACTAATTTTATTCATAACAGTCTCAAACTGAAAGCCCCCAATTTTTATCAACAAGAAAATGGGTAAACTGGGGTAAAATGGGTAAACTGTGCTGTGTGCTCAGTCGCTTTAGTCATAGCCAACTCTTTGCAACCCTATGGACTGTAGCCCGTCAGGTTCCTCTGTCCATGGGACTCTCCAGGCAAGAATACTGGAGTGGGTTGCCACGTCCTCCTCCAGGGGATCTTCCTGACCCAGCGATTGAACCTGGGTCTCCGGCAGTGCAGGCAGATTCTTTACCACTGAGTCACCAGGGAAGCCCCAAACTATGGTATCTTCACACAATAAAATGCTATGTGACAACATAAAAGAACAATCTACTATTACTGCATATGGTACAGCCAAAACTAATCTATAGTAATAGAAACAAAATAGCAGTTACCTCTGTGGATACAGACTGGGAAGAGACACTAAGGAATGGTCTGGGGTCTGGCACTGTCCAGTCATGTGGTTACACGGGTGTGCATACATGCAAAACTTGGATTAGTATACTTTAGGCATTTTATTACATGCGTGCCACATTTCAATTTTAAAATCTTCAAAAATGCTTATTTTGAGATATCTGCCCAGGAGGAAATGGCAACCCACTCCAGTGTTCTTGCCTGGAGAATCCCAGGGATGGGGGAGCCTGGTGGGCTGCTGTCTGTGGGGTCGCACAGAGTCGGACGTGACTGAAGCAACTTAGCAACAGCAGCAGCAGCCCAGGAATGTGACTGCTAGATTGTATTGGAAGCATGTGTTTTGCTTGTGTGCTAAGTGGCTTCAGTCGTGTCCGACTCTGTGTGACCCTATGGAGTGCAGCCCACCAGGCTCCTCTGTCCATGGGATTCTCCAGGCAAGAATACTGGAGTGGTTGCCGTTTCCGTCTCCAGAGGAGCTCCCCGACCCAAGGACCAAATCCAAGTCTCTTACGTTTTCTGCGTTGGCAGGTGGGTTCCTTACCATTAGCACCATTAGTTTTATAGGAAACGGCCATTTTCTTTTTCAGTGTCTGTATTATTTTATATGCCCAACATCAATGTAGGAGTGATCCAGTTTCCTCCTTATCTTCTCCAGCATTTGGTGTTGCCACTACCTTTTATTTGTCATTCTGATAAGTGTGATGGCAGTTTTAATCTGCATTTTCCTAATGACTAATGATACTGAACATGTCTTCATGTGCTTAGCTGCCATATGTATGTCCTCTTCAGTGAGGTTTGTGCCTTTGCCCACTTTTTCTTTTTTTCTAACCATCTGCAGATTTCTTTATTCACTTGAGATAAGTCCTTTTAAAATTTCTACCTTGTTGGGAAAAAAAAAATCTTTATTTTCTAATCAGATTGGGTTTTTGCTTTCTAATTTTGAGAATGCTTTATACTTTAGATACAAATATTTTATTGGATATATTGTTTACTGATTTTTTTTCCCTGAGGTTCTGGCTTGTATTTTCATCTGCTTTTTAGAGTCTTTCAGAGAAGCTTTTAATTTTTATGAAGCCAAATTTATCAACTAATCTTTTTATGGATAGGGCTTTTGGCATCAACTCTGACAACTTTTCCCCAAATTCTAGATTACAAAGATTTTTCCTTTGCTATCTTCCAAAGTTTCATAGTTTCCCATTTTACAGTGGTCTGTGATAAATTGAGTCAATTTTTGTATGTCTTTTTAAGTTTTTTATTGAAGTATAGTTGATATTTATTTTAAAAATTTTTATTGAAGGATAGATGATGTGAATTTTAGGTTTTTTTTTTCTGCCTATGGATATCTAATTGCTCCAGCATTATTTACAAAAAAGGCTCCTGTTCTTCTGTTGAAAGGTACTGTGCCTTTGTCAGAAAGCAGTTGGATATATTTGTGAGTCTGGTTCTGTAATTTTCTATTTTGTTCCATTATTCTTGTGTATATCCCCCTGCCTAAACCATAGGTCTTTTTTTTTTTTTCTAACTTCATTTTGTAGTTTTCATTGTGAATCTTGTCTGTTTTGTTTTTTATACCTATCTAAAAGATTTTGGAAGCAATTATAAATGGTATTTTAATTTTGGTTTCTAAGTGTTTACTGATACATAAAAATGTGATTGATTTCTGTTTGATGATTTTTTCCTGCAACTGAGCTAAACTTGTTAGTTTCAAGAGTTTTGGGGAGAATCCCTTGGGATTTTCTATATAGACAACAGCTTCATCCTCAAATAAGGGCAGTTTATTTCTTCCTTTTCAATCTATATGCCTTATATTTTGTTTCCGGTCTCATTGCTCTAGCTAGGACTTATGGTTGGAGAGAAATGACTGAACAAACATTCTTGCTTTGTTCATGATCTTGGAGGAAAGCATTCATCTTTCATTATTAAGCATGATGCTATCTCTGGGCTCTTTGTAGATGCTTATTATCAGTTCACTCAGAGGTTTTTATCATGAAGGGGTGAAATACTTGGTCAAATGTCTTATCTCTGTTAATAATCAATAAATTGGTCTGTTTCTTTTAAACTGTTGCATGTATAAGCACAAAGTCGTTCACGTGCTCTGTGTGTGCTCAGTTGCTTCAGTTCAGTTCAGTTCAGTTCAGTCACTCCGTTGTGTCCGACTCTTTGCGACCCCATGAATCGAAGCACGCCAGGCCTCCCTGTCCATCACCAACTCCCGGAGTTCACTCAGACTCACGTCCATTGAGTCCGTGATGCCATCCAGCCATCTCATCCTTGGTCGTCCCCTTCTCCTCCTGCCCCCAATCCCTCCCAGCATCAGTCTCTTCCAATGAGTCAACTCTTCGCATGAGGTGGCCAAAGTACTGGAGTTTCAGCTTTAGCATCATTCCTTCCAAAGAAATCCCAGAGCTGATCTCCTTCAGAATGGACTGGTTGGATCTCCTTGCAGTCCAAGGGACTCTCAAGAGTCTTCTCCAACACCACAGTTCAAAAGCATCATTCTTCAGATTTCTTCACAGTCCAACTCTCACATCCATACATTAGTCATGTCCAATTCTGTGTGACCCCATGGACTGTAGCCCACCTGGCTCCTCTGTCCATGGGACTTCCCAGGCAAGAATACTGGAGTGAGTTGCCATTTCCTTCTCACGGGGATCTTCCTGACCCAGGGATTGAATCCACGTCTCCTGCATTACAAGCACATTCTTTACCACTGAGCCAACTGGGAAGCCCCAAAGTTGTTCCCAGTATTCTCTTACTGTCCCTTTTAATGGCTGAAGACTCTGTATTCATTCTTGACATTTTTTCATTTGTGACATTTTGATTTGTGTCATCTCTCTCTCTCAGATCTTGCTAGAGGTTTATCACTCATTTTTAATGACTTTTTGAAGAATCAGCTTTTTGTTTCAGTGCTTTAATCTGTTTTCTCTTTTAAATTTTATTACTTTGTGCTCTTATCTTTGTGGTTCCTTGTTTCTGCTTAATTTGGGCTTATTTTGCCCTTTCTCTAGTTTCTAGAGGAAGAAACTTAGATTATTGACTTGATTCCGCTCTTCTTTTCTAATGCAAGCATTCAATGTGGCAATATGTTCCTCTCAGAATGGCTTTAGCTGCACCCCACATATCTTGATGTTGTATTTTTGTTTTCACTTAGTTCAAAGTCATTTTTATTTCCTTTGAGACTTCCTTTCTGATCTGTGGATTATATAGACGTGTGATTTAATTTTTCACGTTTAGAAATGTTTGTCATCTTTCTGTTTTTAATTTTTAATTGACTGCATTTTGATCTGAGAATATATTTTATATAATGCAAATCTTAAAAACTTTTTGAGGCTCTAGATATGGTTTATCTTGGTGAATGTTCCATAAGCACTTGAAAATATTTACTAGTTGTCAAGGCACTGGAATCTACATTAATTCCCTTCCTGGTCAAAATGCCTAGAGAAGCCTTTTTCATGACCAAACCCTAATTGATATAGGAAGGTTACATCCCACACTACACAAAAGCCCACCTTCAAATCTGCTGAATTTTCTGTCTGCTTTTCCTAGATCCTTTCTCATCTGTTGCCCCTTTGCTTGGCATCTTTCTTTCTCCCTCCTGGCCCCACACAGCCCTTTCAGTCTCCCTGGTGCCAGCCTCATCTTTCTTCCTAGACTTCATGCGACACCCACTCTGCATTCCACTCTGTCTCTCCTTACCTAATTTTTTTTTTCTCTCTCAAGTTATTAGAAAAAAAAAATGTGCCTCTTCCCTGAACCCCTGCCATCATCACATTAAGAATTTTCTTTGTGATTCAGCCTCCTTAGAACACAGAGGGGATGGTAAATAGCAAAGAGCTTTCTCACTCTCCTATGGCTGAATGTGACCCCACCCTTGTTCTGTGGTGCAGGTGCCTGGTTGGCCATCTGCCCTGAGGTCTAAGTTGTGGGAAGTTTATTTACTGCTTCTTCCAGAATCTCTGAATAATGACAGACTCTTGATGCCCTGGATTATGTTGAAATCTGCTGCTGATAATTCATAGCTCTCACTGATGTGGGAAAATGCTGTACTTGATTTGTTCTGCTTTATGCTAACTGCAGAAACTTAGGCATCAAGAAAGACCTGGGCACAAATTTATCCTCTGCCGTTTGGTAACCACAGCTTTATAATCTCCTACTGCTTTAATCTTCATAAGGAAATTGCATACCTGTAGAACTGTGAGGATAAATGTCATAAAGCACGTGGCACCAAACTCCTCAAAAGATGATAGTCACTCTTATTATTTGTCACTTCATAGTTACGTTGTTGCTGTTAATGATTAAAATGGCATTAAGTGTCAGGATGTCTTTTATCTTCCTCTTTTGAGCTTGTTCTTTTCTGCTCAGATAGTTATTAATTAACACATGCATACACAGAAGTATTATTAATTTCTGGACACACAGACAGACTACATTCTAGCTGCTGATGCATTCATGGGTGGCCACATGACTGAGTCCTAGTTGACGGAATGTGGACAGAAATGATGTAAACGATTTCTCCACCAGCTCATAAAAATCCTCCCATAGCATTCCTTCATACTCTTCTCCTTCCTCTCGGGTGATGCAGCTGTATACATTTGGGTCTTGAATGTCAACTTCAGTGATAGTGGACACTATGTAGATGCCTAGGTGACTGAAGTAATGATTAAAGGCAGACTGCCACCAATAAATAATCCTGATTGCTGTACATTATCAAGAAATACACTTCTAGACGTTCAAGCTCATTGTACATTTTGGAGTTCTGTGTCAGCTAGCATTTTCTAAGCTAAAATAGAAATTGGTAACTTTAAGTAGTGCCATACAAAAATCAAAAATATATAGCACTGGCTTAAAGTTTAGGCAGCAGGCTGCAAAGAAACTGATCTTAAAGTGGAAAGATGTAATTGCCTGGAAGTGGGGCTGGAGGGAGGGATGGATTTCAAAGGGGCATAAGGAATCTCTTGGAGGTGATGGAAACACTGATCTTGACTATGGGAGTTGTAACCCAAATGTATACAACTGTCAAAATTCATCAAACTGTAGAGATTAAATGGATATACTTTATTGTCCAAAAGTTACATCTTAATAAGCTGTTGAAAAATCAAGCAACTTCCATCTACGTTAAATGCCCTGTCTAACGAGGGCCTAGACCCTGAGGGGAGGATTCATGTGCGAGTGATTTATTCAGCGGGTGCTCTCAGAAGACACCAGCAAGAGAGTGAGGGAACAGGACAAGAAGGGAGGAAGCAAGCAGCAGGATGTGGTCTCAGGCAGAGATCCCTGGGGGCCTCTGCCTGATCCTGAGCGGGCCCTGGGACAGGAGCTTCACAGTGTGTCCTGCCTCAGAACAAGGCAGTGAGAGGGGTTCCTCCTGGCTCTATGCAGGAGACTGGGGCTGGGGGAGTCGGGGGCATGACGGTTCCTGAGCCTGAGGATAGCCCTCCACAGCCAGTCACAGGTGCAGAGGCTGGAAGCAAAAGAGCACAGAGGCTGAGGAAAGAGGGCCGGAAATGGGAAAGGGACTCAAGGGGACCCAGCAGAGCTCTGCCAACATATGTCATATTCTCCAGAAGGAGAACTTGTTCCTTATTATAATGAAGTGCAACATGCCTGCTTTCTTCAGATTTTTTTCCTTAATGTTGAATTAAAGCAAAGGTGTTCTGCCATAAAAATCACCTGCTGAATCTTGGGCATGGACCATTGGAGTGAATTGAAGGGCCAGCACCAACCGACCCACTGCCCACCCCTTGGGCCTCATCCGCAGGCTCCTGGAGGAATCACGGACACGGTGGTCAGAGGAGAGGGATGGAAGCATACAGAGGTGTGAGTTCCAGAATGAGCCCCACCGTTTTCTAGTTGTGTTATCCTGAGCTGTTGCTTAACCCACTTGTCTCAGTTCCTCCTCTGAGAAATGGTAAAGAAAACAAACTCATTTACCTCACAGGGTCACTGAAAGGCTTAAAAAAGACGAAATACATAAGGCCCTTAGCAGATCCCTGGTGTGACACGTGACACAAGTGTGCAGGAAGTGTTGTTTACATTATTGAATGGTTTCTCTCACATAACTTGCCCACCCCCAGGGCAGACCCCACCCTGTCAGTCCTGGTCACTGTCTGAGTTCACTGATGCCGCCTGGAGCTCAGGACTGATACACCTTTCCTCCAACCCCCTCACTAGCTCTCTTATCTTTCCCAGAGTAGATGCTCTGGCGTGTTTGAAAATTCATTCAGGATTTGCACGGCTCAAAACAGAGGCTTCACACGTTTAGAACGTACCCAGATTAATTTTGGGGGTGAGAAACGGAATGTTTCATGCCATATCAATAAACAAAGGATGTCACAGTCATCAGCGATTGCAGCCCTGCAACCCCCGAATGTGAGCCAGTGAGGCCTGAGCAAACTCAGGAGGAAAAGAATACTTGCCATCTAGCAGTCATCAGACTGCAGCCACTCCTGATGGTGAGCCCTGAGGGCACCAGGATGTGAGCCCAGACTCCTGCACTTGCCCATACATAGAGAAGCACTGAAGTCCTTACCTTGGAGATATCTGTTTTTTTTTTTTTTTAAATCAACAATCATCTTTTGATGTACAACTATCTGCCCTTTGTTGCCAAACTTCTGTATAACCTAGCTCCCCTCATTGCCTCCTCAGAGCAGTTTTCTCAGGGTTTCTTGAGATGCTGCTTCCTGGGCTTGAAGTCCTAAAAGCTCCCACAAGATAAAACATAACTCTCTACTTTTAGGTTGTGAACATTTTCTGTGTCTACAGAGATGAGATGCAAAAGAACACTCCATAGGAAAACAAATCATCTAGTCCTCTCCATCCCAAGTTACACTTCTAGGTGGCTAGTCCTTCTAGCCACTGGGCTTTATAGAAGCCTTTATAATGTTGTATTACATAGTTGTGAACAAAGGAGAAATTAAATTTTCTCATCTGGTAGAAAATTTCTGGCTGCCATTTGGAAAAAGGGAAGAGACTAACGTCAGTTCAGTTGCGTCTGACTCTGTGACCCCATGAATCGCAGCACACCAGGCCTCCCTGTCCATCACCAACTCCCGGAGTTCACTCAAACTCATGTCCATCGAGTCGGTGATGCCATCCAGCTATCTCATCCTGTCATCCCCTTCTCCTCCTGCCCCAATCCCTCCCAGCATCAGAGTCTCTTCCAATGAGTCAACTCTTCGCATGAGGTGGCCAAAGGACTGGAGTTTCAGAGACTGACTTGAACATCTATTATCTCTCCATCCCTCCTATCTCCTGTTTCTCTTTGTCTTTTAATCTGTGCTCTCGCTCTCTCTTCTCTTTTTACATCTCCAAGGGCCCATCTTATAGTTCAAGATGTTGCGGAAGAACAGATGTCACTTACTCCACTTGACAGGCATCTGGTGAATTTTCCATTTATGCAGAAACGCATTGTATTTGCATCTCATTAAGAGGTACTTCCCATATCTTGAGGAGAAAACTGTGTTTTCTGCATCATTTCTAAATCATTGTTCACTTTTTTCAACATTATATTTATTTTCTAATTTTGATACTAGATCTTATTCAATGTTGAAAGAAAGAAAAAGTGCAAAATGAAACATACAGAATAGTTAGATCAACAACCACCCAATTTTCCTGGAAATGGCCTAAAGGGACCTGGGCTCTATTCTGAAGCTAGTGTGAATATGCAGGGTGTGATAGTGAAAAGCCAACACCCAGCAGGTCTTACACCTTTATTAGAGGAGGTACCTATGAGGGGAAATGGGCGAGCACTGTCAGGCCTCAAGTGAGGCAGGGAGCAAGGGGAGGATGGAGGATGATTCCCAGCCTGTTGTGTAGACTAAGGGGAGTTTAGCATGTCTACTTGGGACCTCTCCAGCTAAAGGCAGCCATCAGTGGAAGCCTTGTCTCACAGGAGTGGGCCTGCCTCAGGTTCCACACTGGCTGGGTCAGGGGTGGGGCAAGCCACAGGAAGCGTGGCTTTGGGGAAAGCAAAGTATTGGTTTCAGAGCCCAGCAGCAGGGCTTGGTCAGCCACACACCCTGCACTTGGAAGTGTGCCAGGTGCTTAAAGCTGTCCAATGGGTGGCTCATTTTATCCTTGGTTTAATTCTTGATTTGAGTTGCAGGCCAGTGCTAAGTGTAGACTCTGCTCTTCTGTTCAAATCTTAAGCTGTCCACTACCTCCTCAAATAACACAGCTTCCACATGGTCACTCCAACTTGCCTTGTATTAAGAGTCTATGGGGGGGAGGAGCCCTTTTTGTAAAGGTTTGCTTCTGTTGATTTGGGGGGTTTACAGAAGGGCAGGGTGCTGTCAATGGAGAGAATTCAGAAATTCGACCACCAAATGCCAGAGGCCGGCACTGCTGATCGCAGGAATCCTCCCATTAATTCCCCTGGGCCAGGGCCTTCCTGCCCCAGGGCCCTGCAGCCAGGAGCTGTGTTGAAGATAGGATAAAGGAACCCAAGTATTTCTTCCTGATGCTCAACAACCACTTCCTTTCACACGCTCAAGGCCACAGTTGACCTGAGCTTGCCTGCAAGAAATTTCTGACTCTTTCATATGGCTTCCGAACATCTTCTGCTTGTTTGCTTTCCCTCAGATGTTCCTATACTCCTAAGCTGTCTTCGGTGTGGTTTGTTGTCAGTGTATTATTTTGGTTGTTTTCTCCAAAATGCTTCTGCTTCAGTTTATCTACATTAAGAATCTGAAAAGATCAGAGGTATTAGAGTTCGGGGTCAGGTTTTCCTGTGTACCTTGGAAACTCATGAGCTGACTGCCTCAAGTAGCCCGAAAGAAGCACCAAAAATCTCCTGTCCATCCTGGGAAAAGTCAGCCTGAGCAAGCCACTCTGGACCTCCGGGAAGCACTCTGGTTCTGCCTTTATAATCTGCCATCCTTATCTTCAGCTGAAAGCACCAGTCCTTCAGACGGTGATGTGAAGTGAAGTCGCTCAGTCGTGTACGACTCTTTGCGACCCCATGGACTGTAGCCTTCCAGGCTCCTCTGTCCATGGGATTTTCCAGGCTATATACTGGAGTGGATTGCCATTTCCTTCTCCAGGGGATCTTCCCAACCCAAGAATTGAACCTGGGTCTCTCGCACTGTAGACAGACGCTTTACCACCTGAGCCACCAGGGAAGTCCAGTGACGTAGGGCAGGAAAAACGAGCACCAGTGAACGATCTAAACTCTTGAGGTAAGGGACTTCCCTGGTGGTACAGTGATTAGAACTTTGCCTTCCCGTGAAAAGGGTACAGGTTCAGTCCCCGGATGGGGAGCTAAGAGCTCACATGCTTCATGGCCAAAAACTCAAAACATGAAACGGAAATAAACAAGATCAGTAAACACTTTAAACAATGGTCCACATAAAAATATCTTAAAAAAAAAAAAGAAGAAAACCCTAAGGTGGAACCTGGCTCTGTCTTAGTCTCTGAGGCGTTTGCCAAGTTCCCTGCTGAATCTCAGTTTCTTTGTCTACCACAGCATCCCCGCATACCTCGAGGGGCTACTCAGGAGACGCTTGTCAAGATGAGAAGATGCGCCAGAAGCGGGTTGGCAACCGTACTGTGCTGTGCCCACATGCTGACTAGTCATCAGACAAGCACCCGCAGCATTCTCCTACCCAACCCCAGTCTTGGAGTATACTAACAGGTGTTATCTGAAAAAAAGTTCTACCTTAACACTAGGTTTGAGGAATGCAAGGTTAACCACTTTTAAACCTATTCCTCACTGAGGCTTTCCCAGACACTTTAACGACCTGTGAAGCAATCTCCATGAGTGTTTTCCAGACGGTGTCCAAGAGGCCCTGAGGGCTCCCACACCACACCCTCTGCTGGAATGCTGCATTAGATAACACAATGATCCCTGAGAGGAGGATGAAGCTGTCAGACTTGGTGTCACCTCCAGTGCTAACTCCTGGATCATAAGAGACTGGAAAGACAAATGAGTACATTTAACCAATGAAGGGTTAATGCGGGGCTACAACCTGGAAGAATGAATACTCTTGATACCCCCCAAAAAAAACCCACAGGAGAAATTCCCAACATACACGACAAATCTGACCACGACCTCTCAGAGTCACCGGTGCCCTTCCAGAGTTTACACAGGCCCCCGAGTCACATTTCTAACAAGAATCCTATGTGATCATGATTCTCAGAGAATAACTGGCCCATGCGAAAGGCCAATTCTATGATAACAGAAAGCAACGGTGACTTCTTATTTTCTTATATTCAAAGGAGAGGCTTCCAGTTCTCCTAACTCTTGTCTGTCTCTGCTGACCACCTGAGCCGAGATGCTGACTGTCAAGCTTCCTCAAACTGGGGCCCCAGGATGCCCATGAGCCCTCCCAGCAAAGTTGCTGTTTTTCCTTCCTACCTTTTCTTTATCATTTGAAGTATAAAGCACATTCCTGCATATATAGCAGACGTCTGATGAACGCTTGGTGAACTTCACTGCCTTGTCCACTTTAGCCAGTGTATCACAGATCACACCATCCATGGTCAGACTTCTTCCCAAAACATCGGATGAGCACCCGCTCAGTGCCCAAGGCCATCCTGGGTGCCATGGACACATCAGCACATGGAGCAGGCACATGGCTCTTCCCCGGGAGGCGTAGGTCTCAGTGGTATTCTACTCATCCCTTACATTTGCTTAGCTTTGGACAGTCCTCAGAGACTTTTTGCATATTTATCTAGCTAGTTGCATGGCAACCATATGATGTAGTTATTATCATTCTCAGTTGACAGATGAGAAAGCTGAGGTCCAGCAAGATTAAACAATTAACCCAGGCCATGCAGCTGTGGGTGCCCTAACTGAAATTCAAGTTCGAGTCATCTTGGGTTGTTTAAACCCATACTACAACTCGCCTCATCAAAGTCTCCTATTGAGCTCTGCAGAGTAATTACAAGGAAATCCCGATTTCATTTTTTATCCTGTCTCCTGACAGGTCAATGCATGCTTATTCAAGAATTGATCCCTCTTCCAAAACAATGAGCAATTCCAAGGGAAGGCAGAACCCCCCAAAACAGCTGACATCAACAGCATTCTTCTCAAGGATTACTCAACTGAGTGCTTGCTTAAGTGTGTGATCTCGATCATAGAAAAGAAGAACTGCTCCAGACTTGATTATCTTTTCAAAAACTTGCAAAACCTGAGAAGCTAAGACTCTTTGAAACAGGAAGCTGTGTTGTTTCCTACCTTACTAATGTCTCTGGTGGTATCAGATGGTATCTCCGTTTCATGAGTGGCAAGACCTAAGCTATCACTGGACGCATAAAGGACTTTGCTAAATTAGCAGGTACCATCATCTTCTTTTTGTTCTCATCTGGGCGAGAACCTATTGAATGCAACAGAAGTGGTTTATTCAGGAGAGGTTTCCAGGAAGACAGTCAGGTTTCTAGGAAAAAGGAGATGGAGCAAGGAGTCTTGGCAGGTGGAAGTTGCACCTCTCGGGACTGCTCTTGGAGGGACGGGGTGTAGAGGGAGGTCGGCTGTGCTGCAGTAGGCAGTATAGGGCCAAAGTGGGAGAGCTGCTTGTAAGATATGTCCGTTTTCTTCTCGCTTTTTCCCATTTTGCCTTTCTCTCACCTGTATCATGATGTGTTTGCCTTTCCACTCATCCAAACTCAGCCTTTTACCCTCTTCAGTCAACATGTCCACAACTGTGCCCACACTGCCTTCCCTGTGCTTTCATAAATTCTCAACTATTGAGAGGAGACCACTCCAAAAGGGTCCTCTTTAGTAGTTTTGCGTTAGTAATATTGATTAGTAAGAAGCAGTGAAAGTATAACTGAAATATGTGTGTACATACATGTATGTTACATTTGTGTGTATATATATATATAAATTTTTATATTTCAATTTTTCACTGAAAATCCACTCTAAGTCAGGCTGTCAGATGAATCAGCTGATTGGTTGATTTGGTCTCTTTCTGCTTGGATCTACGAAACTGACCGCTTTTCTTGGATCTATATTAGAGGGTAGGGATAGAAAGTCTTTCCAATCTTCTGGGAAACCTTCAACCGGTTGGAGATGAAAGTTAACTGTGTTCGACAAGTGTTTTGAGGGGAGGGAGTGGAAATATGGTGTCGTTGGTACATGGAAGCTATAGGAATTGGAGCATATCTGCAACTCATTTCAGAAAATGATGATCACCATGAACTATGCAGGCTGAGTTATTTCTCTAGGGGAGGAACTGCATGACTCAATAAGAAAAAAGCAGATATATCCAGCAGAATAAAAAGGGTAAAAGGCACAAACTGATAATTCACAGAAAAGGAAATACTAATGACTAATAATTACAGCTAAAAAAAAAACCCTCAGTAATTAAGTATTAGTTACATAAATAATGACACCCTTGTTGCCTGTAAAATTGGCCAAGTAATTTTTTTCTTTTAGATCTTGGTATTGATGGGTGCTTGCTGAGACTGGCACCAATACAAAATAGAATACAAATTGTTATACAACTTCTGGAAACAATTTGGCAAAATGCAGCAAGAGCCTTAGAAATATGACTAGAGTTAGAAATTGTCCTTTGAGAAATCTACTTTAAGGAACTAATAAAAATACTAAGATGTCTACTGCAGCATTACTTGTGAAGGTGCAAGGGAACAACTTAATTACACGACAGTAGGACAATGATTAAAAACCCATGAATATACAGTATGTCAAAGTCATTACAAATTATATTTTCACATAATTTTTAACCACATGGAATTAGATGCAGGTGGGGCTTCCCGGTGGCTCAGTGGTAAAGAATCCACCTGCCAATGCAGGG
Source organism: Aepyceros melampus (assembly GCA_006408695.1). Lineage (NCBI taxonomy): Eukaryota > Metazoa > Chordata > Mammalia > Artiodactyla > Bovidae > Aepyceros > Aepyceros melampus. Next base: position 46,764 of record SJXQ01006300.1, on the reverse strand, counting down.
AGATACAGGTTGGATCCCTGGGCTGGAAAGATTCCTTGGAGAAAAAATGTCAACCCACTCCAGTATTCTTGCCAGGGAATGCTATGAACAGAGGAGCCTAGAGGGCTACAGTCCATAGGGTCGCAAAGGAGTCAGACACGACTCAGTGAACAACCACAATAAAATTTTAAGTACCAGAATACAAAAGGGTGTGCAAATGTGATATCAATTGTAACAAATATGCCTAGAAAAGAGGCAATGGTTCTCTCTTCAAGACACAGCCAAAGGTGGAAATACCAGGGGCCAGGAAACTGACCCTCAGTACCCTGAACACTCCCGCCACGGGTACGTTGACTGCACAGGCAAAATTTCCCCATAAAACACTTTTCAGGATCATCTTTTTCAATTAAACCACATATCAGCCTGCATACAAACATTAAAAATCAGCCACACTGGAAACACCTGGTATTAGAACATAGTGAGTAAATCTACTCTTTGAACAATTGCTATTGCTAAGTCACTTCAGTTGTGTCCGACTCTGTGTGACCCCATAGACGGCAGCCCACCAGGCTCCCCCGTCCCTGGGATTCTCCAGGCAAGAACACTGGAGTGGGTTGCCATTTCCTTCTCCAATGCATGAAAGCGAAAGGTGAAAGTGAAGTCGCTCAGTCAGGTCCGACTTAGCGACCCCATGGACTGAAGCCCACCAGGCTCCTCCATCCATGGGATTTTCCAGGCAAGAGTACTGGAGTGGGGTGCCATTGCCTTCTCCGCTCTTTGAACAAAGAAGTTGGTAAAACTATTCCAAGTTACTTTGCAGGTGGATGAAATCAAGTCACTTAACTGACTACATTCCAAGAATGGAATTAATCTTTGCTCTAATAATATTAATGACTAGAAGCTGAGGAAGTCCATGTGCTGCCCTAAAATATAAAGGCTGGGAGATGCCTGCAGCTGGGAAGAAGACTGCATCTATTTAAGATTTCAACCTTCAGAGGTTTTTGGTCCTTCCAGGGAAGGAGCTCATTGGCTCACAAGGCAGCCCATTCCATTCCTGCACAACGTGGTTCTCACCAAGTTCTTTCCCACATGTGACTGAACGTAGTTTCCTCTACTACTGTCAAATTTCTGCTCTCTGGAGAGTCTGCTTCCTTTTTCTACAGCAGAAGCTATCACATTATAGATTTTCCCATCTCAAAGGAACCCAGGACATTGCCTAATCCAATTCTTTTTTTAAAAAAAAAGATTAGAAAACTTTGGTCCAGATCAAAGGTGTACAAATATTGGGATAAAAAGAAAACAAACTAAAATAAACCTGAAGACTTTTATTTTTTATATAAAACATTCCAAGTTCTGCCAAATACCATTGATGTTTCTAGACCTTTATCATCCTAGCCTGTTCTATGCTGCAGGAGGATACCAATGCTCATAAAATGTGGTACCTGAAGAGAACCTAACATTTCAAATGCTTAATCTTAAAAGTGAAAAAGGTGAAATTATTCTGCTCCATCCTTCTATCCATTTAAGAAGCATTTGTTAGGCAACTATTACTTATCAGGCGTTGTACTGGGCAATAGTCCTGCACTGTCCAAGAGGATGCCTACTCGCCACATGTGGCCATTCCAATTTAACTTAATAAAATTTAAATAAAATGAAAATCTCAGTTCTTCAACAGCAGTAGCCACATTTCAAGTGCTCAGTTAGGTGCTTTACTGAACAGCACAGACACAGAATGTTCCATCACTGCAAGAAAGGTCTACAGGACAGTGCTGTACCAAATAATTGTTTTTTCTGACTACCCAGGTTTTCTGTGGAAAGAAATGGAAGGATTGGCTTAAAACTGTCTAAGTGGGAAGCAATTCAAGGTGCTAGATGGACAGATAATTGGATGAATACATGAAGGGTTGGCTGAGAAGAGAGGTGGATGGAAAATCAGATGGGTAGATTTCCTTTGTTCTGGGTGATATATTAATATTGATGAAGACTGAACCAGCTCTTGGGACTGGCTTCTAAAGAGCTTGCAATTAGGATACTCTTAGTTCAACTGTTAAACTTCTTCTTTTCTTCCAACTTAAAAAGGTTGGAGGTATGTAACTCAGAGATAGTAAAGAGATTCAAAAACGTTAGGAGGGTACAGTCCGTCATTTCTCTCTCGCTCTCTGTTCGTCATATTTGTGAAAGATAATTATTTCTTTGTGAAAGAATTATCAATAATTCTTCACTGGAATGTCAGTAAATACATAAATTAATATATTCTTGGGTTCCTATTAGGCTATTTAATTTTGTACAGATCCAAAATCATTTGTAGAAATTCAAACTCATTTACTGTAACTACAGATTTTAATGAAGGGTGAAATACCTTTTTAAAACATTTTGGATACCAATCACTGTGTTTTCTGTAACTTTGAGTAATGGGCTACAGACGGGTTATTTGTGGAAAGCTAAGAATTTCTCTTTAGATGGAGGAAATCCTGTTTTGGAAAAGATCTAAGAAATTCTGGAAACTTGAAAAAATAGAGAATATCAGTGAGTAGAGGGAGAGGGCCCACGGGGTCGCGAAGAGTCGGACACGACTGAGCGACTTCACTTTCGCTTTTCACTTTCATGCATAGGAGAAGGAAATGGCAGCCCACTCCAGTGTTCTTGCCTGGAGAATCCCAGGGACGGGGGAGCCTGGTGGGCTGCCGCCTATGGGGTCACACAGAGTCGGACACGACTGAAGCGACTTAGCAGCAGCAGCAGCAGAGGGAGAGGGAGAAGAACCTGCATTTGCCTGGCACTGTGTCCTGATGTTCTCACATGGGTTCATGTAATCCTCACATTACTCCCCCCTCCTTGCGCCACTTTCTTTACACAGCTTCAGGGACACCAGTTCTGCTTTTTTTCTGATCTTGCTGTCCACCCTTTCTCAGTCTCTCTTTCTGTGTCCTCCTCTTTTCTCTGACATGAGACTTTTGGCATGCCTGGGGATGCCGTTCTTTGCTGTCTACACCTATGTCTCTGGTGCTCTTTTCCAGAATCAAGGCTTTCCATCTATGTGATGACAACGTCACTTTTGTATTTTCAGCCAACAGTTCTCCCCTGGAGCTGTATGTCCAATTGCCTACTGCACATCTCCGCTTGGATGGCATATAGTCAGTCTCAGACTGGCCTGCCCCAATTCAGGCTTATTTTCCCCAGACTTTATCTCTGCTGGTGTCAACTCCATCCTGCCAGTTGTTCAGACAAAACTCTCGGAGTCGACTGTTTCCCACTTACTCATACACTATCTGTCAACAAATCCTGTGGCTAGCTTCCGCATTTATGCAGAATCCATCTATTCCCACCCTTTCTGCCTCTACTGCCATGTCCTGCCCAGTGTCACATCTTCCTGTATTATCATAAGTGCTTCTTTCAGTTCAGTTCAGTTGCTCAGTCGTGTATGACTCTTTGCAACCCCATGGACTGCAGCACACCACGATTCCTTGTCCTTCACCAACTCCCAGAGCTTGCTCAAACTCATGTCCATCGAGTCGGTGATATCATCCAACCATCTCATCCTCTGTCACCCCCTTCTCCTCCTGCCTTCAGTCTTTCCCAGCGTCAAGGTCTTTTCCAAGGAGTCAGTTCTTTGCATCATGTGGCCAAAGTATTGGAGCTTCAACCTCTTTACTGGTTCCTTGTTTCTAATTGTGCTTCCATAGTCTATTCTCCACATGGCAACCAGAACAATCCTTACAGAATATAAGGAGGATAATGTCAAGTTTAATGGAAACTTACCCACAGTCCCTACTCCATTCAGAGAAAAGCCGAAGTTCTTCCTGGCTGCACAGGTCCACAGAACCCCTGCCCACCGCTCCTCATGTCTCTGTGACTCCCTCTCATAATACCCATCCCTCACTTCTCTTTCGGCCACACTAAACCCTCCTGCTCCTCTAAGAACCTGTCCAGCCCCTCTCTCACCTCAGGATATTTGCACTTGGTGTTCCTCTTATCCCCCAGAAACCTGTTCAACTCACTCTCTCACCTCCCTCCAGACTTTTCTCAAACGTCATCTCATGAGCTTCTTGTTGACCCTCTCCAGTTTAAACGCCCCTCTCCAATCCCACCCTACTGCTGCCTTCTCTCACCTCCTTCACCTTTCTCCACAGCACTCAGGACCATCTGAGACACTGTAGCTCTTGGCTATCTATTACTCCCTGACTAGAATATAAGCTTCACGAGGTCAAAGAGTTTTGTCTGTTCCGTTCACTGATGTGCCGTATCGCTGGAGCAGTGCCTGGCATGTCATAGGTTGCTATTAACTATTTGCTGAATGAGTGACTGAAGAACCCCATTTGCTGAATGAATGAGGCAGTAACTCTTCTTATCACTAGGTTACACACAAAGATTCTGAGGCACAGAGAGGGTGATCTACTTGTTCTATGTCACACAGTCATTTCTTCCAACTCTGGAATTCAATCATTATCCTTTACTGAAAAGAACCAAGGATATATAAGCAAGAAGATCTTACGACTATGATTCCCTGGCACCAATACCCATGAAACCAGAAATATCTAGGGCCTTAGGTGTGGAATCTGTTCTTAACAGTAGGTGGTCCTGCAGGAATGTTGACCACTTGGAGTCTGTGGGCAGAGCTCTTCCAGATGGACAGGCAGATTCAGGATGGTAGGCAGTGACTTCACAACCTGCTCTCTTCTCTGTATTCTTTTTTTTTTTTTTAATTGGAGTATAATCACTTTACAATGTTGTCTTGGTTTGTGCTGTAAGTATACATTAGTTCCCTCGCTCTCGAGCCTCCCCCACCCCATCCCAGCCCTCTAGGTCAGCACGGAGCAGCAAGCTGCATTCCCTGTGCTCTATACATGCTTCCCGCTGGCTTTCTGTTTCACTCACCCGAGTGTACACATCTCAATGCTACGCTCGCAAACCGTCCCACCCTCTCCTTCTCCTGCTGTTATATATACTTTAGAAGACTCATCAAGTTCACCAGAGAGGCTGATCCCCTCAAAGAGACTAAACACTTACACACACACACACACACCAGATTAGTGATGTCACTAAACTGGGATATCATTCAGCACATGGCCCTCTTTCAGACAGGACTGGTTTACCAAACTCCCACTACTGTCAAGGATCAGCACTCTTCATCACAGGCATAGCAGTTTTCCACTTTAGTAAAGTTTTAGAATAAAACAGATTTCAGATTAATAGTATCTTTTTTGTACCTTTGGGACTTTGAAGGTTGGAGGGTGGATGTCTAATTACAATCAGGAACAAGAAACACCACTATTATTTAACATCACTGTGGAAGTTCCCACCAAAGCAATAAGGTGAGAGAAACAAATGAGAAATACCAGAAAGGAGGATATAATTCTGTCAGTGCTTCACAGACAATTTGACTATCTACCTGGTAGTCCTAAAGAATTTATTTTTAAAAGTCGGTAAGGTAATCAGCTTAAAACATATATTTTCTTTCATACTACCAACAATTGTTTAGAAAAATTGTTAGGGAAAAACACTTCATTCTCAATAACCTGAGAAATATAAAGGTAGATAAAAATGTAATAAGAAATTTGCAACACCAAAAACTTAAAGCCATATGGTAAGCAAAGTAAGCAGACATAGTATGTTCCCAAATATGAAAGCCTAACATGTAACATTATCGATTCTTCCTAAACTTATTTACAAATGTAACAAAATTTCACTCAAAATTATGTTTTTGTAAGTAATTGACCACGTGATCCAAAAGTTTATCTAACAGGACAAATGGTTCTAAAAGGTAAGACATACTGGAAATGAACACTGAAAGGCAGTTGTTTAATCAGATAATATACATAAATCATCTAATAAATCTACACGAATAATGTGGAAGCATCCAGGGAGCTGGTGTCCCGCGGCCCAACTGTCCTCACGCAGGTGCCCACTGCGGTCATTGAACTGCCTCCTCATTCTTCTCGTGGAGGCTGGCCAAGCCCCTGCCAATGCAGGTCTCAAGACCCGAAAAGATGCCTCCCCTCTCCAAGTCTGGGTGGTTGTGTGCCAACTCAACCCAAGATCAAAGGGAAGAATCTAGCCCCTAAGATCTCTTAATCTGAAAACAAAATTCAAATGCTTTGCCTAGTGTGCCCTCTTTTCAAGTTCCTTAGATTTCAGTTTGTGGTTTCAAGTTCTGATGAGTAAACCCTTCATCTTGTAATTTGCCTAGGTTTTCACCCTAGAAAATATCTGCCAAATCTTCTAGCAGTGCCTGCCTAAAACCATTAGCTTTCAGTGACAGTTTAACTGATAAGGAAATACAGAAATTTTTTAAATTTTCAGTTTTAAAAATGATAATCCACCTACATCTCACAACTACTTTGATGATTTGCCTGTTGCCTTTTATGTGTACATATAATTTCACACTGTTGCAATCTTTGTTTACACATTTTACATTCTCTTCATTCTTATAAACATCTGTCTGTGATTTTATCTGGTACCCAAAACTACTTTTAATGACTACATAATAATCTATTCTTTAAATGGACTACAATTTACTCAAAACATCCTTCATGTGTCAAACATTTAGATCGCTCCCATTTCTTCTTTTCTGCTATGAGCACAATGCCACAACGAACATCTTTGTGCACATTATGTATTAGTAATACATTTTCCACCTTTTCCCCTTAGGGTAAAATCATAGGACTAGAACTAATGGATTAAAGCCATGTGTATCTTGATGGCTCATGTTAGATACAAAATTTATTAAAACAAGTTACACAGCACCAGCAATGAGTAAGTGTTCCAGCAATGAATAAGGTTCACTGCAAACTCATCAGCACTGAGCATCACCATTAATTTTTTTTTTTATATAATTAGAATGACATTTCAAACTTAAATATATTTTCTAAAGAAGAATCCCCAATTCTAAATATTTTTTTTCCAATTCAACTTTGCAACACTCACTAAAATTTTACACTGGTGAATGTGAATTTATGAAGTTATGAGATATCCATTACCTCATCTCATTTATCATAGTATAGATGGAGGTTGCATATATATTTATTGGAGCTGGCCAGACAAGAATGGCAGGGAAAGGGTTGGCCGACTTCTGACTTCAGAAATTATGAGAAAAGAGACCCTGGAAGGAAGCGGTCACAGCTGTATGTCCCTATCTCCCCATTCAGACTTTGACCAGAGTTAGGTGGTTTGGAGAGCTGTTTGATAAACTAGGGGACTCTCAAGAGGATATTTCTCTGCAAAGCACCTTCTTACCCACATGGGGTGGCCAGAGCAGTTAAGCTGGTGGTCAGGCAGAAAAAAAGATCTGGTTTGCAGACCTTGGTTTGTACAGGACACGCACATGGAATCAAAGAGGAGCATGTTTGCCAGGTGTCTGCCAGTTCAGAAGAAAGAGTAGAGCTTGGGCCAGGAATTCGATGGTGGTGTGGTTCTCCACTCTACAGGGCTGAGTGAAGACTCCATCACCTTGGAGAGGTCACTGTGCCTGGGGAGGACTGAGAATGAATGGATCCTGAGGTCATTACTACAAACACTGCAGCAGATGCCAGCACAAAGACTCAGGGTTGGGACTGGGTCGACCCCCACCTTAGCAGACACCAGTTACATCAATCAAGAACCAACAGGAAATTAGAGTACCCTCTTCTCCCTCTGCCCATGCATTGAGTCATGCTGGCCTTTCTCTACTGCCATCTTAGAAAGGACCAATGAGAGGAGACAAGGAACTGAAATTATAAGCTGATTAACAGAGGATGAGTAAAACCTAAAGTTATCATTCAAATGAATGGAAGGATAAGACTAAATTTAAACCACTTAGGACTAAAATTTGTGAATACTTTTTTCTTTTACCCAGCAGACGGGAAGCTGGTAACAGAGATTCAAATAGTTTTGGAGACTAAAGAAACTTCATTTACATTGCACAACTGAATTGTACTACGGGCAATTTTAGTGAATCAGCTAAAGGAGTTATGATGTCAATTTATGTAAAACTTTGTATCCATGTATGCATATACAGAGAAATGTTAATGGCAGTAAACTCATTATGGTGAGATCTGGAGTGGTTTTTACTATTTTTCCTTTTTCTTTATGATTGATGTTGTTCGTTTCCTATTACTATATAATTTTTCCAGACTGCAAGGACTGTGATTAGGAGGGCAGACAGGTAAAAGCTGTATCTGTTTTTGTGTCTCTGATCTCATGTGACTAGGGGTCGAGGACCTGACTTCTAACTCTACCTGTTTCCCAGTGCTTTCCAGTCTAGGCCCCTTCCTCCTCACAAGGTTCTATAACCTTACACTCATCATGTAGGATCTATGCAAATAACACATGAAGTAAAGATGACCTTCAAGTTGGACAACACTTCAGTGAAATTCTTTTTCCAAGTTTGACTTTATTACTATATAATTTTTCCAGACTGCAAGGACTGTGATTAGGAGGGCAGACAGGTAAAAGCTGTATCTGTTTTTGTGTCTCTGATCTCATGTGACTAGGGGTCGAGGACCTGACTTCTAACTCTACCTGTTTCCCAGTGCTTTCCAGTCTAGGCCCCTTCCTCCTCACAAGGTTCTATAACCTTACACTCATCATGTAGGATCTATGCAAATAACACATGAAGTAAAGATGACCTTCAAGTTGGACAACACTTCAGTGAAATTCTTTTTCAAAGTTTGACTTGTCTGTGAGAAAAGCAAAGAAAATATAACTAACTAATGAGAGGCTCTTTCCACTCTTGCCTTAAACATTAAGGTCTAGAGAGATACTCTCATGACCGAAAATGCATAACAGACCAAATGATGGGTATTTTTTCTCAGCTGCGGTGTATTATGCCATTGGGAATTTAAAAAGCTGATAAGATCATATAAGTCAGTTGCTACTCAATTCCATTTTTAACCTCAAAAGCCTGAATGTGTCACTGATTAGTAGATGATGGACCAGGCCAGAACTATGAAAACAGATCAACTTCTATCCAACAGCCTCTACTTTTTCCTGATTTCATGTGAAACCACTTCTCATTGCCTTTCTTTCACTTCTGCTTTCTTCTACCAATTTACAGTTTTTTCTTTTTCTAGTTTAAAATATGATCTCATGTAGACTCTCTGATTTGATGCTCACCACAACCTTGGGTGGCTATCATGATCCTGATTTTGGAGATGAGTGAACGAGGCTCAGAGTTAAGGGCTTGTCTGAGTCTTCTCACTCCGAGCAGAATGGCCAGAAACAGCTCCTGTGTCTCCCTTCTCTACAGTCACTTGGACTACACAAAACCCCAACAGGTGCTGACTTTAGGGTCCCAGTATTTTCTTAGGAAAGCAAAGGCAATCCTTGCCATTGGCTCCAATTACTGCATTTCTAAGGCCTGCCTTGAGAAATATCTGCCGACGTACGTTCATGACCTCACACTTGTCTTTCAGAGAAAAGAGGTTAGCAGGACTCCTTGAGGAAGCAGGGTAGGGATTAGCTACCTTTCATGGACTATTCCCTTGTCTCTTTTTTCTTCTTCTCCAGCCAAGTCTATAATTCTAAGAAAAGCAGGCACTGACCCCTAGGGATCCTGGTCTTAAAAATCCAAAATCTAAGAAGTAGTCCCATTGGCACAGGCTCAGCCCCTTTATGAGGGAGAAGCTCTAAGGGGTCTATTGTAGACACATGACTGGCTTATGTCAGCATTGTCAGGAACAGGAAAAGGGGATGCTGCTTGTAATTGTTACAACAGTTAATAACTACTACAAAAGCTAATTATAATAATTATTATAAGTTAAAAATCAGTGTACTTGAATCCAGTGATGAGAGAATTGAGCATAGAAACTGAAGATCTAGCCTGAACTTTTGAAATTTCTTACTAAAGGATTTTAGACTCATTATTAAATTTCTTTAATGTTCAATTTCCCTGTTACTGTATTTTTAAATTTTGCATTTTATGTTATGGGGCCGTGGATATGGGTAGTTATTCCTAAGGATAATAATCACTATTATTAGCATTTGGTTTTTAAATGGATGATTTTGAAGGCCATATATAAACTATAAAACATAAAATACAAAATTTTAAAATACAGTGATAATATAATTATTATAAGACTATTGTTATCATTACCCAACCTATCTCTTCCTGTTTTGTATTTCTTCTTCCAAATGCTTTCAGGATCAACATCTCGACTCTTCACTACCATCCATAATGTTTGTTTCTTTTCCCATGATGGATCATGCTGACTCTCAAAACACTGCCTTCTTTCACTCCTAACATTTCCCCCTGCCCCATAGCATATCTGATACACCTTTGGAAATATATGCTGAAGAATGTATAGGCTATTTATTCCATGTGGTTTTAGTGGGTAAGTGAATAAACTGACTGGTGTGGGTCACAAGGAGTGATCTTCGTTAACTGTGGGGTTACTTCTGCCTTCTTCTATCACAGGGACAAGGAAAATGGCGACCTCAGTTGATGGGATTGAAACTGTGGGTGAAGTTGCTGGGACCACACCCTACGACTATGAGGGGGCACTGCCATGCGAGAAGAGCAATGTCAAGGAGCTGGCGGCCCAGTTCCTGCCCCCGCTTTACTCCCTGGTGTTCATGGTTGGTCTGCTGGGCAATGTGGTGGTGGTGGTGATCCTCACAAAATACAAGAGGCTCCGTATCATGACCAACATCTACCTGCTCAACTTGGCCATCTCTGATGTGCTCTTCCTAGTCACGCTGCCATTCTGGATTCACTATGTTAGGTGGAAAGAGTGGGTTTTTGGCCACCACATGTGTAAGTTGCTCTCTGGGCTCTATCACATGGGCTTGTACAGCGAGATCTTCTTCATCATCCTCTTGACCCTAGACCGGTATCTGGCCATCGTCCACGCCGTGTTTGCCCTTCGAGCCCGGACAGTCACTTTTGGTATCGTTACCAGCATCTTCACCTGGGGCCTGGCAGGGCTAGCAGCCCTCCCTGAATTTTTCTTTCATGAGACCCGAGACGAAGATGGACTGACTATCTGCAGTCCTCTTTACCCAGAGGGTAAGGAAAATGTCTGGAAGCGATTCCATGCTCTGAGAATGAATATCCTGGGTCTCGCTCTGCCTCTGCTCGTTATGGCCATCTGCTATTCAGGAATTATTAAGACACTGCTGAGATGCCCCAGTAGAAAAAAATACAAAGCCATTCGACTCATTTTTGTCATTATGGTGGTCTTCTTTATTTTCTGGACCCCTACAATCTGGTTGTCCTACTCCTTGCTTTTCAAATGCACCTGGAGACCGATTGTGAGCAGAGCAGACAGCTGGACTTGGCCATGCTGGTGACAGAGGTGATCGCCTACACGCACTGCTGTGTCAACCCCGTGATCTACGCCTTCGTTGGTGAGAGGTTCCGGAAGCACCTCCGCCACTTTTTCCACAGACATGTGGCCATCTACCTGGGCAAATTCATGCCATTCCTTCCCAGTGAAAGACTGGAAAGAGCCAGCTCTGTCTCCCCATCAACAGGGGAGCAGGAACTCTCTGCTGTATTTTAGATCAGATGCAGAACACTGCCTAAAGAAGATGCACAGACCAGATGAAGCCGACACATCGACCTCTTCACCAGTCCTGTGAGCTTCCAGCACAATGGCTACAGCTCCTGAAGCCATTAAAATACATACACAATGGTGACGGTGTATCTATGCAGCCCAAGGTCATTACCGAATGTCCACGGCTGGGCAATGACTTATTATGAACCTGAAAAGCAGAGCTTTGCTTGATTCACTCGAGTCACATAATTTTAATGCACCAGAATGTTAGATGGTTACTATATGCAGCTACAAACTAGTCAAGCTTTTTATATCTTAAACCTTAACTTTAGACAGTTATTGATATAAATGAAACATAATAAACATAAATGAAATAGTAATAAATCAATTACATTTATTATTACAATGTAATAAATCAGTTTATTGCAAGGACTGATGCTCAAGCTAAAATGCTAATACTTTGGCCACCTGATGCGAAAAGCCAACTCATTGGAAAAGGCTTTGACACTGGGAAAGACTGAAGGCAGGGGGGAGAATAGAAGAAGAGCAATTTGACATTTTCAGTACAGAGAATAACCCACTCCAGTACTCTGGCCTGGAAAATTCCATGGACAGAGGAGCCTGGTGGGCTGCAGTCCATGGGGTCGCTAAGAGTCGGACACCACTTTCACGTTTCACTTTCATGCATTGGAGGAGGAAATGGCAACCCACTCCAGTGTTCTTGCCTGCAGAATCCCAGGGATGGGGGAGCCTGGTGGGCTGCCGTCTATGGGGTCGCACAGAGTCGGACACAACTGAAGTGACTTAGCAGCAGCAGCAGCAGCAGTACAGAGAATAAAAGTCCTGCTCATAGAAACTTCTCACAGCCCTGAGATGTGTGGACACTGTCTTAATTCACCCCACTTTCACTGTTTATCCAGTAACTGTGTTAGGTGATACAGGCAGGACGCACAAACACTGTCTTAGGTTAAGTGAAGGATGCCAAACTGTATTAGACAAACACAATCCTTGCCCCCGTGAAACTTTTCCTGTAGTAGAGGATGTAAGCCAGAACAAATAACTCCAGTGCAAAGAGGAACACACTCAATGCTACACCTGGGTCAGGAAGAAAGACCATTTCCACTGGAATCTGAGGAAGATTTAATGGAGGAAGTGGCTTTTGAGCAGGTCTCTGAAGAAGCGGCAGGATGGAAGGGGAGTGTTGAGGGGAAGGCACTGTAAGGCAGTGAGGAGAGGGGAAGGCACGAATGTGGGTGGATGGCAGAGTGAGGTAGGGAGGCTGGGATGGGGATGCTTTTCAGGCAGAGCACCTTAGGCTTTATTGGGAAGGCATGGGGAGCAAGGCAATCAAAATGATATGTCAGGAAGATAATTCTGGTATCACATGGAGGATGGAGCAGAGGCCCCAGAACTGTGCAGGGAGCTAAGTTAGGAGACAAGTGCGAGTGTGGAGGCAAGGAAAGACCAACGACCAATCAAGAGAGGTGCCAAGAGCACCCTGAGGAGAATCTGGCCAAGAGACAGTGTGAAGGACGAGTTAAAACACTAGGAGCAGTATATGGTTGATGTGGAATAAAAGGGGGGGGCGCAAAACAATGTTAAAAAAAGAAAGAGACACACACATTTTTCATTGTGTTTAGATGCACTGACTATCCTCTTAAACAATGGTTGTCTTTAGGGAGGGGCGTGTGTAGAGAAGAGGAGGAGGACAGTTCTGCATCTTCTGGACTCTGAAACATGGGAACATGTTGTTTTTTTTTTTAAATAAACATTTTAGAATTATATTTTAAAAATGAAAGACTAAGCTACTATTCATATGTGGTAGCCATAAAGAGATTAGACGTCCTCTGCCATGAATGAACCTTGTGACCTGGTTAGATTATTTCTAAGATCCTTTACAGCCAAAGTAAACTCTGATCTTGATAAAGTTTTAGAAAGTAGATGCTCAAAGCCTACAAAATACATTGTTGTTGTTGTTGCTGTTGTTTTAAAGGAGGTTGTGACACAGTGAGCAGTTCTACAGCATCACCTTCTACCGGCCGTGACGCCGAGCGCAGTTCCTGTGCTCACTAAGGCACACTCAGGTTTCACGTGCTCAGTCATTCATCTGGTCACTTACCATTCATTCAATAAACATTTGCTGAGCTCCTGTCATGTTCTTAACTAAGCCCCTCAGGAAGCTACTGTCAGACTGAATTAGACACTGCTTTCTCCTACGCTGCCCAAGTTCAAAATCATGTCTTAAAAACTGCCAATGCCTAAATTCAATCCAAATGACAGAGACTTCCACTGTAAGACCAGTTCAGTTCAGTTCAGTTGCTCAGTCATGTCCAGCTCTTTGTGACCCCATGGACTGCAGTACACCAGGCTTCCCTGTCCATCACCAACTCCCGGAGCCTACTCAAACTCACGTCCATCGAGTTGGTGATGCCACCCAACCATTTCATCCTCTGTCAGATCCTTCTTCTCCTGCCTTCAAGACCAGAAAACACTCCAACTCCAGAACATTTCACCTTCTAGTCAAATGCTTGGAGAAATGATGTGCGTGCTCTTAGCTATCCATGCAGTCCAGCCTCAACTGCTGGTGCGTGGCCTTGAGGATTTTCACCTTCATGTGACCCTGCCTAAAAGGTCTTACCTCAGTCCAAACCTAAAGGGACAGCACAGGATATGAACTTTGGAACACTAAACCGCACAACATGAATCTCAATTCGGCTAGGAAACTCTGAAGTTACTTTTTCTCTTTTTTGTGGTTCAGCCAAAATGTAAATGAAGCAATCATTTAAAAACGATACATCTCTGATTCTCTCTTGCACTATTAAGTATCTGCCTTTAGACAACCGCAAGTGCAGGATCTACAGGTGCTGGTTCATACTCCCTTGATCCTGAAAGCTTTCAGTCCTGTGACCCACACAAAGCCGCACAAAACCAAATCACGGATTCAGTGTGCTCCACCCTGCTCCCCATCCCCAGGCTGTCCAATGGAACCAACTGCAACGATAGAAAAGTTCTACATCTGTGTTGTCCAATGTAATTACTGCTCACATGCACTTACTGAGCACCTGAAATGTGGCCAGTGAGACTGAGGAAGTGAAGTTTTCATTTTCATTCCATTTTAATTAAATAGCCAACATGCGGCTAGTGGCTACTTCATGTGGTTAGTGGTGCAGCTCTAGCCTCTTCAAACTTGTCTCTTCATCTCTGTTCCGCCTGTACATCAAGCCTCCTGTAGTCAGCAATCACATCTTGAACACTGTGTGACAGGCTAGGGAAAATGCCAGTGATGCAAAGATGAATAAGATTCACTTCTGGAAAACTCTCCATTCCGTGGAATAGACTCAAGTGACTATAATGAAATGTGGCAGGTGCCCAAAAGCCTCTGCAGCAGAAACAGAATGAAATCACTGAAGAAAGGTACACAGAGAAAATGATATTCTGATTAGGCTGGGTTCCCCCCAAGGCAATTCCTGAGCAGGAAGTGGAGAACAAAGAGTTTATTTGAAAGGAAACACCAGCAGGAGAGGAAGATGCCAAAAAAGGGTACTTTACAGCGTACCTTCTCTGAGGGGTAACTGGAGCTCCGAATCGCTAGGGAACTGTTGGGAAACAGTGTAACTCACAGTCCTCCATTATCCCACACGAGGGGGAAGGAAGCTGGGGTATTAACATTCCACTCCTATTGGTCATTGGCTGACTGGCACTAATTTTCCAGGACTTCCAGCCTGCCTGGCTCTCAGAGCCCTTCCAGCTTTGGGAAAAGCTCCCCGGCAACAAGATGCAGATATGGATGCTGGAAGCCAGCTGGGCACACTCAGTTAAGGCTTGCGGGATAAAGTGTTTGCTGCATATTTGAATGACTTTTTCATGTACCAAAAGGGGGAAGCGAGAGCAATGTCCAGGCAGGTAGGTCAATATGCTGGCAGCCCTGACGACACCAAAGTGCACTAGAGAGAGTGCCGTGGTGAAGACTAGGGTGACCTTGACAATGGCAGGTGACCATGAACACACCTCACTGCTGACTTTCCTGACGCTCCTCTTTTTTTGCTGAGAATCATATCCTGCTGGTTTAAAAAATATGATCCTTTTCCAGCTTGAGTTTTTGAAGTCTTCTTCAAATTCCAGAGCCATATTTCTAATCTTCACACCTTCTGAACAAAGCAGGTTTATGTCCTTCGTAGTCTGTGGGCTCTCAATCACTGAGGTTTTCGCCACTTTCTGCCCAGACAAATCCCCGGTTTATTAAGGCCACCATTTCTCTTCTCAATTCGCTAATCCAGTCCAGGGGTCGGCACACTGCGACCCAGGGGCCAAACACAGCCCCCCGCCTGCTCTGTGAGTGGAGTTTCGCTGGAGCACGGCCGTGCTCGTTTGCTCACGGGCTGTCTGTGGCTGCTGTTGTGCTGCCAGAGTAGAGCTGAGCGACTGTGGCAGAGGCCGCACAGTCCACAAATCCTGACCCGTTTACTTTATTGTCTCTACAGAAGCAGCTTCCTGAACCTGGACAATTCACGCCCCACAGGATCTGCGGCTCTGATAGGCATAGCCAAAATAAGAGAGACGAGATTTGGGGCAGGGCAGGGGGGTTACTCAGCACATGAGGTTTGTAGACAAGCTGCCGAAATCCGCAGGTTAGTTCTAGCTTGATCATGGATGCAGTTCTAAACAATCAAACTATGGTTAGATTGTATAGTAGTCAAATGCTGGTCACTAATGCAAAAATGCTAACAGTCTATACCAAGAGAGCGCACTGAAAGTTTCAACTGGGGCAGTCAGACCCCACAGATGCGGTATTCTGAAGCAGGCCATATGCAGAATGGACATAGGCATTGTCAAAACATATTTCATGACTCTTGAGATACCTCACCTCTACTGGGGACAAAGAAATTGAATTGATTAAAATTAGGGAGACACTTAAAAAGAAACTCTCTGCTGAGGTCTGCTGGTACCACCTCTCTATCAGGGATGGGAGGAAGGAAGGCATGGTGGGTGCTATCTCTCACCTCAAGCTTGTTAAGAGCTGTGCCAGTGGAGCCACACAGTGACTGAAACAAGTCACTCAGGTCAGAGAAGATCTGACTCTCATCCCGGAAATGGGGAGACCACAGACAGGCCAGCCATCTGCTCTGGGGCTGGAGTAGAGAAAAACTGCCACTACCTTGGGGTAGATCTATGCTTTCAGAGCTGATTTTGGCAAAGAACGTGGGATTGTTTTCCACAGACCAAATGAGAAAAAGCTGACTGAGGAATTTCTAACCTTGCCCAAGAAGACTGCCTGGATGGAGTTTGTCTGTAGGATAAGAAAAATATGTGTGCAGTGGACAGCCAAAACAACAGGATATTCCTGTTATGCTGAAGATGAATATTCCCAGGGACGTCTTTAATGACTCCACAAAAGCAGTCCATGAGAGAAAGAACCAACCTTTACACCTGCCAGTCCCACGGGTGGAGCTGGGGGTGAAGTCATCACCTGATGATAAAGTCAGTCAAGCAAGAACTTTCCTTCCTCTCCCAGTGTCCACCAGTGGGGGACTAGAAACCATGTTTAGCAAGCAGGGAGAGGAGCAGGAATGCCAAGGAAGGAGAGAGACAAGTAGGCTGGCAGCCCCTGTGCCTGGTTCATCCCTCTGCCAGCTGGGAGGTGGAGGAAGGTTTAAAAGTCAAATCAAGTTGACCTTTGCTATTCATACGGGGATCAACCATTCAATTTCTGAATTGGAACCCTCTCCTTTTAGTGAGTTCAAATGATTATGGGATTTTTTTGCACCTAAGCTTGATGACAGAAGTCATGGGAAGGTGCGGCTTTTCACTGGGGCTGGAAGAACTTCAGCCTCTAATTCAGTATAAAGGGATGTGAGACATGAAAGTAGATTCTATCTCATAAGCCCTGTTGGTTCAACATACTGGCGGTAAATTCAAGGACTCCAAATTTCAGCTCTTGAGGTCCACAGAGGGCTTACATGAATTTGCAGGACTATTCTGCAGGACTTAAATGGATGTTAGAGCCCCCAGATCCGGCTAAGAAATAAGGCAGAGAGAGACAAAAGCAATGATACTTAATACATATAGACAGATATAAATACATGTTAATACAGACTAAGGTAGAGAAATACTTAATAATGCCTTTACAGTTCTATACACCTAGATTTTGCCTCGTGGCTAAGCAGGAGCTAATCCCCTGGCCACTGTCCAATGGAGCTCTGTGATGACCTAGAGGGGCAGGATGGCTGGGGGAGGCTCAAGAAGGAGGGAATGTGTATATATAGTTATGATTCATTCACATTGTTGTAGGGCAGAAACAACACAATGTTATAAAGCAATTATCTTCTAATTTAAAAATAAAGTTTAAAAATAATAATAAAAAAAAGAAGACTGGTTATTTCTTGTAATCTAGACTTTCTGAATTGAGAAAAGCCTCTCAGTTTGCAGACAGGACAAGACTCTTCGTGGCTTAGTTTGGGTCCTGGGAAACTGACCCCTGGTCTCAGGTTGCCCCTTACTTGCTAACGCCTGCTTCCCTTAGTCGCAGTGGGAAATGTGAGCACTAGGGGGCCTTCGTCAACACCAGAGCTGTGGCTAGCCCCATGCAGTCACTCAAGAGAACAGTGAAGCAGAAAAAAAAACGCCCATATGCTAGGTGGGAGGTGAAGTTTTGATGATGTCACAGCAAGAAACTCAGGAATGCCTGTATCTGATCCTGTCCGACTGAAGTTGCCAAAGTCTAGGAGATGTCATTTATATCCAAAGGAATTGTGAGATGCAGTGACCACAAGAGGGAGAAACAGAGGATAGATAGAAACACAGTTTCAGTTTGTTATTACCAGGGATAAGTCCCAGTTCCCTAGTGTAGGGCTTTGGTAAAGCTGGTTATCATTCAAGTCCTAAGAAATTACATTGCTGCTGCTGCTGCTGCTGCTAAGTCACGTCAGTTGTGTCCAACTCTGTGCGACCCCATAGACAGAAGCCCACCAGATTCCCCCGTTCCGGGCATTCTCCAGGCAAGAACACTGGACTGGGTTGCCATTTCCTTCTCCAATGCATGAAAGTGAGAAGTGAAAGGGAAGTCGCTCAGCAGTGTCCGACTCTTGGCCACCCCATGGACTGCAGCCTACCAGGCTCCTCCGTCCATGAAATTTTCCAGGCAAGACTACTGGAGTGGGGTAGTCGCCTTATCTCCTCTTAAAAATTCAGATCTAATTCCAGAGATCACATGCAAGCAATGGGTAGGGTGAAAACATGTGCAGCCAGAAGAGAGGAGGAGGATGGCAGAATCTGCCTTCATGGGGCCCACCCTGATTCCACACACAGCCTCTTGGAGGATGTAAACAGACTAGATTTGCTAGGGCACGCATGGGACCTTTTTACATACAAAAGCCCCAGCTGCTAGTAAGTATGGCCCAATCTATATTCTGAAATCTGTAAATCCGAACAGCAACTCCTCTGACCCAGGACATGTGAGAAGGGACAGATGGACAGATGTTCTACTCATCCTACTGTTGTCCAATCAAAATGCTGTTCATTGGTCAAACCTCAACTGGTCACTTCACTGAACATCTATAATCGTCCTAGTCTTTATGCAAGGAGGTAAGTTCAGTTCAGTCGCTTAGTTGTGTCTGACTCTGCGACCCTTCTTGGAGGATGTAAACAGACTAGATTTGCTAGGGCACGCATGGGACCTTTTTACATACAAAAGCCCCAGCTGCTAGTAAGTATGGCCCAATCTATATTCTGAAATCTGTAAATCCGAACAGCAACTCCTCTGACCCAGGACATGTGAGAAGGGACAGATGGACAGATGTTCTACTCATCCTACTGTTGTCCAATCAAAATGCTGTTCATTGGTCAAACCTCAACTGGTCACTTCACTGAACATCTATAATCGTCCTAGTCTTTATGCAAGGAGGTAAGTTCAGTTCAGTCGCTTAGTTGTGTCTGACTCTGCGACCCCGTGAACCGCAACACGCCAGGCCTCCCTGTCCATCACCAACTCCTGGAGTCCACCCAAACCCATGTCCATTGATTCAGTGATGGCATCCAACCAACTCATCCTCTGTCATCCCCTTCTCCTCTTGCCCTCAATCTTTCCCAGCATCAGGGTCTTTTCAAATGCATCAGCTCTTCACATCAGGTGGCCAAAGTATTGGAGTTTCAGCTTCAACATNTCACTGAGGTTTTCGCCACTTTCTGCCCAGACAAATCCCCGGTTTATTAAGGCCACCATTTCTCTTCTCAATTCGCTAATCCAGTCCAGGGGTCGGCACACTGCGACCCAGGGGCCAAACACAGCCCCCCGCCTGCTCTGTGAGTGGAGTTTCGCTGGAGCACGGCCGTGCTCGTTTGCTCACGGGCTGTCTGTGGCTGCTGTTGTGCTGCCAGAGTAGAGCTGAGCGACTGTGGCAGAGGCCGCACAGTCCACAAATCCTGACCCGTTTACTTTATTGTCTCTACAGAAGCAGCTTCCTGAACCTGGACAATTCACGCCCCACAGGATCTGCGGCTCTGATAGGCATAGCCAAAATAAGAGAGACGAGATTTGGGGCAGGGCAGGGGGGTTACTCAGCACATGAGGTTTGTAGACAAGCTGCCGAAATCCGCAGGTTAGTTCTAGCTTGATCATGGATGCAGTTCTAAACAATCAAACTATGGTTAGATTGTATAGTAGTCAAATGCTGGTCACTAATGCAAAAATGCTAACAGTCTATACCAAGAGAGCGCACTGAAAGTTTCAACTGGGGCAGTCAGACCCCACAGATGCGGTATTCTGAAGCAGGCCATATGCAGAATGGACATAGGCATTGTCAAAACATATTTTATGACTCTTGAGATACCTCACCTCTACTGGGGACAAAGAAATTGAATTGATTAAAATTAGGGAGACACTTAAAAAGAAACTCTCTGCTGAGGTCTGCTGGTACCACCTCTCTATCAGGGATGGGGAGGAAGGAAGGCATTTTGGGTGCTATCTCTCACCTCAAGCTTGTTAAGAGCTGTGCCAGTGGAGCCACACAGTGACTGAAACAAGTCACTCAGGTCAGAGAAGATCTGACTCTCATCCCGGAAATGGGGAGACCACAGACAGGCCAGCCATCTGCTCTGGGGCTGGAGTAGAGAAAAACTGCCACTACCTTGGGGTAGATCTATGCTTTCAGAGCTGATTTTGGCAAAGAACGTGGGATTGTTTTCCACAGACCAAATGAGAAAGAGCTGACTGAGGAATTTCTAACCTTGCCCAAGAAGACTGCCTGGATGGAGTTTGTCTGTAGGATAAGAAAAATATGTGTGCAGTGGACAGCCAAAACAACAGGATATTCCTGTTATGCTGAAGATGAATATTCCCAGGGACGTCTTTAATGACTCCACAAAAGCAGTCCATGAGAGAAAGAACCAACCTTTACACCTGCCAGTCCCACGGGTGGAGCTGGGGGTGAAGTCATCACCTGATGATAAAGTCAGTCAAGCAAGAACTTTCCTTCCTCTCCCAGTGTCCACCAGTGGGGGACTAGAAACCATGTTTAGCAAGCAGGGAGAGGAGCAGGAATGCCAAGGAAGGAGAGAGACAAGTAGGCTGGCAGCCCCTGTGCCTGGTTCATCCCTCCGCCAGCTGGGAGGTGGAGGAAGGTTTAAAAGTCAAATCAAGTTGACCTTTGCTATTCATACGGGGATCAACCATTCAATTTCTGAATTGGAACCCTCTCCTTTTAGTGAGTTCAAATGATTATGGGATTTTTTTGCACCTAAGCTTGATGACAGAAGTCATGGGAAGGTGTGGCTTTTCACTGGGGCTGGAAGAACTTCAGCCTCTAATTCAGTATAAAGGGATGTGAGACATGAAAGTAGATTCTATCTCATAAGCCCTGTTGGTTCAACATACTGGCGGTAAATTCAAGGACTCCAAATTTCAGCTCTTGAGGTCCACAGAGGGCTTACATGAATTTGCAGGACTATTCTGCAGGACTTAAATGGATGTTAGAGCCCCCAGATCCGGCTAAGAAATAAGGCAGAGAGAGACAAAAGCAATGATACTTAATACATATAGACAGATATAAATACATGTTAATACAGACTAAGGTAGAGAAATACTTAATAATGCCTTTACAGTTCTATACACCTAGATTTTGCCTCGTGGCTAAGCAGGAGCTAATCCCCTGGCCACTGTCCAATGGAGCTCTGTGATGACCTAGAGGGGCAGGATGGCTGGGGGAGGCTCAAGAAGGAGGGAATGTGTATATATAGTTATGATTCATTCACATTGTTGTAGGGCAGAAACAACACAATGTTATAAAGCAATTATCTTCTAATTTAAAAATAAAGTTTAAAAATAATAATAAAAAAAAGAAGACTGGTTATTTCTTGTAATCTAGACTTTCTGAATTGAGAAAAGCCTCTCAGTTTGCAGACAGGACAAGACTCTTCGTGGCTTAGTTTGGGTCCTGGGAAACTGACCCCTGGTCTCAGGTTGCCCCTTACTTGCTAACGCCTGCTTCCCTTAGTCGCAGTGGGAAATGTGAGCACTAGGGGGCCTTCGTCAACACCAGAGCTGTGGCTAGCCCCATGCAGTCACTCAAGAGAACAGTGAAGCAGAAAAAAAAACGCCCATATGCTAGGTGGGAGGTGAAGTTTTGATGATGTCACAGCAAGAAACTCAGGAATGCCTGTATCTGATCCTGTCCGACTGAAGTTGCCAAAGTCTAGGAGATGTCATTTATATCCAAAGGAATTGTGAGATGCAGTGACCACAAGAGGGAGAAACAGAGGATAGATAGAAACACAGTTTCAGTTTGTTATTACCAGGGATAAGTCCCAGTTCCCTAGTGTAGGGCTTTGGTAAAGCTGGTTATCATTCAAGTCCTAAGAAATTACATTGCTGCTGCTGCTGCTGCTGCTAAGTCACGTCAGTTGTGTCCAACTCTGTGCGACCCCATAGACAGAAGCCCACCAGATTCCCCCGTTCCGGGCATTCTCCAGGCAAGAACACTGGACTGGGTTGCCATTTCCTTCTCCAATGCATGAAAGTGAGAAGTGAAAGGGAAGTCGCTCAGCAGTGTCCGACTCTTGGCCACCCCATGGACTGCAGCCTACCAGGCTCCTCCGTCCATGAAATTTTCCAGGCAAGACTACTGGAGTGGGGTAGTCGCCTTATCTCCTCTTAAAAATTCAGATCTAATTCCAGAGATCACATGCAAGCAATGGGTAGGGTGAAAACATGTGCAGCCAGAAGAGAGGAGGAGGATGGCAGAATCTGCCTTCATGGGGCCCACCCTGATTCCACACACAGCCTCTTGGAGGATGTAAACAGACTAGATTTGCTAGGGCACGCATGGGACCTTTTTACATACAAAAGCCCCAGCTGCTAGTAAGTATGGCCCAATCTATATTCTGAAATCTGTAAATCCGAACAGCAACTCCTCTGACCCAGGACATGTGAGAAGGGACAGATGGACAGATGTTCTACTCATCCTACTGTTGTCCAATCAAAATGCTGTTCATTGGTCAAACCTCAACTGGTCACTTCACTGAACATCTATAATCGTCCTAGTCTTTATGCAAGGAGGTAAGTTCAGTTCAGTCGCTTAGTTGTGTCTGACTCTGCGACCCCGTGAACCGCAACATGCCAGGCCTCCCTGTCCATCACCAACTCCTGGAGTCCACCCAAACCCATGTCCATTGATTCAGTGATGGCATCCAACCAACTCATCCTCTGTCATCCCCTTCTCCTCTTGCCCTCAATCTTTCCCAGCATCAGGGTCTTTTCAAATGCATCAGCTCTTCACATCAGGTGGCCAAAGTATTGGAGTTTCAGCTTCAACATCAGTCCTTCCAATGAATATTCAGCACTGATTTCCTTTAGGATGGACTGGTTGGATCTCCTTGCAGTCCAAGGGACTCTCAAGAGTCTTCTCCAACACCACAGTTCAAAAGCATCAATTCTTCGGCGCTCAGCCTTCTTCACAGTCCAACTCTCACATCCATACATGACCACTGGAAAAACCATAGCCTTGACTAGACAGACCTTTGTTGGCAAAGTAACATCTCTGCTTTTCAATATGCTGTCTAGGTTGGTCATAACTTTCCTTCCAAGGAGTAAGTGTCTTTTAATTTCAAGGAGGCAAGGAGGTAAAGGGGATGGTTAAAACAAAACAAAAACATGGTAGCTTGTCTCAAGAAGATGAGAATGTATCAAGTTAGGGAGTGTGTGGATATCCTGTTGCCCCATCCAGATCCACTCTCCACCCTGCTCTGGGCCTGAAAAGCTGCCTTGAATGGACCACACTAGTTTTCTCCCTTGTTCTTTGGACTAGGTCTATGGGGAATACCGTCAGGAGGCTGGAAGAAGGGAGAAGAGTGAGATCAGGGTATTTATTCCCCTAACCCTCTCCCTGCAGCAGCACTGGGGGCTGGTGGCACAGCAGATCCATTTCTTAGTTCTGGATCTTGCCGATTCCTCCCACCCCTCGCCCCTTTTTACCTGTTGTTGCTATTCAGTAGCTCAGTTGTGTCCGACTCTTTGCAACCCCATGTACTGCAGCAGGCCAGGCTTCCCTGTCTTTCACCACCTCCCGGAGCTTGCTCAAACTCATGTCCATTGAGTCAATGATACCATCCAACCATCTCATCCTCTGTAATCCTCTTCTCCTCCTGCCTTCAATCTTTCCCAGCATCAGGGTCTTTTCTAATGAGTTGGCTCTTTGCATCAGATGGCCAAAGTACTGGAGCTTCAGCCTCAGCATCAGTCCTTCCAATGAATATTCAGCATTTATTTCCTTTAGGACTGACTGGTTTGATCTCCTTGCAGTCCAAGGGACTCTCAAGAGTCTTCTCCAACACCACAGTTCAAAAGCCTCAATTCTTCTGCGTTCAGCCGTCTCTATGGTCCAACTCTCACATCCATACATGACTACTGGAAAAACCATAGCTTTGACTAGATGGAACTTTGTCGGCAAAGTGATGTCTCTGTTTTTAAATACACTGTCTAGGTTTATTAAACCTTTTATTCCAAAATCAGTCCTTCCAATGAATATTCAGCATTTATTTCCTTTAGGACTGACTGGTTTGATCTCCTTGCAGTCCAAGGGACTCTCAAGAGTCTTCTCCAACACCACAGTTCAAAAGCCTCAATTCTTCTGCGTTCAGCCGTCTCTATGGTCCAACTCTCACATCCATACATGACTACTGGAAAAACCATAGCTTTGACTAGATGGAACTTTGTCGGCAAAGTGATGTCTCTGTTTTTAAATACACTGTCTAGGTTTATCAAACCTTTTATTCCAAGGAGAAAGCATTTTTTAATTTAATGGCTACAGTCACCATCTTAAGTGATTTTGGAACCCAGAAAAATAAAGTCAGCCACTGTTTCCCCATCTATTTGCCATGAAGTGATGGGACCAGATGTCTGATCTTAGTTTTTGAATGTTGAATTTTAAGCCAGCTCTTTCACTATCCTCTTTCATCTTCATCAAGAGACTCTTTAGTTCCTCTTCACTTCCTGCCATGAGGGTAGTGTCATCTGCATGTCTGAGATTATTGATATTTTTCCCAGCAATCTTGATTTCAGCTTATGCTTCCTCCAGCCCAGCGTTTCTCATGATATACTCTGCATATAAGTTAAATAAATAGGGTGACAATATACAATCTTGGTGTACTCCTTTCCCAATTTTGAACCAATCCATGGTTCCACGTCCAGTTCTAACTGTTGTTTCTTGACCTGCATACAGGCTTCTCAAGAGGCAGGTAGACTTCCCATCTCTTTAAGAATTTTCTACCATTTGTTGAGATCCACACAGTGAAATAAGCAGGGTGACAATATACAGCCTTGACGTACTCCTTTTCCTATTTGGAACCAGTCTGTTGTTCCATGAGAAACGCTGGACTGGAAGAAATACAAGCTGGAATCAAGATTGCTGGGAGAAATATCAATAACCTCAGATATGCAGATGACACCACCCTTATGGCAGAAAGTGAAGAGGAACTAAAAAGCCTCTTGTTGAAAGTGAAAGAGGAGAGTGGAAAAGTTGGCTTAAAGCTCAACATTCAGAAAATGAAGATCATGGCATCCAGTCCCATCACTTCATGGGGAAACAGTGGAAACAGTGGCAGACTTTATTTTTTTGGGCTTCAAAATCACTGCAGATGGTGATTGCAGCCATGAAATTAAAAGATACTTACTCCTTGGAAGAAAAGTTATGACCAACCTAGATAGTATATTCAAAAGCAGAGACATTACTTTGCCGACTAAGGTCCATCTATTCAAGGCTATGGTTTTTCCTGTGGTCATGTATGGATGTGAGAGTTGGACTGTGAAGAAGGCTGAGC
>SJXQ01006300.1:0-20777 GCA_006408695.1 Aepyceros melampus | reverse complement strand
GAAGAATTGATGCTTTTGAACTGTGGTGTTGGAGAAGACTCTTGAGAGTCCCTTGGACTGCAAGGAGATCCAACCAGTCCATTCTGAGGGAGATCAACCCTGGGATTTCTTTGGAAGGAATGATGCTAAAACTGAAGCTCCAGTACTTTGGCCACCTTATGCGAAGAGTTGACTCATTGGAAAAGACCCTGATGCTGGGAGGGATTGGGGGCAGGAGGAGAAAGGGACGACCGAGGATGAGATGGCTGGATGGCATCACGGACTCAATGGACGTGAGTCTGAGTGAACTCTGGGAGTTGGTGATGGACAGGGAGGCCTGACGTGCTGCGATTCATGGGGTTGCAATGAGTCGGACACAACTGAGCAATTGAACTGAATTGAACTAAACTGACACAGTCAAAGGCTTTAGCTTAGTCAATGAAGCAGAAGTAGATGTTTTTCTAGAATTTTCTTGTTTTTTCTATGATTCAACAGATGTTGGCAATTTGACCTACAGTTCAGTTCAGTTCAGTCGCGCAGTCGTGTCCGACTCTTTGCGACCCCATGAATTGCAGTACGTCAGGCCTCCCTGTCCATCACCAACTCCCGGAGTTCACTCAGACTCACGTCCATTGAGTCCGTGATGCCATCCAGCCATCTCATCCTCGGTCGTCCCTTTCTCCTCCTGCCCCCAATCCCTCCCAGCATCAGGGTCTTTTCCAATGAGTCAACTCTTCGCATAAGGTGGCCAAAGTACTGGAGCTTCAGTTTTAGCATCATTCCTTCCAAAGAAATCCCAGGGTTGATCTCCCTCAGAATGGACTGGTTGGATCTCCTTGCAGTCCAAGGGACTCTCAAGAGTCTTCTCCAACACCACAGTTCAAAAGCATCAATTCTTTGGCACTCAGCCTTCTTCACAGTCCAACTCTCACATCCATACATGACCACAGGAAAAACCATAGCCTTGACTAGACGGACCTTAGTTGGCAAAGTAATGTCTCTGCTTTTGAATATACTATCTAGGTTGATCATAACTTTTCTTCCAAGGAGTAAGCGCCTTTTAATTTCATGGCTGCAGTCACCATCTGGCTCCAAATTTGACCTACAGCTGGTAACAAACTTACTCGTCTCAGGGGACTGCATTCTCCCTCCACCCTGCTAACCTTTGTAAATGGTCCCTTGATTAAATTCCTCTCAAATTGCCCAATTTGAGTGTGTTGTCTCTTGCTCGGACCCTGAGTGACAGTGAGAAGACAATATATGGCACATGAAAACAAGCTGACAACAAAATAAAAAATATGGAAGATGCAGGTTAAGTGTTCAGGGAAGTCTTCCTGAAAGAGGAGGGGTGAAGCTGGGCCCTAAGTACAGGAAAATACACTCTGAGGAAAGCTGTAGGAAAGGGTTATGCAAAGGCAAAGTTGAGAATGGATAGCAGATGTTCAAGGAATAGAGACTAACAGTCAACGTGGATGGGAGTAATCAACAAGTGAGGAAGCAAGGACACGCTGATGCTGAGGGTCTGGATGTACCCTACTGGGAACCGGGAGTGACACTGCTGCACATTGAAACTGGGGTGGTGGTTGCTTGGTTCATAACGGCTCCTACAGTGACCATCACCAGGCTCCTCCCAGGTTCTCCCTAATTTGTTTGATCCAAGAGTGACCTAAGCCTGACCTAAGCTAGGCCAATCAGAATCGAAAACTCAAATGAAGACACAGAGAGACGGGTGGCAGTGACTGCTCCGGTGGCCGTGGCCTGCGGTGGGGCTGCGTGGTCTCCTCTGAGGTCCTTCTCGCCTTCTCGCCTTCCGTGAACTGCCCAAACCACAGGCATAGGGTCATTCTTGACTCAAGCTGGGTCATATATCAATCAGGACAAAGCGACGTAAAAATGAGTGCTAGAAAGCAGGCTGCAGGCATCAAAGACTTTCAGAGAGACAAGACTCACATCCATATCCCAGAACGAGGAAATGGCAGCCCGTGGGATGGAGCAGTGAACAGTTAGTCAGGCTGTCACCTTGCACTGTGGGCCCACTGAAGGCAGAGCTTGGCCAGGGAAGGGGCAGGTGGCAGGAAGGTGCTGCTATGCAACAGCCTAGAAGGATGAGGGATGCCAGAACCAGAGGGTAGAATGGCTGCCTCTGAAGGCACTGAGAAACTCAAGGCAATAAAAAAAAACCACTCAAATGCCAAAGTTTTCATCTTCAAGTTAGAGAGAAACAGCGTTTCTGTGACCACGTTGGGGAGGTGGGATGAGAATCTTATTACTTGAAGTCACCAGGTCATGACTATTGGAAACCAATTCAGAGCCGGAATTGGCCGGTGTCTTAATGTAAACTGAATTCACACATTTGCCAAAAAGCATGAATGAATGTTAAGGCAGTAATTGAGACAGGTGAAAATGGGACTACCTGGACAGATGCAGAGGTCCTGGGAAGCCCTGACCCTCACTGCCCTCTGGCACACTCTCATCTACACCTTTCTTCCCAAAGAAAGCCACTTTTCCTTGGCATGACAAAGTTAACAGTTCACCCCATGTCCACAATTTAAGGTTGCTCACCTAATAAACAGAATTTGAATTCAACACAACCCAGAAGGTAAAATGCAGAAATCAGAGTAGGGAAGAAAATTCCATAAGCAATTACAGAAAAATTTCAATACATATTATCAAAATGCTGAACTTGGATTTTGAGTACTTAATAAAAGTGAGCAGAATAGAATTTTAATTGGACTGAATTTACTTATATGTGCACTCATCAGAAATACTCAACTCAATGGCTGAGGTTCTGTGAGTTTTTGACTGGGCAAGTACAGACTTAGACCAAATGCTCATCCACGCTAGGTGAGTGTTATGCTAGGTCAGGGATCCCCTGGAAGAACCCAGAGGAAGACTATACATTATGCAACTTCTATCACATGCGTGCTGACTTGTCGACCTCACTCCGTTTCTCTCTAGAGCAGAGAAGACCCTTCTCTCTTTTGTCTTGAAGACACGATTGGAGAGAGAAGGTCATCTGCATTGGTGGTAGGATGGGCTATAATTAAAATATTAATACAATTCTTGATCTCAGTAAGGTAGGGAGTATATTAAGTGTGAATGTTTTACCATCCAAAGAGACAATATAGGTGTGGCCATTATGGAAGTCAATAGGCAAAGGTTGGTGATCTGGGCCCAAGGAGGGATCTGACACCTGGAAAACCCTTACTCAAGAAAATTTCAAGTCTGACAAAAATCAGATCTGTCCTGATTACTTTAGCTGAGAATGTATCCTCCGTCCAAATTCTCAGAAGTGAGTAATTTTACAAAACTAGGGGCACTTGATTGATAAGAAAACTAGACTTCGTTGAGAAAACTACACTTCATTGAGAAAAAGCTTTAAAAAATTACCACTTGTGAAAACCTTCACCCTCACCTTTCTCAGTGGACCCTCAGCCAATTTTCTGGAATAACAGGCACTAGGAAAAGAAAAGAAACAGTCAAACAAGGTCTTCCTTGTAGCTCAAATGGTAAAGAATCTACCTGCAACACAGGAGACCTGGATTTGACTTCTGGGCCGGGAAGATTGTCTGGAGAAGGGAATGGCAATCCACTCCAGTATTCTTGCCTGAAGAATCCCATGAACAGAAAAGCCTGGTGGGCTACAGTCCACAGGGTCACAAACAGTCAGAAACAACTGAGCGACTAACTCTACCACTACCAGGAAAAGAAATATACTTTTTAGTAGATGCCAGTTATAGAGTACAGTAATTCCAAAAGACCCAAGAAATCACTGAGGTCAGCCTCAGAGTAGTGCTCATGAGAATCAGATGATAGAGTTTTGATGGATTTTTGTATCACTGTGGACTGAATAGGGCCCTGAGCCTACCTTGTGATTTTTTTCCCCAGACCTCAAGTGCTGTGTAGGAAGAGATATACACAAAAGGTGGGATTCCCACACTGCCTTTCAGACAGTAGAGAATGGTTACTATGAGAGGAAGGTCCAAGTGGAAGTAATTGCAGGCCTCCTGTTCTCCCAATCAAGACCAGAACACTATCCTATGAAGAAAAGAGCAGAAATCAGTGTCCCATCACAGATAAGAAAGATGCAGACATACTGATTCCTATAATAGTACCTCCTTATAATTCTCCAGTTGGCCAACATAAAAAATTGATGGGTCTTAGAGAATTACAACTAAATCAGATAGTGCCTTTCATTGTATACATTCTTTTAAATTTGGTTCCACTGCTGAAGCAAATCATTACAGTCCTGGTAATTACCATGCAGATATTCATCTAGAATAGGGGTTGGCAAATATTTCTGAAAGACAAGTTGTTGCATTGTGTTGGTTATCTAGGGCTATAAAATAAATTACCCCAAAACACAAAGGATGAGAACAACAGCACTTATTATTTCAAAGTCAGGAATTTGGACAATGGGAACACCTAAAAACATTCATACCTCATTAAATGCTCAACAAATGGAAAAGAGGTTCTGATAATATGGTGTGCTGGTTGCCCTCCTGTAACATATTTATCATGGGGCTCATGAACAAAGTAAACAATGGTACTTAAAAACATGGACTTCTACTTGTTGAGGCTATCTTGGTTTCTACCATGACTGTGTGCCAATTTTCCTTCAGGAAAAAATCAACCTAAACTCCAATATGGCACCATGCTCAGAGCAAACCAGCCAGCTTCCAGCTGCATTATGGAGGGGGATGGGATTTGTCTTCAGTGGGCTAAATATTCTGTAACTGGACTGTTTCCCTTACTCGTGCCTCTGCTAACTCTGACTATCCTTATACCTCCTGAAGGCCTTATACATCATCATAGTACCCTGAAAAGTGAAAGTGAAGTCGCTCAGTCATGTCCGACTCTTTGCAACCCTGTGGACTGTAGCCCAACAGGCTCCTCAGTCCATGGGATTCTCCAGGCAAGAATACTGGAGTGGGTTGCCATTTCCTTCTCCAGGGGATCTTCCTGACCCAGGGATCAAACCCAGGTCTCCTGTATTGCAGGCAGATGCTTTAACCTCTGAGCCACCAGGGAAGCCCTAACCATAGGCAAAGAGTTTATTTCACAGAATAAGGTGGAGGGTTTAGGCTGATGCCCAATGTGGCTTCTTGGTCTTGGTTCTGGTATGAACTCACATTTATTTAGAATCAACTGGACCTGTAGAATGGTGGGAAGGCCTATTGAAGAACTTACTAAGAACAATGAGAAGCAGCTAGTTGAGCCCTTTAGAACTTCAGCCATTCTTGAGACTCAGGGGTATCAAGTACTGTGGAAGCTAGAATTGAATCTCAAGGGTAAAAACAGGGCAGTAAGTTAAAAATCTGCAAAAGGAGTCCCCACAGCCTTCTTCACCCTGCACAGACTAGGTGATTATCCTACCATCCCCACAGGAGACCCTCATGTGTCTCCAGAGTAAATAAACTCAAGGTGCTCCACACTCAGAGGCACACAGTGGAGGGCAGGGGTGAGTGTGGACTCAAACCAAAGAGATTAGAGCACACCATCTCATGCCAAATACTGACACTGCTAGCCCCACTTCAAAAACACCAACTTCCGAAAACTCTCCAGCCAGGAAGAGCAGGAGATGAGAAGATTCTCCTCTGCAGAAACAAATGATCCCAGAGAAAGATACCCACAGGCTGTGCCACCGTTCAGGGGTCCTTCAACAGAAGGATGAACTCACTATCTAAACACCTATGATAACACCACCAGTGGACAAGCTCTGCCCACTCAATGCTCCCCACCAGCTTTGGTGTCTCACTTTTAAATATAAATGGAATACCAAGGACTGCAAGACATTGAGGACAATAGCCTACACGGGAGACAGCATCTGGAGTGAAAATCTAGGAGAAAAGGAACTCAGAGGCAAGGGAAACGTGGGGACATGGAAAAATATGAGAAAAAAACACTAAAATGAAACAAACAAAAAACCCCACCAAACATGTAATATACATTCTGAATTCTCAGAGAGATAAAAAGTATGGCATCTGGAAGCAAGGAGAAAAGGGAAAGAGAGCAAGAACATTCAGAGAAGAGGAAATTAAAAATATAAATTTTAAAGAAAAGTTAATGGAAGGTTTGAAAGATAAAGTGTAGAAAGTGAAGTCGCTCAGTCATGTCCGACTTCTTGTGACCCTATGGACTGTAGCCTACCAGGATCCTCCGTCCATGGAATTCTCCAGGCAAGAATACTAGAGTGGGTTGCCATTTCCTTCTCCAGGAGATCTTCCTGACCCAGGGATTGAACCCGGGTCTCCCGCATTGTAGGCAGATGCTATACTGTCTGAGCCACCAGGGAAGTCAAAGTTGAAAGATAAAGTTGTGTAGAAAAACTAATAGGAAACAGATCATAATAACAATTTTTACTATTTTCCCAGGACCTGGTCAAAGGGTTTTATAAATTAACTCATTTAATCCTTGTAACAGTTCTCTTATGTAGAGATACTCTCTACAGCACATCCTTATGAACTATTAATAAGTTTATTGAGAGCTAAAGAGGAAATAAATAAGTATATTGGGAGCTATAAGGAGGAAAAATGGGTAACAGAAAAGAACAGAAATGGGCCAAGCAAAGACACAACACTGACGGATAAAACTCAGCAGGGCAGCAGTTGCACCATTCCGAGAAACCACTACATTGAATCTGGAAATCTATACAGAGGCAGAGTTGATCAAGTATGAAGGCAGTATACGGGTACTGTTAGGTATGTAAGGACTTTGAAATTTACCTCCAATTTACCTGTTCTCAGGAAGAGACAAAAGATATGCTTCAGCAAAACGAGGATTAAGCAAGAAAGAGTGAGTCTCAGGATCCTAAAAACACCGTTTAACATAGGAGAGCAACAAAGGGAACTCACCCTCAGAGATAGTCCAGACTGGTCCTGAAGACAAAACATAGAAGATGTGGGGTCTGGACATTCTGAAAAACTACTATTGGGCAATAACTGACAGGTCAAACTGAAGAATTTTGGAAAACAGGTGAGGCAGATATAAAACGAAGTAGATGGAAGGAAACCAGTCAACTGCAGGAACACAATACATTGGCCCCGCAGTGAATACTATTTATGCAGTTATCATGGCATGAACACTAACTAGCGGATTTAACCAGAAGCCAGACAACAACCATATTGAGAAGATGTAGAGAGGGGAAGGAAGTGTGAGTCAGCTAGTCCTTCCCTACAAGAACAGGAAATCAGTAAGTAATGCCGAAAGGTGTTAGACTGTAAGGCAGCAACTGATGCATATTACTTAACAACATGTAGGTAAGCAGCAGGAGAACTGACCAACAGAGATGAAAATGGTTGCCTGGGAGGAGTGGGGCAAAGGTGGGGAGAAGTGGAGCAGAAGACGGTATTTGTAATTGCCTTTTTTTTTTTTTCTGTCCTCTGTGGCCAGCATCTAATCTTTTTAACTATGCACTATTATAACTTTCATAAAAATAAATTTAAAAATTTTGATGTCGTTATATATGAAAATATGTGCAAAAGGAAAATAAGAACGGGAAAGTAAGATTAACCATAAGCAGAATCCCTTACTCCATATGCTCTAAGGCTCTGACAACTGGAAATCCTAAGAACTTGACTGTGTGCTGGTTTTTTATTAATAGTAACTCAAACAACTAACAAAACACTGTCCAAAACAGTAACTAAAACATATTTAGATTATCAGAACTATATAAATTAGAGGCTAATCAATTACACATTTTGGGTGAATGCTGAATGGTCCAATGTTAGCTCAAATACCTGGCCACAGCTAAGGCCAAAATGGATGGTCACTATCAGAGGAAAAAACTGCTGGGATTTACATACGATCTGAAATCATACTTTAAAATATAATTTCAATCGTATCGTTAAAGATGAGTGTTCTCATCTTTAAAGTCTGACATCACGGTGCAGAGATAATCACTTCTCTGCACTGTCAACATTCAGAAGCTCCTGTGGTCACTGCTGAAGGTGGCTGAGGACCAAGGTCTTGGGCTTACCATGCCAGTGTGGGAAAGTGCTCACAGTGACATTGTTGTGGACTTACTAAGCCTTCCTTTCCTTATCTCTAATGGTAATCAACTAAAGTAACAGTTTGTCTCCTCTTCAACTCCTGGAATTAAAGATACCATCACTGGTTGCTAATGCAATCTCACTATTAGTGCACAGCTTCAAGAGGATGCCTTCCGAAGAGTGTTCTTAAAAGCTGACTATTTGGATGCCTCTTAGGAGTCACTTCCATTCCTCTCAGCCTTTTGTTCTGGGGCTCGTTAGCTTCGCACAGGTGTAGCCTGATGGCGCCTGGTCTGGGCTGGTACAATGCCTCTCATCACCTACCCCAGGACTCCTCCACTGACACTCAGCACCGCGTACATGAAGGCTGGGAGTGCAGGCAACTTGATGTCCAATGGAAAACAGAAGCTGACAGAGAAATGTGTCTGCCTCTAGCCCTCGAGATGGAGAATCTTGAGAAGCGTCTCATAGCATTCAGCTCATGTGGTAGTGGCCACAACGCACTTACTATTCCCCTCCCTTCTACCCCATCCCCCACCTCTGTGCCTGCAATCACACACACTGATGAAGTTCTGGCACATAAATCTTGATCTTAGGCTCTGCCTTGTGGGAAACCCAAGTGAAGACAAGAGATGACAATTATTTTCTTCACTTTCATTTTAAATATCTAATATTTTCCCATGCTTGTTTCATACAAGCACTTGAGAAAGGGTTGTTCTTAAGTCTTGAATCTAATAAGGTGCCATAAGTAATCCAAGTGGCACTGAACATTAAAAAAAAAACTATCTCCGATTCCACCTGCACCTCAGCTGTCATCACAGGAACACCTGTGGAGAGGAAGGACAGCAGGATCTTCACAGCCGTACCTGGTCAGAAATACTTGTGCTTTCAAGATGACTTCTTCAACGAGTCGAGTGTATCAGTTATTTTTCCACAAGCAGCTATTGATTGTTACCAGGTTTTCCTGTGATAGCACTGTTAACTGGAAGGTGTATTAGTTCACTTTCTTTTGGTCAAGCAGCCTTTCTAACACATCAAGGATGCTATTCCATTTGTCTAAGCATTTTGGAGAAATGTGTATCAAAGCAGTTTCACTATCTCGTATATGTCACACATTTCATCTTTGGCTAAACACTGAATAACACAAGTGGCCGTCTACCTTTTTGCTTATGACCAGCAATCTGCTACATTATGCAGTGTCATAGGTACTTTCTGAAAACACAGCTGAAGGTGTGAACAAAACACTGCACGCCTGTGATCCCTAAATCACTCACAGGCTCACCATGTGCTTTCCATTATCAGTGACAATTACAGAACATCCTGGTGATTTTCCATTCCATACATGTTTTTTCTTTCCTTCAGATCCACTAAGTTGTTATCTGCATGGGACCCAGACATCTCTTGACAAACAAAATAAGAGGCATACTAGAATTGTGTGATTACAAAATGTTTCAAAAAAAGATACCTGGTTGTCTCTGCATATCCAAATAGCACGTGCATTATACACAAAACCAGCACATTTACTGATCATCAGTAATCTGTGTTTTCTAGAAGAATCTTTGCATTAGAATTCACAGCCTGGACAAATTTCAAAACTCTTCAACTTCTGAAAATGTTTGGGAACCTCTAAAAATACTTTTGACAAGCTTTTTGTTTCAATTTTAGCCTCTGTTTTCAATTGTCTTTTGAAAACAAAGATTCTGCCTTTGCAAAACATTCCTTTTAAAATTTTATTTTTCAATTGGAGGATAATTGCTTTACAATGTTGTGCTGGTTTCTGCCATATATCAACATGAATCAGCCATCGGTATACATCTGTCCCCTCCCTCTTGAATCTCCCTCCTAAATCTCCCTCCTAGTGAAACATTCTTGTGAAGTAGATTATTTCAAAGTTTGATTAATGAAGCAAAATGTTTCCCTTCTCTCCCCAACATTTTCTTTTTTAAAAAAATACCTCATATTCTTTTTTATATCAGGATCAAAGAAAATTTATCATGAAAATTTTCATATATTCTGATATCCTTTTCAAAAATTTTAAGGTGAAAATCTGTACATTTTGCTTTTAATTCATCTCCATAGGATGAGAAGAATTCTCAAATAGAAAACTTTATCCAAAGATTTCTGGCTAAAGTTGAATTAACTAACTAAGACTCGATTATAGTTCTTAAAGGTTATTTTGTTTATTTTTACAAATAATTCTAGCAGGTCAAGCAACTATAAATATCGAAATTATAACTGACTCTCCAAAATCTTTATTCTTTTTTCTATTCTACCTTTTAATGCTATTCATATCTTTTAATATGCTCATAAACATTCCTCAGCCTAAAACTGACACAATATACTTGCTCTAGTACGCAAATAAAACAAAGAACATTCTTAGTTCTTGTTTTTAATGCCAATCTGTTTGTCTATTTCCTCATAATGAATCACAGCCTTGTCATGGTAAAAGGATTTGCATAACTCAGTGAGGCTATAGGCCATGCTGTGCAGCGCCATCCAAGACAAAGGGGTTATTGTGAAGAGTTCTGACTAAACGTGATCCCCTGGAGCAGAAAATGGCAACCCATTCCATATTCTTGCCTCAAGACCCCATGAAAAGTATGAGAAGGCAAAAAGATTAGACAAGAATATGAGCCTCCCAGGTTGGAAGGTGTCCAATATGCTGAGGAAGAGCAGAGGACAATTACGAATAGCTCCAGAAAGAATGAAGTGGCTGGGCCAAAGCAGAAATGACACTCAGTTGTGGAAGTGTCTAGGGGTGAAAGTAAAGTCTAATGCTGTAGAGAACAATATTGCATAGGAACCTGGAAAGATAGGTCCATGAGTCTAGGTAAATTGGACATGGTGAAGCAGGAGATGGCAAGAATGAACATCAACATCTTAGGAATCAGTGAACTAAAATAGATGGGAACGTGTGCTGTGCTCAGTTGCTTCAGAAATGTCCAAATCCTATGACCCCATGGACTGTAGCCCTCCAGGATCCTCTGTCCATGGAATTCTCCTGGCAAGACGACTGGAGTGGGTTGCCATGCCTTCCTCCAGGGAATCTTCCCAATCCAGGCATCAAACCCATGTCTCCTGCTCTCCTGCACTGCAGGTGCATTCTTTACCCCACCAAGCCACCTGGGAAGCCCAAAATGGATGGGAATGGGCGAATTTAATTCAGGTGACAATATTATATCCACTACTATAGGAAGAATCCTTTAAAAGAAATGGACTAGCCCTCACAGTCAACACAGTTTACTATGTCACATAATTGCACTCATTTCACATGCTAGCAAAGTAATGCTCAAAATTCTCCAAGTCAGGCTTCAATAGTATGTGAACTGAGAACTTCCAGATCTTCAAGCTGGATTTAGAAAAGGAAGAGGAACCAGAGATCAAATTGCCAGCATTTGTTGGATCATAGAAAAAGCAAGAAAATTCCAGAAAAACATCTACTTCTGCTTCATTGGCTACACTAAAGCCTTTGACTGTATGGATCACAACAAACTGTGGAAAATTCTTACAGACATAGGAATACCAGACCATCTTAACTGACTCCTGAGAAACCTATATGTAGATCAAGAAGCAACAGTTAGAACCAACATGGAACAACAGACCGGTTCCAACTGGGAAAGTAGTACACCAAAGCTGTATGTTGTCACCCTGCTTGTTTAAGTTATATGCAGAGTACATCATGCAAAATGCTGGGCTGGATGAAGCACAAGCTGGAATCAAGAGTGCTGGGAAAAATATCAATAACCTCAGATATGCAGATGATACCACCCTTATGGTGGAAAGTGAAGGGGAACTAAAAAGCCTCTTGATGAAGATGAAAGAGGTGGGTGAGAAAGCTGGCTTAAAACTCAACATTCAAAAAACAAAGTCATGGCATCCTGTCCCATCACTTCATGGCAAACAGATGGAGAAACAATGGAAACAGTGAGAGACTTTATTTTCTTGCATTCCAAAATCACTGCAGATGGTGACTGCAGCGACAAAATTAAAAGACACTTGCTCCTTGGAAGAAAAGTTATGATAAACCTAGACAGCATATTAAAAAGCAGAGACATCACTTTGCCCATAAAGGTCTGTCTAGTCAAAGCTATGGTTTTTCCAGCAGTCATATACGGATGTGAAAGCTGGACCATAAAGAAGGCTGAATGCCAAAGAACTGATGCTTTTGAATTGTGGTGCTGGAGAAGACTCTTGAGAGTCTCTTGCACTGGAGGAAGATCAAACCACTCAATCTTAAAGGAAATCAGTCCTGAATATTCACTGGAAGGACTGATGCTGAAACTGAAGTTCCAATACTTTGGCCACCTGATGTGAAGAGCCGACTCATTGGAAAAGACCCTGACGCTGGGGAAGACTGAAAGGAAAAACAGAAGGGAATGGTAGAGGATGAGATGGTTAGATAGTGTCACCGACTCAATGGACATGAATTTGAGCAAACCCCAGGAGACAGTGGAGGACAGAGGAACCTTGTATGCTACAGTCCATGGGGTCACAAAGAATCGGACATGACTTAGTGACTGAACAAAAACAAGTTTCCCTATCTATTTAACCAATAGAAATATCTTACTTTTGTACATAAAATTGACAGTTTATTGCCAGCAGTTTTTGCAGCCATCTTACTCTTGGAAGATCAACGTTTATATTGCAATTGGTTGACTGAATTTCAACATATAAAAGCAAATAAGGTCACTTTTCACTCTTAAGTTACTTCTAAATGTTTATGTATCTTTGGAACTGAATTCAGTTATTTATAATAAACTTATGCTTGTGTTTCATATATTTATATGATGTGGATCTGCACAATCACACGACCACTGATCACACAAAAGTTCCGAAATCCCAAAAATAACTGATGCAGGCAACTGGCTTTTTGCTCTTCCAAACTAAGGTCAAAGTTGAGGTCCAAATTAGATTCTTTCAAGTCATATTTTTTTCACCTGCCTCCTATTCAGTTCAGTTCAGTCGCCCAGTTGTGTCCGACTCTTTGCGACCCCATGAATCGCAGCACGCCAGGCCTCCCTGTCCATCACCAACTCCCAGAGTTCACCCAGACCCAGGCCCATGGAGTCAGTGAAGCCATCCAGCCATCTCATCCTCGGTTGACCCCTTCTCCTCCTGCCTCTAATCCCTCCCAGCATCAGAGTCTTTTTCCAATGAGTTAACTCTTCCCATGAGATGGCCAAAGTTTCATGCCAGCAAATTTGGAAAATTCAGCAGTGGCCACAGGACTGGAAAAGGTCAGTTTTCATTCCAATCCCAAAGAAAGGCAATGCCAAAGAATGCTCAAACTACCACACAATTGCACTTATCTCACATGCTAATAAAGTAATGCTCAAAATTCCCCAAGCCAGGCTTCAGCAATATGTGAACCGTGAACTTCCAGATGTTCAAGCTGGTTTTAGAAAAGGCAGAGGAACCAGAGATCAAATTGACAACATCTGCTGGATCATGGAAAAAGCAAGAGAGTTCCAGAAAAACATCTATTTCTGCTTTATTGACTATGCCAAAGCCTTTGACTGTGGATCACAATAAACTGTGGAAAATTCTGAAAGAGATGGAAATACCAGACCACCTGACCTGCCTCTTGAGAAATCTGTATGCAGGTCAGGAAGCAATAGTTAGAACTGGACATGGAACAACAGACTGGTTCCAATAGGAAAAGGAGTACGTCAAGGCTGTATATTGTCACCCTGCTTATTTAACTTCTATGCCTCCTATTAATTCAACCATATTTTTGAATGGCATTTAATTCTTACATCAACTATATCCATACTGAAAAGAAAGAAAGAAAGTGAAGTCACTCAGTTGTATCTGACTCTTTGTGACCCCATGGACTGTAACCTACCATGTTCCTGCAAGTACTGGAGTGGGTTGCCAATTCCTTCTCCAGAGGATCTTCCTGACCCAGTGATCGAACCTAGGTGTCCTGCATTGCAGGCGGACACTTTACCGTCTCAACCACCAGGCAAGCCTATATCCATACTGGGTACCGGTCAAAATCTATGTTTTGTCTCTTGTAACTCATGAGAAGTTAAAAGAGAAAAAAAAAGAACATCTGTGTAGTTATTTCCAGAACCATAGTGATTTCAGAAGTCTTATAAGAATCCTAAAGATATATTGTTATAATGCTTTTTTCTTGGGCTTCCCTGGTGGCTCAGACGGTAAAGTGTCTGCCTGTAATGCGGGAGATCCAGGTTCAATCCCTGGGTTGGGAAGATCCCCTGGAGAAGGAAATGGCAACCCACTCCAGTATTCTTGCCTGGAGAATTCTGTGGATTGAGGAGCCTGGTAGTCTACAGTCCACAGGGTCGCAAGAAGTCAGACACGACTGAGCGACTTTACTTCCCTTCTTCGCTTTTTTCTTACTGTGCCTGAAAAGTCAATAAATTATTTTTAAATTATGTAAACATTTAACTCATTTACCAGCTGAGACAGCATCTTGAAGCTTGAGATGATCTAGCCTCTGAAGCAGAGCCAGGAACCACAAAGTGAAGATGGGTGGAGAGACAGGAGGTTGTGACACATCTCATGTTTTTACCTCATGATCCACTC
This sequence comes from Aepyceros melampus, assembly GCA_006408695.1. Lineage (NCBI taxonomy): Eukaryota > Metazoa > Chordata > Mammalia > Artiodactyla > Bovidae > Aepyceros > Aepyceros melampus. Next base: position 6,255 of record SJXQ01006300.1, on the reverse strand, counting down.
ATAAATACTGTTTCCTGTCTTCACACCTCTAAGCTCCAGCAGTTTCAAGGTTTTAGAGCCCAAGTGACCCAAAAAAGTTCTTAATTAGAAACTGAGAATGCCACCTGACCCCACCGCCATTTCTTACACAATCAGAGAAATGGTGAACAATAGAAAAAAGAAGAACATATAGATACATATACGTGTGTGTGTGTGTGTGTATATATATATATATATATTCTGGCAGGATATGTATAATATATGCACCATAGGGGAATGCTTGTGCATTGCCTTATACTCCAAAGTAGGAACTGAGAGAAACAGCCTGGTCCTATCCAGACAGATCTCTGAATGTCTCAGGTGACATTGGAATGATAGACTAGGCCACCTCAAAGGACTCCATCCAGGGAGGTGGTGGCCATAGAAAAGGGGAACCTAAAATAGTAGTGGAGGATGAAGGTCTTAAAAACCAGATACAAGAACAAGTATGATTTCTGCCTGTAGTTCTCATCCCTCTTTACTTCTCCCATTATTGTGTTTGAGTTACGCTGGTTCTGGTTAAATTTAACATTTGGTTCACAGGACACAGATGATCAGCTGGGCTGAAGTGAAAGTCCAAAAGAAACTAACATTACTGGGAGAGCATGGGCTTGATGACTGAACTCAGGAGCCCATTTCCAGATGCAGCACTTGGTGGCTTTGGGCTACTCTCCGAAACACACATTAGGTATGCAATTTCACTTTTATAGAATGATATTATACACGCATGTCTGAGGATATCTTTTCAGTAGAGTTTTTTGTTTCTCTCCTTTTTTTCGACCAGTCTTTTCATCTCCTCTCTGCCCTCTCCTATCTGATATCCCCCAAGTCTCACAAATGGCCCATGTTCTCTGTCCTAATACACCATATCCATACACAGTTGTCTGGGGTTTTGTTTTTCTTTTTTGCCATTGTTTACAATACACAATACACTGTTGTTTGCATCTTACTTTTGAACCCAACAATACTTTGTGGAAATTCTTCCTAATCAGCTGGTTTGGCTCTTTTTGTTTAATGGCATAATAATATTCTAGAGTGTGGCTGGGCCATAATTTATTGAACTTTTCTGTGCTGTGTGTATGCTTAGTCACTCAGTCATGTCCGACTCTTTGCGACAACATGGACTGAGCCTGCCAGGCTCCTCTGTCCATGGGGATTCTCCAGGCAAGAGTACTGGAGTGGGTTGCCATGCCCTCCTCCAGGGGATCTTTCCAACCCAGGGATTGAACCCAGGTCTCCCGCATTGCAGGTGGATTCTTTACCATCTGAGCCATCAGGGAAGCCCAAACCTTTCTAGTATTTAGCATTAATCCCTTTTCAAGATTCTTCTTTTTTTTACTTACATATCCTTACAAGCCAGTCACTGGTACTTTTAATTCTATGGCACTGGCTCCCACGTATGGGATTGGTGGGGCACAGGATATATGTTTTAAATTTTAAAGAACCTGGCAGATTATATTATAAAACAATAATAATAATTTACTTTTCCACAGACAACATATGAAGAAACCCCTCACTTTTTCCTATCTTTCACCAACTCATTATGCCAGGCATTTCCATTCTTCTTTTTTTTTTAATTTTTATTTTTACTTTATTTTGCTTTACAATATTATTTTTACTTTATTTTGCTTTACAATACTGTATTGGTTTTGCCATACATTGACATGAATCAGCCAGTGGTGTACATGAGTTCCCAATCCTGAGTGGTCACTACAATGGACATAGAGTGATTTTTTACTTTGTAATTTGCTTGTTTGAACATATTTTATAATTTTTAGCCACTTGGATTTGGTCTTCCATGAGCTGTCCACTCATTAGATAAAAAAACAGACACACAAAGATGGGAAGGATAAACAATTATAGATGAATTCTACATACAACACTATGGCAACTCATTGGAAAACTGTGAAGAAAGGAGAGGATGACTAGAAAATTTTTAATTATCAAAATTCACCCAAAATGAAGTGGAAAATACAAATCAGCTGATTAACATAGAAAATTAGAAAGGTAAATTAATAAAAATATCAGAACCGATATACTAATAATTAAATACTATCTAACCTTTTTAAAGAAGAGATAATTTCTGTGATATTTAAATTGCTGTAGCTCATAGAAAACTATGAAAAAATTCCCATTTAATTTTGTGAGGGGGTCTATTTTTAAAGAGAGAAAGTGCAACTATATGTCAATCTCACTTATAAATTTATAAGTAAACGTCAAAACATTCGGGAATAAAATCTAGCAGTACATCAAAATAATAAAATACTGTGGTCAAGTGATGATAGCTAAACATGAAAAGGAATCCAGATTAGGGGTTGTTTTCTCTTAATGCATTAGACTAACAAACTAAAGAACAAAAACCAAATAACTGCATACTAAAAAATTATTTGATAAAAGCTCAGCAATTATCTCCAAAATAGGAGAAATTATGAAACTATCTGTGCTGAAATCTGTTACCAAAATGTATCACCCCAAACTAACCAAATAAGTCAGGAACCATCTATCAATGTCTGCTACCCTCATTATAATTCAATATTACCTTAGAGGGTTTAACAAACACCAGATACATGTCCAGATAAAACTCTGGACATTCATGCACCTAGAAAATTCAAGAGAAAGAAACTTCTGGAATACATACTAATCAACAGTGTTTCCTTATATTAATGATATGGAATAAGAATTTAGAACCTATAAAAGAAAAGGTAAAGAGACACACTTTCCCACTTTTTGTAGGACAGGAGAGACCAAGGGTCCCTAACCTCACGGTCAACAGGCTGTTGGGAACTGGGCTGCACAGAACAAGGTAAACAGCTGGTGAAACAGAAACCATCCCCCACCCTGGTCTGTGGAAAAACTGTTTCCCACAAAACCGATTTCTGGTGCCAAAGAGGTTAGGGACCACTGGAATAGACCACAGCACACCCAATATAAAAATAATTAGAGAAAATACACTTGTAACTAAGAAGACCAATAAAGTATCAATATCTACAATATATAGGCTTCTTACACATTTGCAAGAAAAAGACAAACAACCCTACTATAAACAAGTGTTGAAAGTCACACCTTGATAAGATAAGGAACTAAACTTTATACCACAGAAAGCAAGTTTCCCCTCAAAATGGTTGCTTCTAGCATAGGAAACTGTACCAGATTAACAATCAGATTACAGCCCCTTTAAACCCTCGCACCATCACCACCTAAAAACGTATGCCCTCAAATGCTACTCTTATATCTCATATCAGGCTGCCTTGGTTGTGGATGAAATAGAAACAAGGGCACCATTTAAATCTCTGGAGCACTGATTCCTGAGTCCAGCTTGACAGTACCCCTGTGCATGCTACTTCATATGTGTTGGCCCTGAAATGCTGCCGAGCTGCAGAGGAGTTCTGCTGGCCCTGGATGGCCTCAGCCTTCTTTATACTCCTGACCTGTAGTGTGGCTCTGAAAGACACATCCCCCGGCTTTTGGAAGCAGATTTAGGTGTTGTCTGCAGTTTTACCACCAAGCCCCATCCACCAGACTGAGCAGTTTGGATGGAATCAGAACCTGGGTCAAGATACTCCATTAGAGTCTGTATAGGATGCACCATGGGATACTTCTGGTGCAAAATAGCAGTCCAGCTACCCCCTGCCCCTGTTCTAGGTGAGTCCCCACTCATCCACATTGTTGGTTATGACACAGTGACCCGGGCAGAGGTGAAGAGCAATGAATGAGGTGATCACAACCCACCAGTTTCTGAACTGCCTCTTGGTCCCAGCCCATGTGTACAGCCTCCATGACATGTGACTCACACTCTTTACCCAGAGGTTGTGTGGATCCTCTACGGAAAGCACAACCATCGAAGAGAAACAGCAGAGGGAGTGTGTGGAGACAACCAAGAAGGGGTACCCAAGGTGTGGATGGGGGAGGCCTCACCAGTCTCTCTACCCCAGAGAGAAGATGGATATGACAAAAGCAAGGTGGGGAGTCTCTCAGGGAAACTGACACAGAACTGTGACACATCCCAGGAGTGAGTGGGCTTAGAGGTTAGCAGGGGACAGGGAGATGCAGACTTTCAAAAAGTAGGGGGAGAGATGAGTCATGCAGATAATTCAAAACCTGCAGGGAGGAAATTAAGCACTTAAAATCAAAGGTTGTTAGTTTCCATCTTTCTACAGAAGTTAAGACAAAAGGGCAAAAAGACCAGGCAAGAAAGGCGATTTCAACATAGGGATCAAAACTGACGCAGTCTGGGCTGATAGAGGGGCAAAGATGTTTTTGTTAATGGCCCATGAGCCTAGCTCAAGTCCATGAAGAATCAGGCAGATTTTTGCGATTTTTCTGAGAGCTCCCATGGTGCCCACCAAACATGTAGGAAGCAGTGTTCATGGATGCAGTCCTGAGCTGAGATCTACGACAGACGGAGGGGAAATGTAAGACCCACTCTCAGTGTGAACTATTAGAAGACACTCAACAGCAGTGCTGACTGATTCGATGTAGGGCCTTTTTCTCTGACATGAGGTGGGTGGACCAGCAACATCCACATCACCTGGGGGCTTATCAGAACGGCCCAATATCAAGTCCTGCCTCATACCTACTGAACCAGAATTTGCACTTTAGCAAGATTTCCCAGAGGTCGTGTTTGAAAAACACTGACACAGGCAATGAGGCAGAATGAAGAGACTGCCTGGAGGCGGAACTGCTGCCCAAAGCTTCATGGATAAGCTGGGTCTTGGACAATCTTGCGTATGGATCCTGAGTGCTAGGAGGGAAGAACTGGAGGTATCCTCAAGGCCCATGTCAAATGCTTCACACACGCAAACTCAGGATGACACACCCATCCTGTCTATCCTCTTCTCAGCAAACCTCCCTGGGATGTTTCAAGCCCGGAAATGGCTCTGGTTATCAGGTGTGAATTGACCCACTCAAAAAAACTGGCCTGGGCTACCAAGACCCTTCTGCCGTTGCTTTCTGACTGTACTCTAGAAGTGGGTTGGGGTTTCTGCAAGGGGCCTCAGAATGACTTCGCTATACCAGGCCTTTCTCTCCCTTACTCATGTGACCTTCCTGATGGGGTAAATATGTATTTAGATACAAGTAAAAATCTGTATAGAATTGTAGTACTTAAATGTTTCCCTGGTTTATTAGTATTTCTACTCAACCAGTTTCAGCTTCTGAGATAGCCCTTACAAGACAGTCACTGCAGACTTTTGCCTCTCTCTACCACTTGAATTCATAGGAGAGAAATCTTTTTCTTGGGTTATGTACTATTTCTCTAACACTGGCCAGCTATGATAAATGAAAAGGTAGTTATTAACATAGTGTGAAAGGTAGGCCTGGGCAATGAGTTCATGTCTTATGACACCATTATTTAAAATTTTCAAAATACATATTTTCCTATTGGTTAGAAGATTATTATTTGCATAAACGAGTGAAAATTATATACAAGTATTGGTACTCTGTGTAATGTTTATATTATTATCTTAAAAGTAGTACGAAAAATTGCTGATTAACTCACACTTATAAAATATGTTTAAAATTTAGAATTGTGGAAGAAGCTTTGTAAGTAAAATTTGTGGAACTTCCTTTGAGTGATAATTTTCTGTAGGCTGTATCTGATTATAAAAAATACTGTTACATACATTAAAATCTTTCATGTTTTCACTCTGAACCTGTTAGGGAGAGAAATGAATCAAGAGCAGAGAATGCTAGCAGCTCTGCCCTCACGGTGGTATCTCACCAACTGGCAGCCAAACACTCAGTCTTCACGTCCTTATAATGAAGCAAAACAAGAGTTTCAGAGCATATGCACAGTGTATGTAACAATATACTTTATCTTCCTGTTCATCTAAAAATCAAAGTTAATTCTTAATGTGGAGATGTTGGCCTGAATCTAACTGCTATAGACCTTTTCATACAGAAATTCTTTTGAACAGGAAATTATGTCTGCCTTTTGGTTTTATATAGTATATCATTTCCTTGTGGATATATGATTATTCTTTTTTGGCCCTGTCCTTTTTTCTGAGCACATGTCCATTTCAGTACTTTTAAAAGTATCTTTGTCTTTTAGCTTTATAGATTTGCTTTATAGGTTTTTTCCTTCCTTAAAATAACTAAATATAATTAAAAATAATTTTTTTCTATATTTTGCAGTTGCTAGGACCTCTTCTCATTTTTTGTTTTTATTTATTTTTTTCTTTAATTAATTTTTATTTTTTAGTTTGTTTTGCTTTACAATACTGTATTCGTTTTGCTACA
>SJXQ01006299.1:58853-184690 GCA_006408695.1 Aepyceros melampus | reverse complement strand
TGACCACTGGAAAAACCATAGCCTTGACTAGATGGACCTTTGTTGGCAAAGTAATGTCTCTGATTTTTAATATGCTCTCTAGGTTGGTCATAACTTTCCTTCCAACGAGTAAGTGTCTTTTAATTTCATGGCTGCAGTCACCATCTGCAATGATTTTGGAGCCCTGAAAAGTAAAGTCTGACACTGTTTCCACTGTTTCCCCATCTATTTCCCATGAAGTGATGGGACCAGATGCCATGATCTTCGTTTTCTGAATGTTGAGCTTTAGGTCAACTTTTTCACTCTCCTCTTTCACTTTCATCAAGAGAGTCTTTAGTTCTTCTTCACTTTCTGCCATAAGAGTGGTGTCATCTGCATATTTGAGGTTATTGATATTTCTCCCAGCAATCTTGATTCCAGCTTGTGCTTCTTCCAGCTGTGTTTCTCATGATGTACTCTGCATATAAGTTAAATAAGCAGGGACAGGAGATGGCAAGAGTGAATATTGACATTATAGGAATTAGTGAACTAAAATGGACTGGAATGGGTGAATTTAACTCAGATGACCATTATATCTACTACTGTAGGCAGGAATCCCTTAGAAGAAATGGAGTAGCCATCATGGTCAACAAAAGTCTGAAGTGCAGTACTTCCTTATCTACCTCTATTTAAATTTTCATATCTATTCTTTCTTTTCTTTCTTTCCTTTCCTCTTAACATATTTATTAGTTTTATTTTCATTGCTTTATTTCCCAATTGGCACTTTGCTTTAGTTTTGTTTTCCAGTTTGTGCTTTAGTTAGTTTTGTTCTGATAGATACAATTTTTGGTTTTCTTTGTTCACTGGCTCAACCTACTGTATTTTATTTTTGTTGGACTGTTTTGATTTTCCATATGGGCATTTATACATATGTGTATATTCAGTAACACTTTCTATTGTTGTTATAAACCTCTGCCTCTATGTTGGGCTTCTGCAGTTCTGTGGAGTTTTCCTTCTTTTTTCCCACTTTTTCTTTCTTTTTCCTTCTTTTTTCTATTTTAAAATTTTAATTTTTTAAAACATATATATTTTTCTACATTTATTCCTTTGTTTGCTTTTCCTACTGTTCTTTTCTCCTTGCAGTTAATCTTTAATGCATATAAATCTTCTTTATCTACCTCTATTTAATTTTGCATATCTATTCTTTCTTTCTTTTATTTCTTTCAATATATTTGTTATTTTGTTTTCATTGCCTTATTCCCTACTTTGTACCTTGTTTTAGTTTTGTTTTCCAGTTTGTACTTTAGTTAGTTTTGTTAACTGGTAAATATAAATTTTGATTTCCTTTGTTTACCGGGACAATCTACTGTACTTTACTTTTGTTGGACTGTTTTGACTTTGCTCATGGGTGTATATGTATATGTGTATGTTCCATTACTTTAACTGGAGAAGGAAATGGCAACCTACTCCAGTACTCTTGCCTGGAAAATCCCATGGATGGAGGAGCCTGGTAGGCTACAGCCCATAGCATTGCGAAGAGTCAGACACAACTGAGCAATTTCACTTTCAGTTTTCTTTCATGCATTGGATAAGGAAATGGCAACCCACTCTAGTGTTCTTGCTGGAAGAATCCTGGGGATGGAGGAGCCTAGTGGGCTGCTGTCTATGGGGGTCACACAGAGTCAGACAAGACTGAAGTGACTTAGCAGCAGTAGCAGCAGCATTATTTTAATTATTATTTGCCTGATTTTGTAACTATTATTTGTTTGGGGTTCACCTTTGGTTTCTTGTTTTTGATATTTGTTTTAATCTCACTTAATGCCATAATAAACCACTTGTGGAATCTTTGTTTCTGACCAGAAATCAAGCCTAAAGCCTTTGGAGTGGGAGCACTGAGTCCAAGATCCTAGACTACTAGAGAATTAACCCCAGGTAGTATCAAAATTGAAAACTCACACAAAGGAAGCCAGTGTAATAAAAGACCCAGCATCACCCAACCAGTAGCACCCTGTGCAGGATGCCTCATCTAAACAACAAAGAAAAATATACAAACCCAATCATCAGCAGACAGATTACCATCTCACTCAGCCTTGCCCATCAGAGGAAAAACAAACAAACAGAAACAGAAAAGCTCAGCATAAATTTCACCCTAGACAAAGCTTACACAAACCACTGGACCAACCTTAGAGGGAAGAAACTAAAAGGAAGAAAGAATTCAACCCTGAAGCCTGGGAACAGGAGACCTCAAACACAATAAATTAAAAAAAAAAAAAAAAAGTGAAAAGGCAGAGAAATGCTACACAAATGAAGGAACAAATCAGAAACACAGAACTCCAGATAAATGAAGAGGAAATAGGCAAACTACCTGAAAAAGAATTCAGATTAATGATAGTAAAGATGATCAAAAACCTTGAAAACAAAATGGAGAAAATGCAAGGATCAATTAACAAAGACAAAAAGAATTAAAGAATAAACATACAGAGACAACACAATTACTGAAATTAAGAATACTCTAGAAGGAATCAGTAGCAGAATATCTGAAGCAGAAGAATGAATCATTGAGCTGGAAGATAAAATGGTGGAAATAACTTCTGAAGAGCAGAATAAAGTAAAATGAATAAAGTAAAAAGAACTGAGGATAGTCTCAGAGACCTCTGGGACAATATCAAAGGCACCAATATTCAAATTATAGGCGTCCAGAAGAAGATGAGAAAAAGAAAGGGAGTGAGAAAATATTTGAAGAGATTATAGTTGAAAATCTCCCCAACATGGAAAAGGAAATAGTCAATCAAGTCCAAGAGGCACAAAGAGTCCCATACAGGGTAAGTCCAAGGAGAAACACACCAAGACACATACTAATCAAACTAACAAAGACTAAATACAATGAAAGAATATTAAAAGCAGCAAGGGAGAAGCAACAAGTAACATTCAAGGGAAATCCCATACACTTAAGAGCTGATCTTTCAGCAGAAACTCTGCAGGCTAGAAGGGAATGACAGGATACATTTAAAGTACTGAAAGGGAAAAATCTACAACCAAGATTTCTGTATCTGGCAAAGACCTCATTCAAAATTGATGGAGAAATCAATTAATTTTGCTTCTCAGATGAGCAAAAGTTAAGAGAATTCAGTACCACCAAACCAGCTTTACAACAAATGTTAAAGGTACTTATATAGTCAAGAAATACAAGAGAAGAAAACAGATCTACAAACTCAACCCCAAACAATGAAGAAAATGGCAATAGGAACAGATATATAAATAATTACTTTAAATGTAAATGGACTAAATGCTACAACCAAAAGATACAGACTAGCTGAATGGATACAAAAACAAGACCCATATATATGTTGTCTATAAGAAACCCACTTCAGAACTCAAGACACATATAGACTGAAAGTGAGAGGATGGAAAAAGATATTCCATGAAAATGGGAAGCAAAAGAAAGCTGGACTAGCAATCCTCATATCAGACAAAATGGACCTTAAAATAAAGAAGATTATGAGATAATAAGGAAGGACAGTACATAATAATCAAGAGATCATTCCAAGAGGTAGACACAACAATTGTAAATATCTGTGCACCCAACATAGGAGCACCTCAATACATAAGACAAACACTAACAGACATAAAAGGAGAAGTTGACAGTAACAATTATAATAGGAGACTTTGACACTCCACTCACACCAATGGACAGATCATCAAAACAGAAAATTAATAAGGAAACACAAGTCTTAAATGATACATTGGATGAGATGGATCTCATTGACGTCTTCAGGACATTCCATCCAAGTGCAGAAGAATAAATCTTCTTCTCAAGTGCAATCTGGACAAGGCAATGGCACCTCACTCCAGTACTCTTGCCTGGAAAATCCCATGGATGGGAGAGCCTCGTGGGCTGCCGTCTATGGGGTCGCTAAGAGTTGGACATGACTGAGCGCCTTCACTTTCACTTTTCACTTTCATGCATTGGAGAAGGAAATGGCAACCCACTCCAGTGTTCTTGCCTGGAGAATCCCAGGGACAGGGGAGCCTGGTAGGCTCCCATCTATGGGGTCGCACAGAGACAACTAAAGTGACTTAGCAGCAGCAGCAGCAAGTGCACATGGAACATTCTCCAGGATAGACCATATCTTGGGGTCACAAATCAAGCCTCAATAAATTTAACAAAATTGAAATCATATCAAGCATCTTCTCCAACCACAACACTATGAGACTAGATATCAATTACAAGAAAAAAACTGTAAGAAACACAAACACATAGAGATTAAACAACATGTTTCCAAACATGGAGCCTGGTAGGCTCCCATCTATGGGGTCGCACAGAGACAACTAAAGTGACTTAGCAGCAGCAGCAGCAAGTGCACATGGAACATTCTCCAGGATAGACCATATCTTGGGGTCACAAATCAAGCCTCAATAAATTTAACAAAATTGAAATCATATCAAGCATCTTCTCCAACCACAACACTATGAGACTAGATATCAATTACAAGAAAAAAACTGTAAGAAACACAAACACATAGAGATTAAACAACATGTTTCCAAACAACCATCAAGTTACTGAAGAAATCAAAAGGGAAATCAAAACATTTCTAGAAACAAATGACAATGAAAACACAACTCAAAACCAAGGGATGCAGGAAAACAGCTCTAAGAGGAAAGTTTATAGTAATACAATCCTACCTCAAAAAACAAGAAAAACAGTGAATAGACAACCTAACTTTACACCTAAAACAACTGGAAAAAGAAGAAGAAGAACAAAAAAAAAAATTAGCAGAAGGAAAGAAATCATAAAGATCTGAGCAGAAATACATGAAAAAGAAATGAAAGAAGCAATCCGTCCATCTGTTTAGTCGCTCAGTTGTGTCCGACTCTTTGCGACCCCATGAATCGCAGCATGTCAGGCCTCCCTGTCCATCACCAACTCCCGGAGTCCACTCAGACTCATGTCCACTGAGTCCATGATGCCATCCAGCCATCTCATCCTCAGTTGTCCCCTTCTCCTCCTGACCCCAATCCCTCCCAGCATCAGGGTCTTTTCCACTGAGTCAACTCTTCACATGAGGTGGCCAAAGTACTGGAGCTTCAGCTTTAGCATCATTCCTNATGGACTGGTTGGATCTCCTTGCAGTCCAAGGGACTCTCAAGAGTCTTCTCCAACACCACAGTTCAAAAGCATCAATTCTTCTGCGCTCAGCCTTCTTCACAGTCCAACTCTCACATCCATACATGACCACAGGAAAAACCATAGCCTTGACTAGACGGACCTTAGTCGGCAAAGTAATGTCTCTGCTTTTGAATATACTATCTAGGTTGGTCATAACTTTTCTTCCAAGGAGTAAGCGTCTTTTAATTTCATGGCTGCAGTCATCATCTGCAGTGATTTTGGAGCCCAAAAAAAACAAAGTCTAACACTGTTTCTACTGTTTCCCCATCTATTTCCCATGAAGTGATGGGACCAGATGCCATGATCTTCATTTTCTGAATGTTGAGCTTTAAGCCAGCTTTTTCACTCTCCTCTTTCACTTTCAACAAGAGGCTTTTTAGCTCCTCTTCACTTTCTGCCATAAGGGTGGTGTCATCTGCATATCTGAGGTTATTGATATTTCTCCCAGCAACCTTGATTCCAGCTTGTGTTTCTTCCATTCCAGCGTTTCTCATGATGTACTCTGCATATAAGTTAAATAAGCAGGGTGAAGCAATAGTAAAGATTAATAAAACTAAAAGCTGGTTCTTTGAGAAGATAAACAAAATTGATAAACCTTTATCCAGACTCATCAAGAAAAAGAGAGAAGAATCAAATCAACAAAATTAGAAATGAAAAAGGAGAGGTTACAACAGACAATGCAGAAATACAAAGGAGTATAAGAGTTTATTATGAACAACTATATGGCAATAAAATGGATAACCTGGAAGAAATGGACAGATTGTTAGAAAAGTTCAATCTTCCAAGACTGAACCAGGAAGAAATAGAAATTATGAACCCAATTACACATACTGAAATTGAAGCTGTGATCAAAAATCTCCCAAAAACCAAAATCCCAGGACCAGATGGCTTCACAGGAGAATTTTATCAAACATTTAGAGAAGAGCTAATGCCTATCCTTCTAAAATTCTTTCAAAAAAATGCAGAGGAAGGAACACTTCCAAACTCATTCTACAAGGCCACCGTCACCCTGATACCAAACCAGACAAAGACAACACACACACACACACACACAATTACAGGTCAATGTCTCTGATGAACATAGATGCAAAAGTCCTTAATAAAATTTTAGCAAACAGAATTCAGCAATACAGCAAAAAGCTCATACACTGTTATCAAGTTGGGTTTATTCCAGAGATGAAAGAATTCTTCAATATACACAAATCAATCAATGTGATACACCATATTATCAAATTGAAAGATAAAAACCATATGATCATCTCAATAGATGCAGAAAAAGCCTTTGACAAAATTCAGCACCCATTTATGATTAAAAGTCTTCCAAAAATGGGCATAGAAAGAACCTACCTCAATATAGGAAAGGCCTACTATGATAATCCTACAGCAAACATTATTCTCAACGGTGAGAAACAGAATGCATTCCCCTAATATTAGAAACAAGATTAGGGCGTCCACATTCACCACTGTTATTCAACATAGTTCTGGAAGTCCTAGCTCAGCAATCAGAGAAGAAAAAGAAAGAAAAGGAATGCAGATCAGCAAAGAAGAAGTAAAGCTCTCAACTGTTTGCAGATAACATGATACTGTCCATACTGCTAAGTCACTTCAGTCGTGTCCGACTCTGTGCAACCCCATAGACAGCAGCCCACCAGGCTCCCCCGTCCCTGGGATTCTCCAGGCAAGAACACTGGAGTGGGTTGCCATTTCCTTCTCCAGTGCATGAAAGTGAAAAGTGAAAGGGAAGTCGCTCAGTCGTGTCCGACTCCTAGTGACCCCACGGACTGCAGCCTACCAGGCTCCTCCGTCCATGGGACTTTCCAGGCGAGAGTACTAGAGTGGGGTGCCGCTGCCTTCTCCTGATACTTCCCATAGAAAACCCTAAAGATAGCATCAGAAAATTCCTAGGGCTAATCAGTGAATTTAGTCTCAGGATACAAAATCAATATATGCAGATCACTTGCATTTCTATATACTAACAATGAAAAATCAGAAAGAGAAAGTAAGGAATCAATTGCATTCACCATTGCAACAAAAGAATTAAATATCTAGGAATAAACTTACCTAAGGGCATAAAAGAACTGTACACAGAAAATGATAAGATGCTAATGAAAGAATCAAAGACTACATAAACAGATGGAGAGATATTCCATGTTCCTGGGTAGGAGGAATCAATATTGTGAAAATGCCTATACTACCAAACGTGATCTACAGATTCAATGTGATCCCTATCCAATTACCAAAGGCGATTTTTCACAGAACTAGAACAAAAAAATTTTGCAATTTAAATGGAAACACAAAAGACCCTGAATAGCCAAAGCAGTCCTGAGAAAGAAGAATGGAGCTCGAGGAATCAACCTTCCTGACTTCAAATTATACCACAAAGCTGCAGTCATCAAGCCAGTATGGTACTGGCACAAATATAAAAGTATACACAAATGGAACACATAGAAAGGCCAGAAATAAACCCATGCACCTATGGGTACCTTCTTTTTGACAAAGAAGGCAAGAATATACAGTGGGGCAAAGACAGCCTCTTCAATAAATGGTGCTGGGACAACTGGTGGAGTTACATGTAAAAGAATGAAATTAGAACACTTCCTAACACCATACACAAAGATAAACTCAAAATGGACTAAAGATCTAATGTAAGACCAGAAACTATAAAAATCTTAGAGGAAAACATAGGCAGAACACTTCATGACATAAATCAAAGCAAGATCCTCTAGGACCCACCTCCTAGAGTAGTGGAAATAGAAACAAAAGTAAACAAATGGGACCTCATTAAACTTAAAAGCTTTTGTACAGTAAAGAAAAATATAAGCAAGATGAAAGGACAACCCTCAGAATGGGAGACAATAGCAACTGAAAAAACTGACAGAGAATTAATTTCCAAAATGTACAAGCAACTCATATAAATCAATACCAGGAAAACAAACAATCCAATCAAAAAGTGGGGAAAAGACCTAAACAGACATTTCTCCAAAGAAGACATACAGATGGCTAACAAACACATGAAAAGATATTGAACATTATTCATTATTAGAGAAAAGCAAATCAAAACCACAATGAGATATCACCTCACACCGGTCAGAATGGCCATCATCAAAATATCTACAAACAATAAATTCTGGAGAGGGTGTGGAGAAGAGGGAGTGCTCTTGCACTGTTGGTGGGAATGTAAATTGATACAGCCACTATGGAAGATGGTATGGAGATTCCTTAAAAACTAGGAATAAAACTACCATATAACCTAGCAGTCCCACTCTTAGGCACATACCCTGAGGAAACCAGGGTTGAAAAATGACACATATATCCCATCGTTTACTGCAGCACTATTTACAATAGCTAGAACAGGGATGCAACCTCGATATTCATCAACAGATGAATGGATAAAGAAGTTGTTGTACATATACACAATGGAATATTATTCAGCCATAAAAAGGAATGCATTTGAGTCAGTTCTGATGAGGTGAATGAACCTAGAACTTGTTATACAGAGTGAAGTGAGTCAGAAAGAGAAATAATAATATCATATTCTAACACATATATATGGAATCTAGAAGAATGTTACTGAAGAACTTATTTACAGGGCTCAGAAACAGACAGAGAAAATAGACTTAAGGACATGGGGAGAGGGGAGGAGAGGGTGAGATGTATGGAAAGAATAACATGGAAACTTACATTAGCATATGTAAAATAGGTAGCCAAAGGGAATTTGCTGTATGGCTCAGGAAACTCAAATAGGGGCTCTGTATCAACCTAGAGGGGTGGGATGGGGAGGGAGATGGGCGGAGGTTCAAAAGGGAGAGGATATATGTATACCTATGGCTGATTCATATTGAGGTTTGACAGAAACCAACAAAATTCTGTAAAGCAATTATCCTTCAAGAGAAAATTAAAAAATTAATATACAGAAATCTGCTGCATTTGTATACACTAACAACAAACTGTCAGGAAAAGAAATTAAGAAAACAGTCTCATTTATCATCAGGTCAAAAAGAATACAATATCTAGGAATAAACCTACCTGAAGAGGTAAAAGGCCTATATTTGGTAAACTGCAAGACACTGATGAAAGAAACTTAAGATAATACAAACAGATGGAAAGATATACCATGTTCTTGGATAGGGAGAACTAATATTGCCAAAAGACCTTATTATTCAAGGCAATCTACATTCAGTGCAATCCCTACCAAAAGACCAATGACATTTTTCACAGAACTAACTTTAAAATTTGTATGGAAACAAAAAGACCCTGAAGATCAAAAAGATTTTTGAGAAAGAACAGAGCCTGAGAAATCATGCTTCCTGACTTCAGACTATAATACAAAACTCTAGTAATCAAAACAGTATGGAACTGACAGAAAAACAGTCACATAGATCAATGGGACAGAACAGACAGCCTAGAAAGAAGCCCATGTATTTATTGTCAATCTGAAACATAAGAGGCAAGAATATACAATGATGAAAAGACAGTGTTTTCAATTAGTGGTACTGTAAAAACTGGACAGCTACATGTAAAAGAATGAAATTAGAGTAATCTTTGTTTTTTATTTCTTGTTTAAGACATCTAGTACAATACTGAATAGTGGAAACAGTGGGATCTTGTCTCACTACTGATCTTAAAGGGAATGTTTACAGTGTTTCACTACTCAGCATAATGCTTATTAAAGATTTTCTTACAGAAGTTTCCTAACATTCTAACTGTTTTTAAATAAATGGATGTTTAATTTCACTGAACATTTTTTGTGTATATTGAGAAGTTTACATGCTTTTCTTCTTGAATCTCTTAATACGGAGAATTACATAACTGATTTTCTAATGTTACAGCAATTTTGCCTTCCCGGGGCAAATCCCAATTGGTCATGGTGTATTATGCAACCTCTTCATTGTTTACATAGTTCACATAAGGAAAGTTGAACTAAGGGAATATGAGCCACTTGCCCAAGGCCACACAACTCAGGTATTTATTAAAAACCGACTACTGAAAGCTAGACATTCTGAGTAAAGTAGACTGGAAAAAAATGGATTCAACCTAAAAGGTGTTTAGTGATTATCAGCAGACCACTTTGTTCAGAAAGAACCACTCCGTCGCTTGGATAATAACATCTAGTCCTAAACTTGCCTTGCAGTAGTAGGACCCCGATGTTTCATTTAGAGTTATGCAGGGTCCCCATCATCTCATAAGTAAATCTTCAGGGAAGGTATTAAACCTCTGAGAAATCTCTGAGAAAAACAATTCCATCTTATCAAGGGCCAGAATCCATAGAATTATTTGAGCCTCAAAACTCAGACTTGATGTGATTATTTTCAGCTAAGTGACTTTATATAGTTACTGTTTTTCCATTTATTATATTTTGATCTGTTGTTTAATGTCACAGCTGGAGTTAATATGTATTTTGTTCAATGACTCATTTTGATAACCAAGATACTTGGGTGCCAAGTATTCCAGAGTATTTATGGAGGTTTTTTTTTTGTTTTTTGTTTTTTTTTATTCAGGTTCACATGTTTATCTGAATTCTCCTTTTTAAGTCTAACAATGTAGTCCCCAGAAACAACATTATCTTTTAAAAATGAGCAAGAACTGAATAACTACAAAAGCAGCAGCCAAAAACCCATGGAGCAGTTCATTCATGTTTATGTCTTGGACATCTATATTTTCTGTTGTTTTCACCTCTGTTGAGCCTGCCACCATTCATACCTCACTGCCAATGACTGTACCAAAGTCCCCAAGCTTGTTAAGTGGAAAGTGTCCCAGTTTTTTGTGTTATAGTCTCAAAATACTACAATTAGGTAAACTCTCTAGTAATCTAAAATAAAAATTAGAAAAATGAGAAAAATTCATAAAATTTAGAAATTTTAAAAAATTTTCATAAAAATTAGAAAAATGAGATTTCTGTTGTAGTTATTTACCAGTTTGGTGAAGTTTCTTAAATTGGTAGTTATTTATCAGTTTGGCCAAGTTACTTAAATTATAAAATTGATAAAAGTGAGCATTAGAGCAAAACTGAAGAAATGAACACTTTCATACACTATTAGTGACAGAATTCAAATTTATATTTTTATCTGGAGAATGATGAAATAATAGTTTCTGTCAACATTTTAAATGCACATAGGTTTTGCCCTAGTAAATCCACTTCTAGTAATTTTCCTAGAGAAATTATAGGACAAATATAGGCAAAGATAAATATCCTACAATGTTTTGCAGTATTATTTATGATAGCAAGATTTTTATCAATATGAGATATTTTAAATAAGTTATGGTAAATTATATAAAGGAATATTATGGAGCTCTTATGAAGGCTGTGTAGGTATATATTTCATTAATAAGAAAAGATGTCCTTAATATATGACTTAGTTTTAAGAAACAAAATATAAAAATAAAACTATAATTTAGTTTTGTCAAAAAATTTTCCTGAATATATGAATTAAAAAATTCTGAAAGCCTACCAAGTTAATAGTGGTTGTCTTTGGGTGAGGTGATATAATGGATGATTTTCATTTTTCTTTTAGACTTTCTGTATTGGAGAAGGAAATGGCAACCCACTCCAGTGTTCTTGCCTGGAGAATCCCAGGGATGGGCGAGCTGCCGTCTATGGGGTCGCACAGAGTCAGACACGATTGAAGCGACTTAGCAGCAGCAGCAGCAGCAGCATGGCAGGGATCCTTTATAAGAGAATATATTACTTTTATATTTTCATTTCAGCAAAAGACTTTTCCTGTGGAAACTTTTATTAATTACATTGACAGAAGAGCTAATTTTAATAATTTTACTGTAATAATAGAGTAAAACAATAAGCTCTAGCTATAGAAAGAGAACACTTAGTACACATAGTTTACTCATGAATGAGTCAGCCAAATTAAAACCTCAAATGACACTTTTTCCTGTCTCTTTATTGTTAACGGAGAGCAAAATCCCTAGGAGACTATTATAACTCTTGGTAAGACAATTCCCTTTTATCAGGAGCCAGGAACATGGGATTATTTGAAGATTAAAAATTTGGACTTGATTTGATTACTTCCAGCTAAATGATTTTATACAGCTGCCTTTTTCCCATTTCTCTATTTTATGATAATCTATTGTTTAATGCCACTGCCAGAATTTACATGTATTTCAATAAATTACATATTTTTATAACAAAGATCTTCACAAGGAAAGGAAGCAGTTTTAAAATTCACATGTAAATAATTTTGAAGCATAATTCAAAATTACCTATCCTTGTAGGACTCACTCAGGGACCCTCAGGCCAGTGGAAGCCACAATGAAAGTTGCCTCTGTTCTAATTATGCCTGGGAATTCTCCGTCCTCTGTGTACAAACTCGCTTGGCAGACTGCACAAGCAGGCTCCTCTGAGTCCCAGTTTCAGAGCAGAGACACTGTTCAGGGAGTCATTTCCCACAATACCCGTGTGCTGCAGTCCACGGGCTCACAAAGAGTCAGACACAACTTAGCACCTGAACACACACACACACAATCTATCTGTTAAAGAAAAAGAAAAAAGACCTAGTACTTCTTCAATTCTATATATTTTTGTTCAACTGAAAAGTGTGTGGTGGGAGGGGACAAGGGGTTCATGGCTCTGAATGCAAGAACATTCTGTGAGCTATGGGCTAACGCAGGCTGTGGGTGGGGGGAAGGGTGCCAGTCCAACCAGGGCTATGGAAGAGCATTGAGTGTTACAGGCAAAGACGGTATCACTGCTCTGAATAGGTGGCTGGCTGAGAGAGAAAACATCTCAGATGCCAGGAATCTGACGTGACTTGAACAGCTTTTTAGTAAAGTACAGTAGGAGCCAGAGGTTACAAAAGTGACTAAGACACGGTGCCTGTACTGGAGAAACTTACAGTCTTCTGAGGGAGACTGGGGTTCAGGCCCAACCAGCAGAGGAGGTACTTGTGGTTGCCCAGGGTACCTGGCACTCAGATGAAAGCACACAGCCTTGCTTTTCTTACACAGCCTGCCGCTGCCTTTCCAGCCTTTAGCTGTGTGCTGGTCTCATGCCGGTCACGTCAGGTGTCACAGAAAATATAGATCCTTTTCCACACAGCAGTCCTTGAAGTATTTGAAGAGTTACCGCTGACGCCAAACCAGAATCACTCCTGTTCTCCAAATCCTTTGTGAAACTTTCCTTTTAGAGTAAAGTAGATGGTGTTTACCTTCGTTGACCTTCCTGACCATTCTGACCTTCCTGGACTTAAGCCAACCAAGAAAGACTGTAGGCTCCTCTCTTGCATTCTAGTCTGTCTGCCCAGCCTCTCTTGGCCTCCTCTCCTACCGTTTAGCCTTGATGCTGTTTGTAGCCTCAGGGTTTTGGCTCCTGATCTCCTTCAGGATTTGGTCCCAGACTCCCAGTCTCTGCCCCCTAGGGTCTCCCTCATTCAGTCTACATGCACTCAGCCCTAAGCTGAAATTGGCCTGACGCTGGCCCCTTAATAGGGTTCAGTCTCTTCCTGCCAGTACACACCTAGGGTCTCAAAGAAGGAGATACATTTGAATCTGACTTTAAGAACTTATAATAGGGACAAGCAATAAAGAAAAAGGAAAACTTGTATATTCACCAGATCCATACGTTCATTACAGTAAAAAATGTGTGTATGTGTGTGCTCAGTCACTTCAGTCGTGTCTGACTCTTTGTGACCCTATGGACTGTAACCCAACAGGTTTCTCTTACCATCAGATCCTCCAGGCAACAATACTGGAGTGGGTTGTCATTCCGATTCAGGGATGGAACCCATGTCTCCTACGTCTCCTGCATTGGCATGCAAATTCTTTACCACTAAGCCATGTGGGAAGCTCCCATAGTTAAAAATAACACTCTTTAATTAAAAAAAAAAAGTGTATGTACAGTGTGTGTGCATATGTGTGTATGTTTGTCTGTATCTGTGTTGGAAGTATAGAACACATTTCTCCCCTGCAATTCCTCTCTTCTTAATCTGAAGTTGTTAAATTTCTAAAACCCAACAAATATTAGCACTTTAAGAAATACACTTGACCCTTGAATAATACAGATTTGAACTGGCTGGATCCTCTTATATGCAGATATTTTTCAGTAGTAAATACTACAGTGTTAAATGGACTGTTGTTGGCTGAATCCCCAACCGAATGTGGAAGGACCATGGATACCAAGAGCCAATGGTAAATTACACATGAAACATGAATTAATATTTTGCAGTTGTTCAGAGTCAAATGTGATAGAACAAGCTGTCTGTCTGTGTGAGCCACGTGAGGCTGACCTCGCCTCGACTTGTGGGTTTGGAGCAGAAACCACAAGATGCATCTCCAGTTCTGTATCCTCCATGCTCCCTAGCTCATAGCTGCTCTCTCCTGAACCCTGGTGGCCCTAATTATCCTCCTGGGCATGCACTCTCTCATTAGGCTTTTCTCCTTTCTTTGCATCTGGCTTATATCTCCAACTAGATTGAAAGGTCCTAGAGGCAGCTTCCCATGCAGACTTAGCAGACCAAGTGTCATAACTTTGTGAAGTCCCAAGTCCTAGAACAATGTCCTACATGTAACAGACATTCAATAAATGTGTATTGATGGGAATGCTGGATATTGGTCTGAGAGGCCTGACTGCACAAATTGCTTAATCCTTAAATAAAAGCTTAATTAACTGGAGGAGTGCTTTTCTGAACTAGAGGTAGTATTTTGAATGCTAAATTTGTATTTTTATTCTGTATTTTGTGCTCTTGCCTCTAGAACATTGTAGGGGAAATCAACCTGGAGAACGTGTGAAGCTGTTATTAGTCTTGATACAAGAAGTAGCTTGATTTAGTTTCACTCTTGATTCATCTTTAATTGCCAGAGTTCATGCATGGAATAGTCACCAGAAAATCAAGAGAAGTGGGTCAGAAGGACCACTTCTTTTTCCAGAAAATGCTTTTTAATGAATTTAATGGAAAACCCACATTTTAGTATGGTCATTTCAGCTAAACTTGAGTTTGAACTCCCTCTTCTTCATTTATCAGCTCTGGCATGCTATAATCCTCCAAGTTGCAATTTACTTTTTAACAAAATGTATATCATAATCTCTGAGTAGATGAGCCAGCTGTTCAGATGGAACTAACCCATAAGACTGTTATGGGAATTCAATGATATACAGGCTTTAAAACAGGGGCTCCATAATAGTAACTAAAAATAGTAACAATATCTCTGTTTCATTTCCTCAGTGACTGCGAAAGACTATCCATGGTATTCATGTACAGACAGGTCACCCATTTAATTGTGTTTTTAGTGCTCAACTGTAGGGTGATAACCCTTTTGTGGTTATCACAGCCTTCTGGTAATCAAAGGGCCCCAGACACATATGCTCCTCGAAGGATAAAAATACTTTTAATACAGAAACCACTTCCTAATTCATCTGCTGAGTTTAGAGTATTTTTGTGTGTGCATGACAACCACTGAGCTTGCACAAAAGAATCTGACTTATTTTACTCAGCTCAAGGGTCACCTTGTCTAAGCATCCTTTCCAATTACCTGTCCACTGCCACCATCAGACTAAGGTAGATGTCCTTTTGTGGGACTCGCACATGTGTATACACAGCCTCCTCCATATCATTACAATTAAATTTCTATATTCATCTCTTCACTTGGTCTTTGAGTTCCATCAGGACCAAGACTGCATTTTTTTTTAATACGGCTTCTTTTTTTTCTTTTTTGGCTGCTCTGGGTCTTCGTTGCTATGTGTGAGCTTTCTCTAGTTATGGTGAGCAGCAATTTTATAGTTTCAAAGCATGGGCTTCTCATTGCAGTGGCTTCTCTTGTGGTACATGGGCTTAGCTGCCCCTTGGTATGTGGAATCTTCCTGGACCAATGATCAAATTCATGCCCCCCACATTGGCAGGAGGATTACTAACCACTGGATCACCAGGGAAGTCCAGGACTGTATCTTATTTATCTGTATATCTCCAGAGAGTAGCTTAGATGATAGCACAGAATAGATTCTATAAAAATGTGTAGAACAAATAAATGAAACCCTGGATGGGGCTAAGTAGTTATAAATAGGGTAATGTGGAGTGTGTCCTGAGACGCTGACTTTTATTTAAGGTTATGTGGGTAGACAGTTTTATGAACATTCATGTTTGCTGTTTGAGACCTTTGCCCAGATGACTGATTCTTTTGCCTTTCCTTCCCTTTCAAAAACTGGAGAGCAAGATAGAGACTCGAAATACTTAGAATACCACAGACCAATTTAAATAGAACTTCAGCAGGAAGAGTTAGCTATTCACGAAATGTGTGTCAGATATCTTTCAAAAACTATGTGGGAAGAGATAACATCTTTGTCCATGATTGTGTCAGCCATCAGGAGAGTAACAGACATGCAGGTGTTTTTGTTTTTCTTTTCAGTTGTAACTAGAGAAAAAAATATTACATCAAAAGAGTATGATATATTATCAAATGAAAAAAAGCCAAATAACAATGTGATTCCAATTCCACTGGTGACAGTACTTTGGATGATATTTTTCCCTTCTCCATGCTTTTCTTTACAACAAACATGTATTATATTAACCAAAAGAGGAAAAAGTTACATGTTCTTTTTTTGAAGTTCTAACTTGTCATCCTATGGACTATTCTGTAGAAAGGACCCTTCTCTGTGCAGAGGACCAGCTGTGCAGGTGGAACTTCCCTGAGGAATTAACTGTCTTCTGTTTGACCCAATGACAGATGCTACACATGATGATACAGCTTTAACATGGCCTGTGAGATCTGACACGGTCTAGGTGCTCCCTAAGGCCCCAGACTCCTTCACCACCGTCCAGCCACTGTGCTTGTCTGGTGGCTCCCAGGCTGCTCCAAGCCTCAACTGGCCCAGAATGTTCTTTCCACATCATACTTTTTTTCCTTCCTGCATTTAACTGTGTGATTTTAATCTAATATTTAATGCCCCCCACCCAAATAAAACAACTTTGCTTCATGAGCACTCCACTCATTACTGAATCCTTAGTGTTAGCACGATTCCTGAAGCCTTGAAGGAACATAAACATTTCTTTCTTTCTTTTTAATAAATTCATTGGAACTCTTTGATCTGAGCCTTTTACTTTTTTTTAGTTCTCTATATTTTTTTAATGAAGGATAATTGCTTTACAGAATTTTGTTGTTTTCTGTCAAATCTCAATATAAATCAGCCATAGGTATACATATATCCTCTCTCTTTTGAACCTCCACCCATCTCCCTCCCCATCCCACCCCTCTAGGTTGATGCAGAGCCCCTGTTTGAGTTTCCTGAGCCATACAGCAAATTCCCATTGGCTATCTATCTTACATATGCTAATGTAAGTTTCCATGTTACTGTCTCCATACATCTCACCCTCTCCTCCCCTCTCCCCATGTCCATAAGCCTATTTTCTCAGTCTGTTTCTCCATTGCTGCCCTGTAGATAAATTCTTCAGAACCATTTTTCTAGATTCTGTATATGTGCGTTAGAATATGATATTTATTTTCTCTTTCTGACTCACTTCACTCTGTACAACAAGTTCTAGGTTCATCCACCTCATCAGAACTGACTCAAATGCATTCCTTTTTATGACTGAGTAATATCCCACTGTGTATATGTACCACAACTCCTTTATCCATTCATCTGTTGATGGGCATCTAGGTTGCTTCCATGTTCTAGCTATTGTAAATCGTGCTGCAATGAACAATAGGATACATGTGTCATTTTCAACCCTGGTTTCCTCAGGGTATATGCTTAGGAGTGGGATTGCTGGGTCATATGGTGGTTTTATTCCTAGTTTTTTAAGGAATCTCCATACCATCTTCCATAGTGGCTGTATCAATTTACATTCCCATCAACAGTGCAAGAGAGCTCCCTCTTCTCCACATCCTCTCCAGCATTTACTGTTTGTAGACTTTTTGATGATGGCCATTCTGACTGGTGTAAGGCAATATCTCATTGTGGTTTTGATTTGCATTTCTCTAATAATGAACAATGTTCAGCATCTTTTCATGTGTTTGTTAGCCATCTGTATGTCTTCTTTGGAGAAATGTCTGTTTAGATCATTTTCCCACTTTTTGATTGGGTTGTTTGTTTTTCTGGCATTGAGTTGTATGAGCTGCTTGTATATTTTGGAAATTAATCATTTGTCAGTTGTTTCAGTTGCTATTATTTTCTCCCATTCTGAGGGCTGTATTTTCACCTTGCTTATAGTTTACTTTGCTGTGCAAAAGCTTTTAAGTTTAATGAGATCTCATTTGTTTACTTCTGTTTGTATTTCCACTACGCTCGGAGGTGGGTCCTAGAGGATCTTGCTTTGATTTATGTCATCAAGTGTTCTGCCTATGTTTTCCTCTAGAATTTTATAGTTTCTGGTCTTATATTTAGGTCTTTAATCCATTTTGAGTTTATCTTTGTGTATGGTGTTAGGAAGTGTTCTAATTTTATTCTTTTACATGCAGCTGTCCAGTCTTCCCAGCACCATTTATTGAAGAGGCTGTCTTTGCCCCATTGTATATTCTTGCCCCTTTGTCAAAAAGAAGGTACCCATAGGTGCATGGGTTTATTTCTGGGCTTTATATCTTGTTCCTTTGGTGTGTATTTCTGTTTTTGTGCCAGTACCATACTGTCTTGATGACAGTAGCTTTGTAGTATAGTCTGAAGTCAGGAAGGTTGATTCCTCCAGCTCCATTCTTCTTTCTCAGGACTGCTTTGGCTATTTAGGGTCTTTTGTGTTTCCATATGATTTGTGAAATTTTTTCTTCTAGTTCTGTGAATAATGCCTTTGGTAATTTGATAGAGATCGCATTGAATCTGTAGATTGCATTTGGTAGTATAGTCATTTTCACAGTATTGATTCTTCCTACCCAGGAACATGGACTGTCTCTCCATCTGTTTATGTTGTCTTCGATTTCTTTCATTAGTGTCTTATAATCTTCTGTTTACAGTTCTT
The DNA here is from genome assembly GCA_006408695.1 of Aepyceros melampus. Taxonomy (NCBI): domain Eukaryota; kingdom Metazoa; phylum Chordata; class Mammalia; order Artiodactyla; family Bovidae; genus Aepyceros; species Aepyceros melampus. The sequence goes on along the minus strand of SJXQ01006299.1, from coordinate 165,679 downwards.
TTGTGTCCTTAGGTAAATTTATTCCTTGATATTTAATTCTTTTTGTTGCAGTGAAGAATGGGATTGATTCCTTAACATTGCTTTTTGATTTTTCATTGTTAATATATAGAAATGCAAGTGATTTCTGTGTATTGATCTTATATCCTGTGACTTTGCTAAATTCACTGATTAGCCCTAGTAATTTTCTGATACTTATCTTTAGGGTTTTATATGGGCAGTATCATGTCATCTGCAAACAGTGAAAGCATACTTCTTCCTTTCCAATATGGATTCCTTTTATGTCTTTTTTTCTTGATGGCTATAGCTAGGACTTCCAGAACTATGTCAAATAACAGTGGTGAAAGTGGACAGCCTCGTCTTGTTCCTAGTCTTAGGGGGAATGCATTCAGTTTCTCACCATTCAGAATAATGTTTGCTGTAGGTTTATCATATATGGCTTTTACTGTGTTGAGGTAGGTTCTTTCTATGCCCATTTTTTTGAAGACTTTTAATTATAAATGGGCACTGAATTTTGTCAAAGGCTTTTTCTGCATCTATTGAGATGATCATGTGGTTTTTATCTTTCAATTTGGTAATATGGTATATCACATTGATTATTTGCTTATATAGAAGAATCCTTGCATTCCTGGAATAAACCCAACTTGATCATAGTGTATGAACATTTTGATGTGTTGCTGAATTCTGTTTGCTAAAATTTAGCTGAGAATTTTTGCATTTATGTTCATCAGTGATATTGGTCTGTAGTTTTCTTTTTTGGGGTTTTCTTTGGTTTTGGTATTGGGGTGGTGGTGGCCTCATAGAATGAGTTTAGAAGTGTTCCTTCCTCTGCAATTTTTTGAAAGAGTTTTAGAAGGATAGGCATCAGCTCTTCTCTAAATGTTTGATAGAATTTTCCTGTGAAGCCATCTGGTCCTAGAATTATGGACTTTGGGAGATTTTTGATCACACCTTCAATTTCAGTATGTGTAATTGGGTTGCTCATAATTTCTATTTCTTCCTGGTTCAGTCTTGGAAGATTAAACTTTTCTAATAATCTGTTCATTTCTTCCAGGTTATCCAATTTATTGCCATATAGTTATTCATAATAATCTCTTATAATCCTTTGTATTTCTGCATTGTCTGTTGTAACCTCTCCTTTTTCATTTCTAATTTTGTCGATTTGATTCTTCTCTCTGTTTTTCCTGATGAGTCTGGATAAAGGTTTATCAATTTTGTTTATATTCTCAAAGAAGCAGTTTTTAGTTTTATTAATCTTTACTATTGCTTCTTTCATTTCTTTTTCATTTATTTCTGCTTAGATCTTTATGATTTCTTTCCTTCTGCTAATTTTGGAGTTTTTTTGTTCTTCTTTTTCCAGTTGTTTTAGGTGTAAAGTTAGGTTGTTTATTCAATATTTTTCTTGTTTCTTGAGGTAGGATTGTGTTGCTATAAACTTTCCTCTTAGAACTGTTTTCCTGCATCCCTTAGGTTTTGAGTTGTGTTTTCATTGTCATTTGTTTCTAGAAACGTTTTGATTTCCCTTTTGATTTCTTCAGTAAAATTATGATGGCTATTTAGAAACGTTGTTTAATCTCTATGTGTTTGTGTTTCTTACAGTTTTTTTCTTGTAATTGATATTAGTCTCATAGCATTGTGGTTGGAGAAGATGCTTGATATAATTTCAATTTTGTTAAATTTATTGAGGCTTGATTTGTGACCCCAAGATATGGTCTATCCTGGAGAATGTTCCATGTGCACTTGAGAAGGTGTATTCTTCTGCATTTGGATGGAATGTCCTAAAGATGTCAATGAGATCCATCTCATCTAACCTATCATTTAAGACTTGTGTTTCCTTATTAATTTTCTGTTTTGATGATCTGTCCATTGGTGTGAGTGGAGTGTCAAAGTCTCCTATTATAATTGTGTTACGGTCAACTTCTCCTTTTATGTCTGTTAGTGTTTGTCTTATGTATTGAGGTGCTCCTATGTTGGGTGCACAGATATTTACAATTGTTGTGTCTACCTCTTGGAATGATCTCTTGATTATTATGTACTGTCCTTCCTTATCTCTTGTAATCTTCTTTATTTTAAGGTCTATTTTGTCTGATATGAGGATCGCTAGTCCAGCTTTCTTTTGCTTCCTATTTTCATGGAATATCTTTTTCCATCCTCTCACTTTCAGTCTATATGTGTCTTGAGGTCTGAAGTGGGTTTCTTGTAGACAGCATATATATGGGTCTTGTTTTTGTATCCATTCAGCTAGTCTGTATCTTTTGGTTGCAGCATTTAGTTCATTTACATTTAAAGTAATTATTTATATATCTGTTCCTATTGCCATTTTCTTCATTGGGGTTGATTTTGTAGATCTGTTCTCTTATATTTCTTGACTATATAAGTCCCTTTAACATTTGTTGTAAAGCTGGTTTAATGGTACTGAATTCTCTCAACTTTTGCTTGTCTGAAAATCTTTTGATTTCTCCATCAATTTTGAATGAGGTCTTTGCCAGATACAGAAATCTTGGTTGTAGATTTTTCCCTTTCAGTACTTTAAATATTTCCTGTCATTCCTTTCTGGCCTGCAGAGTTTCTGCTGAAAGATCAGCTGTTAAGTGTATGGGATTTCCCTTCAATGTTACTTGTTGCTTCTCCCTTGCTGCTTTGATATTCTTTCCTTGTACTTAGTCTTTGTTAGTTTGATTAGTATGTGTCTTGGTGTGTTTCTCCTTGGGCTTACCCTGTATGGGACTCTTTGTGCCTCTTGGACTTGATTATTTCCTTTTCCATGTTGGGGAAATTTTCAACTATAATCTCTTCAAATATTTTCTCATTCCCTTTCTTTTTCTCATCTTCTTCTGGACGCCTATAATTTGAATATTGGTGCCTTTGATATTGTCCCAGAGGTCTCTGAGACTATCCTCAGTTCTTTTTACTTTATTCATTTTACTTTATTCTGCTCTTCAGAAGTTATTTCCACCATTTTATCTTCCAGCTCAATGATTCATTCTTCTGCTTCAGATATTCTGCTACTGATTCCTTCTAGAGTATTTTTAACTTCAGTAATTGTGTTATTTGTCTCTGTATGTTTATTCTTTAATTCTTTTTGTCTTTGTTAATTGATCCTTGCATTTTCTCCATTTTGTTTTCAAGGTTTTTGATCATCTTTACTATCATTATTCTAAATTCTTTTTCAGGTAGTTTGTCTATCTCCTCTTCATTTATTTGGACTTCTGTGTTTCTGATTTGTTCCTTCATTTGTGTAGTATTTCTCTGCCTTTTCACTTTTTTTTTTTTTTTAAACTTATTGTGTTTGAGGTCTCCTATTCCCAGGCTTCAAGGCTGAATTCTTTCTTCCTTTTAGTTTCTTCCCTCTAAGGTTGGTCCAGTGGTTTGTGTAAGCTTTGTCTAGGGTGAGATTTATGCTGAGTGTTTCTGTTTCTGTTTGTTTGTTTTTCCTCTGATGGGCAAGGCTGAGTGAGATGGTAATCCTGTCTGCTGATGATTTGGTTTGTATTTTGGTTTGTTTGTTGTTTAGATGCAGTGTCCTGCACAGAGTGCTATTGGTGGTTGGGTGATGCCATGTCTTGTATTCAAGAGGTGTCCTTTGTGTGAATTCTCACTATTTGATACTCCCTAGGGTTAGTTCTCTGGTAGTCTAGGGTGTTGGAGTCAGTGATCCCACTCCAAGGCTCAGGGCTTGATCTCAAGTTTTGCAAGGGTCTATATATTCTTTTCTGCGGTTCAGGTACTCCTGTCTGCTCTCAGCTGGTGTCTTCTGTGTCTTAAGGTACATTCCTGATGTATCCAGGATTTGAGTTTGTTTGTTTGTTTGTTTTTAATTTTATGGCTGTGCTGGGTCTTTGTTAATTTGCGTGGGCTTTCTCTATTTGTGGCAAGCAAGGTCTACTCTTCCTTTCAGTGCATGCACTTCTCATCGCAGTGGTTTCTCTTGTTTCAGAGCACAGTCTCTAGAGTGCAGGCTCAATAGTTGTGGTACACAGGCTTAGTTGCTTGGCAGCATGTGGAATCTCCCCGGATCAGGGATTGAACCTGTGTCTCCTGCCTTGGCAGGCAAATTCTTATCCACTGTGCCACCAGGACAGTTCAACTATTTATTGAGTATATAAATGCATCACTGAAATAATATAAACAGAAATTAGAGAGGAAGATGAAGGGGACACTTTTATTGTGTCTACCCAGAGTCATAGATCTAATCAATGAATCAACAAGTATTTGTTTGGTGTCTGATTGCTCTCTGCTAGATGCTACAGGAGAAGCAAGACTAATATAAAAAGAGGTCCCATCCTTTGGGAATTTCTAGTACAGTACAAGATGAGAAAACATGTATGGAACATAGAAGAAATACTATTAATCAGATTATATTAGAATCATCATGTTTTTAGTGGCCACCTAATTAGAAACAATATAGATTTTTCTACTAGACTAAATCCATTTGAGCAAATGGTTTCAGTTTGAACAGCTTTTAAACAGTCAATGGTATTTTCCTTTCATTCCTATTCCTTGGAATTCTTTTCTACTTCCCCCACACCCTTTACAATTTAACATTATCCCACTTAAAACGTATTGTTGATAGAACCCTAGAGTTTATCTAGCGTCTTCCCTCATATTCATCTGAGAAATGTTTTTAAGTGAAGCAATGTCAAAAAGAGAGTCTAGAGTGTAAAAATAAGAATATGAGGAAGGCAAGCAAGTCTTAGGAAAAAAAAAAAAGTGAATGCATCCACTGCACTTGCACTGTGCCAGGTATTGTTTTGAGCACTTCAAGTGTAAATCCATTTAGCTGTCCAAACAATTCCATGTGGTGATGATGATCAGTGACTGTTATCCTTATTTGTTAGTATAGTTGAGGGAACTGAGTCACAGGAGGAAAACACCTCCTCAGGTCACACAGATTGTTGGTGATGGAGCCAGGCAGTCTGGCTCTGAACCCTTGCATCACACTGCTCAAAGATCCCTGTGCTTTCCTATCTCTCAACATTCCTTGTTCCCCTGCTTCCATTCCTCCATCACTGCCTCCTTTACTAGGCTTTCTATTTCTACCATGTGTTAATCCTTTCTTCTTCATTCCAAACTCCTAAGTTCAAATGCAGCTCCAAGGTCCTTAAATCATCTTTATCTTTGGACTTCTAGATTTTTCCATTTTATTCCACTTTCCATCAGTCCATGAGATGCCTACTTACAAGCTGTAATAATCATGAGAAGTGAAGTGAAGTGAAGTGAAGTCGCTCAGTCGTGTCCAATTCTTTGCGACCCCATGGACTGTAGCCTACCAGGTTCCACCATCCATGGGATTTTCCCGGCAAGAGTACTGGAGTGGGTTGCCATTTCCTTCTCCCGGGGATCTTCCCGGCCCAAGGATCGAACCTGGGTTTCCCAAACAGACTCTTTACCATCTGAGCTACCAGGGAAGCCCCATGTAGTATAATAATAATAATAAACTGCATAATAATCATGTAGTGAATGAAAAATAACACCCACTACTGCACAACTGAATTCCGAAGGGATAAACTGGAGTCATGGTTTTCTGACTTGACACTAAATGCTTGATACTTGGTTTTACTGTCTGATGGCATATCTGAAAAGTAATAGCCTATATTCATTGAGTGCCAAGTGTGGGCTAGTTATTGTTTCAAACACTCCACATATCAACTCACTTAATCACGTAACAACTCTGTAAGGTAAGTTCTATTACCATTCTATTTCACAGTAAAAAAAAAAAGAGGCATAGAGAGTTTAAGCATTTTTGCCTAGAGGACAGCCACACATGGAGCCAAGAGAGGTCTCAGGCAGGTGACTCAAAGAGCCCAAGTCTTAACCACTCTGCTACACAGTCTTTTACTTGCCCAACACTAACCATTTTCACATTTTTTTTTTCCTAATTTAAGAAGCAGAAGTTCCCTTCTAATAATGACCCATGTCTGTTTTATATCTTACTCCAAAACTCTAACAATCCCTCCAGATGCCAGAAAACCCTCAGTGGCTTTCCCTTCTCCACCTAATTTTTTTTTTTTTTTTTAGTAATTATTTTTGCTCAGACAGCTAGTGGAATAGAAAACATTCACTGAGATTTTACAGTAACTGGAAATTTTACATTAATGATTAAGACCAAGTGTGTTTTCCGATATATGACCTTAAATTGGAGTAACTTATCACAGGTCATATCAAGGAAACCTGACCACTGGGGAACGTGGGTATAATTCCTGCACTACCCACCCTGGAATGTCCAGAAGTGATTCACACTTGCCCCTGTCTGTCTTCAGACCACCTCCCATGGAAGTCTGTACCCCCCTCCTTCCCCCTTCCTCAGTGACTTATTTCTAAGTTGCCAACATTTCTCCCGTATTATCAACATTCTAACTTCGTGGGAAGGGCTGTGGTGACTTTCAGGAAAGTGAATAGGAAGTGCTTTTCTAAACAGCCTGACGGCTGAGGGGTGGCAGCGAGATTATAAGAAGTCTGAGCTGGACACACAGCAGAAAGCCAGCCGTGTCACAGGAGAGATGGTAAGTTCATTTCTTTTTGCTATGGGAAGTGGTTGGGTGGAAGAGGTTTGGGGTTGAGGCAGGCAGATAAGGATTCCTAAAATGTGGAATAGCAGTAGTTATGGATTTTTACATTGAGTAGCCCCATGGAATTTGTAAGAATTTCAAAACCTGCTGCCCACTTTGACCCTCCCAGCATCCTTTTGAGTTGCTATGTCCATGTTACAAATGAAGCTGCTATGCCTTCCGAGAGGCTAGGTGTTTGACCTAAGGTGCACTGCTGGACTGGATGTGGTCTGGATCTGAATTTCTGTCCTCTTGCTCCACAGCTACTGTCTTTCCTAGCAGGGCTTACAGGGACTCTCTTAGAACAAATCCTGGTTAATCCTCAACTCTTCTCCAGGATTGCTCCTCTGTCTGGGTTGAACGCAAGGCTGAGCAAGTGCTGTGGTATAAAACTACAGTCAAATGGTTTCTCATCCCAGCTCTCCCATTTCTTTTTCTGCACCCTAGGAGTCTGCTAGGACTCATGTGGACTAGCCACACAGTTTCTATTTCTGCCACAACTCTCAGTCCTGCTAGTGACTCAGTTTTCTCATCTGTAAAATGGACAGAATAATAGTACTTTACTTTGTAGCATCACTGTGGGAATTAAATAAGCTGAAAAACAAGTAGGTCTGAGCCTGGCACATAGTTGTGGGTTAGCAGATGTTAGCTATTATTGTTATGAGAAAGAGAAGATCTTGGGATTTTGTAGGATCTGAAATCCAGGAAAGATCCAAGGAAAAGGGCATTCTTGAACTCATTAAATAAGACACAAACACATAGTTTTACCCTTGACTTATGAGGTGTATCTCATACAGTCCTAGGGTCTAAAATCCTTTAGTCTGTGGCTAGAGAGGAAGCAGACTGTCCCTGTTTTTGAGCCCCTTTCTATGGAATACCAGAAGAAAGTAGTGCTTATATTCACTTCACCCCCATTTCTTTGCTTTACTATAGAACAATTTTCAAACACTTTAGTGAGGATTTTCCAGGTTGGGTTGAACAGCGGTAAGAGGATGATGAAAAGAAGAGGAAGGAGTCTGAGTCTGTTCTGAGTGTGAACTCCAGTGATGTAAGAATGTAGATTTCTTTTATCTCTTTATCTCTTGCATATTTTTCCTGAATTGGTCAACTTAAACAAATGACCAGTTATTTCTTTCTTCCATCTATTCTCCCTGGGATCCTCCTTTTAGAGGAATGTTAAATCATGGAGTTCTTTGAGATTCTGAGAAAGGTGCAAATTCTTTCCCAGATGAAATGCCAGACACCCACATAAACATTGAGCCTTATGGATAACTGCAGGGGATCCCCAAACTTCCATGTCTAAGAACCCCATCCTTTCACCTCCTGTGTTTTAAGCTCAGAAGTTTCTCCATTGGCTTCTTGGAACTAGGCTGGAACTCTGCAATGAAGTGCTAAGAACTCCAGCCCTGGAATTGTTTTAAACATTCCAGAGACAAGACCTCTTTCTTTGCCCTGAGCACATTTGTCTCTTGGGATTCAGGAACACCAAACTCTGCATGTAAATTCAACTTCAAGTTCAGAATGGCTTAAATTAACCCTAGGACATGAGGAAACATATTAAGGTTTATCTGCTGATGCGTTTTCAACCAGATGGATCTCAGAATGTGGGAGCTCTAAATGGGGAACTTACAGTTAAATTATGCCAGCGTTAGGGTATCAGTGGGCTAAAGAGGAGGTCTGGGTTCACTTTCATCTGTGCCTTTTAACCATTTTAGGTCTGTTAACTCTAGTTCTTACTCTTCCTTTCATTACCTATTTTTCAAAACATAAATAAATGGTTCACATTCTCCTGGGCTGGCTGCTAGGTCTTAGAAAGTTCAGCTTCAGAATTGTGTAAGTGGAAACGTACCCGCAACCATCAAAGTGACTTACTACTCAACAGGCAACCCTGGGAAAAGACCCTAGACCTGACCCTAGAGGGTAGCATATAGTGTTTCATAAATGGCATTTATTACATTGTCTTCTAAGTAATTCATTTCTCTGATTGAAAAGCAAAATAGAAATTTTATAAAGTCAAATATACAAAATGAATCCTTTATATTTTAGAGATATAGTTCAGTGATGGTCCAGATGACTTAAAATCTTTTAATTATGCTACTTTATTTTTAATATTAATATTTCACCCTATACAATGGTGATCAGGAGTCTGATTTAAATATATACATATGCTTTGATTCTTAGTTTTGATGTCCTGGGTTCCTTCCTGTCTTTATTTCTATTGGTTATTGGCTTTTCGATCTCTTTTTCACTTTTACTTTTTCATTTTCTGCCTTTAGGCTAGGGCCAAGAAAAGCTATATTGTATTACCACCACCACTCAGAAACTTAAGGGAAATTATATGATCGGCTGTACTACCTAGAAAATCTCTACTCTGCCACCAAGAAATTTCATAATTCTATCTCCTCAATGACTCTCATATCTTCCTACCGCCTTTGCATTCCTATTGACCCTGTTTAATTTTCTTTCCTTCCGATAGGAAATTTCTAAGACAAAACAAACTGATTTTGTAGATATTATAATACCCAACATTTGCAAATATTCATTTGGTCCCCCACCATGTACCTAGCAGTATGCTAGAAATACATGTAAATAAATGTTGAAGAGAAATAATTTGTTTAAAATCACCTGTAGACTTGCTGGAGAAAGGAAAATCCTGGGAAATCCCAGGGACAGAGGAGCCTGGTGAGGTGAAGTCCATGGGGTCACAAAGAGTCAAACATGACTCAGAGACTGAGCACAGACTTATTACATATTCAATTTGAAAGTCTACAGATTATTACCACAAATTTTTACAAAGAGAGAGAGAGAAACACCATCTATTCAGGATGCTTCTCTGTTCAAAACCCTTCTGGCAGTTGGATTCCTTCTGCAACCAGTATTTCTGACTCACACGATTTGGCCATGAACCAACTCCTTTTCAACTAACCCCCAGGACTTCCCAATTTTCAGCAGCAATCAGACCACATCACTCCCTCTCTTAAAATCTGCTTGCTGCCCCACTTGACTTGCACTTAGAACAAAAGTTTCATCTCCTTGTTTTGGTTCCCAAAGCCCAGAGTGATCTGTCCCCAGCATCATCTCATCCTTCGCTTCCCCTTGTTCATTCCATTCCAGCTGCACTGCTTTCTTCCTGTCCTTTGAACACTCCACACTTTCCTTCCACTTTAAAGCCTTTGTCTTAGTATTTCCTTCTGGCTTTAATGCTCTTCCTCCTGTTGCTCTCTGCTTTCTTCTGGCCATTCTGCTCTAGTCTAAATGTCACCTTTTTAGAGAGGTCTTCCCTGACCTCCCTCCCGTCTACTATCACTACCCCATCACTCTATCACATAGCCTGGCTTTAATTCTCTAACTACCCCTTATCACTATCTTCTGTTTTTTATGTTTACTTGTTCAGTACTGTTGTATACGTATTCGTGTTTGCTTCATTGTCTGTCTTCCATGAATGTACATTTCATGAGGACAGGAACTGTATCTTTTTAATCATTTTAATACCATTGCCTGGAACAGTACCCAACACATTGTAGGCACTTAATAAATCGATAGTTATTGAGAAGGCAATGGCACCCCACTCCAGTACTCTTGCCTGGAAAATCCCACGAACGGAGGAGCCTGGTAGGCTGTAGGCCATGGGATCGCTGAGTCGGGACACAACTGAGCGACTTCACTTTCACTTCTCACTTTCATGCATTGGAGAAGGAAATGGCAACCCACTTCAGTGTTCTTGCCTGGAGAATCCCAGGGACGGGGGAAGCCTGTTGGGCTACCGTCTATGGGGTTGCACAGAGTCGGACACGACTGACGCGACTTAGCAGAGCAGCAGCAGTGGGAAAGAACACAGGCAATACAAGGACATGCCTATCTTGGTGTGGGGAGGAAGAGGTTAGTATGGGGAAGGCTCCTTTAAGGAGGAGATTCCTGGTCTACTAGAGCTAGGCACCCACAGAGGGAGAGGGTGCTCTGGGCATAAAAAGAATATAGGGAACATACAGTGTATTCTGAAAAGTACAAGATGTCTTGTTATAAATGCATGGTAGAATTGTGGTGGAGGAGAGGGGTAATTGAGGAGTAATGGCAGGAGATGAGACTAGATAAATAAGAAGAAGCCTCATCTTGAAGAGCCTCGAAGTGTCATCTTAAGAATTTGTTCAGGGAATAGAAACATCTGATGGACTTTAAGTAGTGAAGCAATATGATCAGATTTTGTGTTAGGAATATCATTCTGATGGCATTAGAGATAAAGAACTGGAGATGGGTAAACTTGAGAAGAAGAATCAAGGGGAAGATGATTTCTCTGGTCCGGGAAAGAAGTGATAATGTCTGAATTAGTGCAGCAGCAGTAAAGTGGAAATCTGGAGAATGGCCAGGTATCTCATCAAAAGGTAAAGTCCATTGGGTTTGATGGCAGATTGATGTGAAGGGATCCTTGGTCTTTCTTCCCCGGTCCTACTTGATGGAGGACTTGAGGGTCTCTGTGGGCAAGTAGGTTGTGGGGCTTGGGTCAGGGATACTGTTAATAATAAGAACATGCATACTTTATATGAGCCCTCTTTGGTGCGGGAGCCTTTCAAAGGGACACACCCACTCCAGAAAGTTACATGGAATTTGCTGTCTCCTCTCCCTCTTCTAAGAGCTGCTGCTATCTGATGCTTCTCCAGGCTTTCTCGAGACACACCAGCTATGGTAGGTCCTGAATTCTCTACCTCTCCTCCACTGGCCACTGTCCCAACACACTTCCTTGAGCTGGCCCCAAAGCCACTCACATGGAGTTCAGTGAGTGAGTCCTGCTCCTCTGTTCTCTCACATGGGACGTGAGCCATCACGCCCTTGTTTCTCTAACACTCCAAGAGAATGAGACAAAGTGCCTAGAACATATTTTTTGTACAGCCTTCTCATACTCTATCCAACCACACTTTTTTTTTAATTGAAGGAGGACTTCTTTACAATATTGGTTTGATTTCTGCCATATATCAATATGAATTAGCCAATAGGTGTACATATGTCCCCTCTCTCTTGAACCTCCCTCCCACCTCCCATACAATACACTTTTAAATTTGATACAATCACTGCTGTAACCCTATTGTACTTAATTCTAATTATCACATTTTCCCAATCAGGATGCTTCCATTTTACTTTCAGTCATTCCCTTGCTATTTTTTCACTTATTCGTTCATTTATTCATCTGTAACATATTTTTAATATCATTTTATTTATGGTTGTGCTGAGTCTTCATTGTTGTGCAGGTTTTTCTCTAGTTGCAGAGAGCAGGTCGGGGAGAGGGGGCTACTCTTTGCTCAGTGCACAGGTTCTCATTGTGGTGACTCATCTTGTGATTCTCAGGCTCAAGACCACAGGCTCGATAATTGCAGCACACAGGTTTAGTTGCTCCGTGGCATGTGGGATCTTCCTAGTTCAATCCCTGCATTGGCAGGCAGATTCTTTACCACTGAGCCACCAGGGGAGCCCTCTGTAACACATTTATTAAGCAGTAAGCATCTGTTCTCTATTATGGCTGGGGTTCAGATGTAAGTCATAGCCCTTGTCCTAAGACGGCTCTGCCAGCTGCTCCCTCCAGCTGAGTGCAAATAGCTTTCTTCTGCATTTGGATTGCAGATTTCATGCTCAGGAGGAAAGTCAGGGGTGGAGATGCTGATGGAGAGCCACTGACATGCAGATGACCAAAAGGAGGCCTCAGGAATGCAAAAGACTGATGAGAAGAGGGTCCTGGAGACAGGAACCCAGGGTAATCGCTGTCTCTGCAAGTGAAGGCAGAGTTGACATGGATTCAGGAAAAGACTGAGAACGATCACTCAAGATGTCAGAATACAAGCAAGAGAAGAACCAGGGAAGCATTTTAAGCAAAAGGAAGTAGTAATATTTATTGCTACAGAATGGTCAAGGAAGATAATGATAGAAAGACTGCATAGGGTTTGGTCATTGGGATGTCAGTGGTAAAGTCAGCAGGAGCAGTTTTGGAGGCTGGTGGGACTAGGAGTTGAGGAAGAAAGAGGAGGCAAGGAAATTAATAAAACTGAAGTGTAGAGGAAGGAGAAGAATCAGACAGGACCTAAGCAGAAGACAGGGGGTCTAGGGAGAGACACTGAAGGTTCTGCTTCTAAAGTGCAAGGCTGTGGTCTACAACATAGGCAGGAGAACAGAATCACCTTTCTGCAGTACCTTTCCTGCCAACTTTGTCAGCCACCCGGCGTGCTGGCAGACATGGGATTACTACTGGCATCTAAAACTCTATGCAAAGGTTGAGGGGAAAGAAACACTTCCTGCCCCTTCTACTTTGTCTCTGCCTCTCTCTTCACCCCCACTCACTTTTAATTCTTTGGAAAGTAAAATTGAAGACAAGCACAGTGGAAAGCAGCTTTCATGAAGGTTTACACAGGCAACAGGATGTTACTCCAATAACCTGGTCTCAGACTCCTTCCCAGTGACTTCCGGTTTGATGTAGGCTGCCAAAGATTATTAAAATAAAAATGAACAGAGCACACGGCTGCTTCTCCTCAGGAGGTATTTCCTGGAGTTTTAGCACTTGTTTAGTCACAGACACCAAGACAGAGCCCTTAACTCTTCACCATCCTCAATCTAGCCCTGCCTTGTCCTAAAGGTAACAATGAAAGCAGGGACAAATGTGAGAAAGCTTCCTCACCCCAAGGAAGTTTCAGAGGAAAATGATTGCTCAAAGGAAGGCTTTTAAGCATCATTCATCTTCCACACCCACACACCAAATGCTTCTCAGTTGCCCATGAGTCAAGGAGCCGTCTTACAGTTATCACAGAGATTTGCTTTCGGAGCCCATGAGCCTTCTGAAATTGTCTGAAAAATTGCAAGTGTGCAATTTTTAAAAAAGAATCCTGATTATGGCTTTTATCAGACTTTCAAAAAAGTTCATGAGTTCTATGAGAATAAGAATCACTGTGCTTTATACATATAAAAAGGATAACCAACAAAGACCTATTGTATAGCGCAGGGAACTCGACTCAGTACTCCATAATAACCTATATGGGAAAAGAATCTGAAAAAGAAGGGATATATGTATATCCATAACTGAATCACTTTGCTGTACACTTGAAACTAACACAATATTATAAATCAACTATATTCCAAGATAAAATAAAAATTAAATTTAGGAGAAAAAAAAGAATCACTGTGTTAAGCCAACATACATTCCAGGCAGCAAGCATCGGCAGGTCATCTGAACTCACTGAGTCTCAGTGGTAGGCAGTGACGGTAGTACCAGACCTGCTATAGAATGCTGGAGAAATGCTTAACTGACTTGGTAGTCATCCTTACAGTCTCCTGCCGCTCTTACAGAATGAGAGGTGATTCTGGTATAATCGTGATTTTAGAACACAGAAAAGGACGTGAGGATTGAAGCGGGAGACACAATGACTTGCATTTTCCTTTCTCAGGTGTTGTGTCTTAATCAGAAGCAATTGCCAGTCCTCTAAAATCTTAAAAAGTTTAAAACCAGCACACACTCTCTTTCTCTCTCTCTGTCTCTATTTTGCTAAACCAAACCATATTGAAAAGTTTACACAAACAACTTAAGACATAAAATGGTTCTGCTGGGACAGTGGGTGGACTTGGAAATGGAGATGGGGGTAGGAGCCTCACTGGCTCACTATTCCAACGCTCTTCCTTGAGCTGGCCCCAAAGCCAGAGAAACCTGTAGAAATACTCTCTACAGGAAGAAAACCACTTTCTCAGGGCACAGGAAGAGCAGCCCCTAGGTGATAAACACTATGATCCTCTGGTCTACCTGGGAGAAAGCCAGCAGATTCAAAGGCAAATATTGAATCTCATTAGCTATATTACTGTGCTCTTCACCAGCAATATTTTTGCTTCTGTACTTGCCCCCCATCAAAATCCTGGAAAATTATATAACCTCTTGAACGCTTCTAAGTGGAGAGCTAAATTTTTAATCATAAGTTTTAAAATAAAAGATGGAATTTCCAGTGAATTCTAAAAATTGGCCTTTCACAATAAATGTTACATCATTTCCTAAAGTTTATCCAATGGAATAAAATACCACAGTGATCTGATAACACTCATCACTTAAAAAAAACACAAACTGGTTCCTAATAATCTGCTGCTACTGCTAAGTCGCTTCAGTCATGTCTGACTCTGTGCGACCCCATAGAAGGAAGCCCACCAGGCTCCCTCCATTCCTGGGATTCTCCAGGCAAGAATACTGGAGTGGGTTGCCATTTCCTTCTCCAATGCATGAAAGTGGAAAGTGAAAGTGAAGTCGCTCAGTCATGTCTGACTCAGCAGTCCCATGGACTGCAGCCTACCAGGCTCCTCTGTCCATGGGATTTTCCAGGCAAGAGTGCTGGAGTGGGGTTCCATACCTTCTCCAAGTTCCTAATAATAGGGAAGTTAATATTTTTTTCTTTTTTATTGTCTCTTCCTTAATACCTATTTCTATTTCATTTCCTGTACAGAATTTTAACCTAATACATTTTAAGCTTATTTTATTGATAACTATATCATATATTTTTATATAAATAAAAATATAATTAAGTTGAAATGTAAAAGATTCAATCTTATGAAATAATAAATCTCTATATGTAAAATGTTTTCCTTTTTGATTGAGTTAGCATGACAATTACTTTTAGTACACAATTTAAAAATAGCATAAACATACTGTAAGTTTTAATAAGTAACTTAAACTTCCATATTTAAAATGGTATTGAAGACACATCTCTACATAAGGAGAGGGGCTTTTTCCCTATCCATGTAACTTTGTGTGAATATTATTTATTGATATAATCAAACAAGTTCACCATCAATTCTATTCCTATACTTCATTTTTTAAGGACTTTATTAAACATTAAGGACCTTTATTCATTTGAATAAGTAAATGGAAGCTTCTTATAATGATGTCTCTCAATTCTTTGAACTCCTTCCAAGTTTCATGTTCCAATCAATGAAAAGAGAGAAATGGAAAACTCCTCGACATGAAAAGGATTTGTTTCACTATCATTTGAAGCATTCAAGTTGTCAGATCTACACCAATACTTTGGATGGTTTCTGTTTGGCATACCGGATGTTTTTTACATACAGAAACCAGGCCTAATGATTAGTAAGAGTCAGGTTACAAAAGGGTGATTTCTTTTGTGAAGTGGAAGAAGTAGATACATTTGTAGGCAGATTGGTTTTAGGGAAGTGTACATGTTGAAAATAAAGTTGGGAGTCTGAACAGAGATTTACTTAAATTCTCCCTGCTTATGTACCCCTTGGGAAGCCAGGCTCATTCTGGTTTGAAGATTGCTGCTATAGCACCTGGCATGACGCTCATCGGGTACTGAATTGAAAGTGGTGTAACAATAACTGGTGATACAATATAATCCACAGAGAACTCTGTGGGATAAGTTCCTACTAAAGGGATTATCACCATACTTCCTATGCAAAGAAACAGCACCATAAATCATAACATTATGATACTCTCAACATTTGATAATAGGTCCTGCAGCGGCCAGTTGATTAGCATTCTAGTAAGAACACAAAGTATGCCTGCTTATCAAAACCAATATGCAGAAACTCTAGAAAGAAAAGTGCCAGGCTTCTTCTACAAAGATAACTCCACTGTCTGGAAGATTTGCACTAATTTGTGTTACATTCTCCACACTATCTGGTCTGGCTGGAGTCAACAGTACATATACACTGTGTGTGCATCACACACACACACACACACACACCCTACCACCGCAACCACCACTTACCCCATAGACCCTATATCATACATCTCTGGAGCCCAACTGTGGCAACTGAGAATTTCTATCTAGGAAGGGTTTCAGGTAGCAATCTGGCTGGAAGAGCAACATAGCTTCAGTAGAAAACAAATACGTGATTTTTATGTTGGTGGTTTTGCTGGGGTGGCTCTGGATGAGCACAGATGTGGCAACCAGGATTGCGCATGTCACATTTTCCATCATCTACAACAGCAACTCAGGGTGGGTTTGAAAACCTGGAGATTTAGAAAAGTAAAAAAGTAGAGTGGCAAAAGTTCTTGTTTCAAAGTTAGGCTCTGCTTCTGTCATTTTCAATGTGCTGCTTTCAACACTACCAACCTTCAGTATTCTCATGTGTAACATGAGGGTGCTGGGTGAGCATCTCCGGAACTTATTTGTCTAAAAACACTTTAAGTTCAGTTCAGTCAGTCAGCTGTGTCCGACTCTTTGCAACCCCATGAATCACAGCACGCTAGGCTTCCCTGTCCATCACCAACTCCCGGAGCTCACCCAAACTCATGTCCATTGAGTCAGTGATGCCATCCAGCCATCTCATCCTCTGTCATCCCCTTCTCCTCCTGCCCTCAATCTTTCCCAGCATCAGGGTCTTTTTCAGTGAGTCGGTTCTTTGCATCAAGTGGCCAAAGTATTGGGGTTTCGCTTCAGCATCCATCCTTCCAATGAATATTCAGGACTGATTTCCTTTAGGATGGACTGGTTGGATCTCCTTGCAGTCCATGGGACTCTCAAGAGTCTTCTTCAACAGTTCAAAAGCATCAGTTCTTTGGTGCTCAGCTTTCTTTATGATCCAGCTCTCACATCCATACATGACTACCAGAAAAACCATAGCTTTGGCTAGGTGGACCTTTGCTGGTAAAGTAATGTCTCTGCTTTTTAATACACTGTCTAGGTTGGTCATAGTTTTTCTTCCAAGGAGCAAGCTCCTTTTAATTTCATAACTTCAGTCACCATCTACAGTGATTTTGGAGCCCAGAAAAATAAAGTCTGACACTGTTTCCACTGTTTCCCCATCTATTTGCCATGAAGTGATGGGGCCAGATGCCATGATCTTCATTTTCTGAATGTTGAGTTTTAAGCCAACTTTTTCATTCTCCTTTTTCACTTTCATCAAGAGGCTCTTTAGTTCTTCTTTGCTTTCTGCCATAAGGGTGGTGTCATCTGCATATGTGAGGTTATTGATATTTCCCCCAGCAATCTTGGTTCCAGCCTGTGCTTCATCCAGCCTGGCATTTTGTGTGATGTACTCTATATATAAATTAAATAAGCAGGGTGACAATATGCAGCCTTGACATTCTTCTTTCCCCATTTGGAACCAGTCTGTTGTCCCATGTCCAGTTCTAACTGTTGCTTCTTGACCTGCAAACAGATTTCTCAGGAGGCAGGTCAGGTGGTCTGGTATTCCCATCTTTTTAAGAATTTTCCACAGTTTGTTGTGATCCACACAGTCAAAAACACTTTAAACATGTTAATAGATTTGATGAAATCCCAATATAAGGGAGGTTATGAGAAGTCATCCTTACTATAGATTCAAGGTGAATAACTTTATTATTCATTTATTAATAAAAATTATATATGTATACATACATGCATTAAGCATTGAATAATATTATAGACATATATTAAAATAGTAAAGGAAGAAAACATAGATCAATAGTACAGATAGATGGCATAGTGCAGCATGATTAATTGATGTTCTGTGCATCAAAGTACAGGCCAGACAACTGTGTGGATCAGGGAGGTTTTGTGAGTGAGACTTCCTATTATTCTTGAGTATGGCATACCAGTTTTTAAAGGGAGATTATTGCATAATGATAATGATAGCAGTTTTAACATAATACTATAAAATATATGATAAAAGAAAATACTAGTGGCACCAAGTTGTTACTCAATAAATACTTGTTGAATGAATGAGAAATCAAGTCTGTTCTGAGCCTTGATGCAATCTTCACCTAGGGGAGGACTTAAGCAGAGTAGCGAGAAATAAAAATAGAGCAGAAGGCTTGGGCCACCCACTAATGGAAACAGGTCACTCAAGAACATGATTATTAAGTAGAAGTGGTTGGCCACATTGATTGCACGTGGACACTAAAAGGAAGTTTTCTTGTTTCAGGCCAGCTGCCCCAAAGCCATCTGGAACTGGAGATTTCAGAGAGTGGTCTTCAGATCTGTTCAACTCCTTTGCTTCAGTGTCCTGATCTTCGGTAAACCTTACGCTAACCTTTCACCTGGTCCTCAGAGATTAGAGTAACTTCTCCAAATGGTCAAAGTTAAGGATGGTAGCCAGCTCTGAGGCATGGGAAAACTGTCCAAGCCCAGATTCCTGGATGGGGGGAAGTGCACCCAACACTACCATATTGGTAGAAAAGGCTTCAGGGAGAACATACAAAAATACACCTATGGTCAATTTATGCATTAGACTCAATAGACACAGGCCTGTATTACTTTTAGAGAGCCAAAAAATGCCATAATTTCTTTAGAAATAATTTTCTTCTAGGCCAAAGAAAATGTTTTCATGTGCAATACTAATATGTTCATCTTTAAACCAATGCAGTTATAAAAGTTTTAATTTTATTAATGAGGAAAGGGATTCAAAGGCAAAATTCTATGCAAGTCAGAATCTAGCCCTGGTGATACCAGAATAAAGTCTTATAGCAAAACAATGCCATAGAGGTGCCTATGAGGAAGGCAAACAGAACCGACTCTCATGTGGGCAGCTGAGGAGAAGGTTGATTAGGAGCAAGGCCTCATAAACAGGAAAAAGAGCCATTTCCAGGCCTGATTGTTTACCCTGTGCACCTCTTCACTTGGGAACTGGCCTCTTCTGGTGGAGGTGAGCTCCCACTGGCTAGGTTAACACTACTTTGTGTCCTAATGCCCTTTATACTTTTGAAGGGCACATTCTTTATTTCATTTGATTTCATAAACATTTCTTTTAAAGGCCTGTTTTAAGTGCTATTTTAATAAGTGAGTAAGCAGAGATGGAGGAAGTAGAGTAATTTATCAAAAGGAAACAGCATGGAGTAGCGGGATGAGTTGTAAGATTGCAACCCAGGAGATACAATAAGCCTCTGCCACAAACCTGGTGTTTTTACTCAACAAGTATGCAGGGAATGCCTGATTAGTGCCAAGCTCTTTGCTTGGTGTTAAGAATCCAGAGATAAAAAGAGACCCCCATTAGGATTCACAATCTAGCAGGTGTGGCCCATGTCATACAAACAACTGTTACAACACCTGGCAGTAAGGGAGGTACAGATAGAGACAGGGTGCCTGGAAGAAGGAACACCAAGCCCCCCCTGGAGGAGTCATAGAAAGTAGGTGGAAGAAAAGTGTACCCAGCCTAAGCAGAAAAGGGGAGCCAGAGGAGAAGGAAGAGCATGTGCAAAGGCATGGAAGTGGGTGACTTCTGTTTTTGCTAAAGAAAAGTAAATATGGTGGGTGATGAGGCTGGACTAGCAGGTAGGCTCCAGATCATAAAGCATCTTATTTCCCACGTGAAGAGGCGGTACCTGTAGATATGAGGCAGCCATCAAGACATTTGACATGTCATTTAAATGGCACCCCACTCCAGTACTCTTGCCTGGAAAATCCCATGGATGGAGGTGTCTGGTAGGCTACAGTCCATGGGGTCTCAAAGAGTTGGACATGACTGAGTGACTTCACTTTCACTTTAATTTGGGCTTGGGCAAAGTATTTAACATCTCCTCATTTCTAAAAGGAGAAGGTTAGAAGGCCCCTCAGATCCCTTTCAATGCCGGCACTTTGTGATTCCAAATCTTTAATATTAATACCAAAGATCCTCAGGAGAGGACACTTTCTTATTCTTTTTTTAAAATTTATTTTTAATTGGAGGATAGTTGCTTTACAATGTTGTATTGGTTTCTGCCATTCAACAATGTGAACCAGCCATAAATATATATATATCCTCCCCCACTTGAACCTCCTTCCCACCCTTCCTCTCCCACCCCTCTACATCATCACAGAGCACTGAGCTGAACCCCCTGTGCTATATAGAAACTTCACTAGCAATCTATTTTATACATACAAATGAATATGTTTCAATGCTACTCTCTCAATTCGTCCCACCTTCTCCTTCCCCTACTGTGTTCACAAGTCTGCTTCTGCTGCTGCTGCTGCCAAGTCACTTCAGGTGTGTCCGACTCTGTGCAATCCCATAGATGGCAGCCCATCAGGTTCCCCCATCCCTGGGATTCTCCAGGCAAGAACACTGGAGTGGGTTGCCATTTCCTTCTCCAATGCATGAAAGTGAAAAGTGAAAGAGAAGTCACTTAGTCGTGTCCGACTCACAGCGACCCCATGGACTGCAGCCCACCAGGCTCCTCCATCCATGGGATTTGCCAGGCAAGAGTACTGGAGTGGGTTGCCATTGTCTTCTCCATCTAGAAGAGCACATTTTCTTATTCTGACTTAAAGTGTATCAACACTTTTAACTAAAAGATGGAAACCATTCTTTTTCCTAAAAACAACTAGATTAGACATAAAAGGATCAGGGTTTTAGTATTTCTTGTCTAGTCAGACCCATCTGACTATACAGAATTATACTTATGCTCACAACCTCTTTCTCATTAGGGACGCTAACTTGATCCTCACTCTCCTTTACTTAGCGCTAGTGAACCAGAAAGAAGTATCAGCATGGACCTACCACTACAGCAATAAATCATATTCATGGAATTATTCCCGGGCATTCTGCCAGAAGTACTACACGGATTAGTGGCCATCCAGAATAAAAACGAGATTGCTTATCTCAATGAGACCATACCTTACTACAACTCTTACTACTGGATTGGTATTCGCAAGATCGACAATCAGTGGACCTGGGTGGGAACCAAGAAGACTCTCACTAAGGAGGCTGAGAACTGGGCTGACAACGAGCCTAACAACAAGAAGAACAACCAGGACTGTGTGGAGATCTACATCAAGAGTCCATCAGCCCCCGGCAAGTGGAATGATGAGCCCTGCGGGAAAAGAAAGCGAGCACTCTGCTATCGAGGTAGGGGCTTCTTGACTCTAAAATTTACCTGTTTAAGAAAAAATGCCTTCCCTGGTTCATTAATATAGCCCTCGAGTCAATAACATTGAGTCTCAAAGTCAGGGACATGGGAACAAAGAGGGAACTGTCAGTCAAGCAGCATTATTGAACATCTTGAAGAATATAAGATCAGAATTAGACAAAACTGGCCTTTTGAAGCCAGAAGGAAATTTTAATATCATTCAGTCCACCCTTATAGTTTATAATGGCCAAAATAGATGCTCAGGAAGTTTTGGTCTACTAAAATTTATGTCCAGAGCTTTCGAGTATCACTGGGCCCTAGAATAAGAGACTATAGTTTGAGAGAGAATTTGGCCGTGTCTCTAGGAGATACAGCTGGAACTAATACCTACAGATCATCAGTATGTTCCAAGCATTATTATTTGTTTATGTCATTAGTCCATTTAGTATTAGCCGTGTTTCTTCCTCATGGAAACCTCACCAATCAGCTCCAAATACAACTCTCCCTTAGCCTATGAGGGAAAGGCTCAGAGCTATTCAGGAATCTGCCCAAGGTTCTAAGTTCCTTGATGCTGGGGGGAGGTGTTTAGTCACTAAGTTGTGTCCGACTCTTGCGACCCCATGGACCATAGCCTGCCAGGCTCCTCTGTCCATGGGATTCTCCAGGCAAGAATACTGGAATGGGTTGCCATTTCCTTCTCCAGGGCATCTTCCTGACCCAGGAATTGAACTTGGGTCTCTGCACTGCAGGCAGAGTCTTTACCAACTGAGCTACAAGGGAAGTCCCCTTGATGATGGAGCCAGCTTCAAATTCACATTGACTCCAAGGTGGTATTTTTAGATACATATGTGATCATACCCTTGGCTTGACATTCTTGGGAGACAATTTGAGAACATAACCAAGGATGACAATGCTTTACAGATTCCCTCCAACAACAGCATATCTCCAGGTCTATTTGACTTTGGTAGGAGGTGAGAGGTGAGGAAAAGTAAGAGGTAACTGAAGGTGAGATCCTGTGAATATATTTGATCCTCTACTCTCCAGGTTCCAGAGTGAGCAGACATGTGTGAAAGCCTGGTCTTCCGGTAGTCACACACCTCATGCCAGAACTGACTCCATCTCTCTGATGGAGTGACTTCCCATCCCCTGCCCTGGATAGCACAGGAACACTACAGCCAGGGGGAGTATGAGTTGCCCTGGGCAAGAGAGTCCTGAGCACTCTGAAGCTTCTTCCTCAATAAACCATCTGCCAGACGCACCCCCTGTGTATGTTCTAAATTATGTTAGATTATAAACACCTTCCCTCAGAAGCCCTCAGCAGTAATGGAACAGAACACAGAGTACAGAGTATTCCCTGTACTTTCTCCCTTTCCTCGCACAGCTTTCTAGCCAAGGGGAAACATATCCATATACGCATTGTCATATAGACAGATCTCATTTTATAGGTAACTTATTATTATATTAACAAAGAAAACAATGACCTGTTTTTTATAGGCCAGGATGGACATTACCAGAATGCTAGCTCATCCTACTGATCTCCTAGTCAACTCCCTACTTTTCCTGGGCTTTAGCTCCCTAAGCTCACTCTGATCAGACTGTCTTGGCTGCCACGAGGATGTTGCAGTATGCCACTGCTTCCCCTCCCTATTCGAACTTCAGCATCCATATCTGCAAGATAGTCTTCCTCAAAAAAAAACTTGCAAAAAGTGACAAGTAAGAACAGAGATTGAACATTACTGGCATGAATGATACAGAGCAATGCACGGTCTAGCCTGCGACAGTGGCAGATGTCACTAATTGATACCATCTCACCTGCACACAGTTGGCCTCCATCTCTACTAACACAATAGTCTAGGCAGCCACTCTCACTGATATTTTTCCATCCAAGAGGTAAAGCATGGAGGGAACCATCAGTTCTCCCTGGGAGATAGATGAGAAATAGATACATATGCTACCCTGCAACAAGAGAACTAAGTTGAATAATTCCCTAAATGTCAGGATTTGTTAGACCTCAGAACAAGGTGTCAAAAACAAACAAAAAAAAAGAATGATTCATTGAATTTCCATTATGTTCTTTCCTGGAGGTCCAAGAAGTATATAAGTTACTAATGTGCCTGAAAACCCAGAAATGGAGAATACAGAACCTGGCTGTCTTTCCATTCCTAGAGTTCTGAGAACCTGAGGAAGCTACAGTCAGAGCAAAACGTTTGTTTCAAGAGCATAGAGCAGGCAGGTGTCACTGTCGGGCCCTGGTAGGTCAAGCTGAGTAGAGGGAAAACATGACCCAACCTTCACCTAGGCGCTGCTGTTGCAGTCTGCCTCTTCTCTCTCTGTCATTTTTTTTTTTTTAATTTGGCTGAAGTGTGTCTTAAATGTGGGATGCAAAATCTTTTAGCTGGGGCATGAGGGATCTAGCTCTCTGACGAGGGATCAAAACCAGGCCCCTTGCACTGCAAGCACAGAGTCTTAAACCACTGGTCCACCAGGGAAGTCCCTTCTGCACCTTCTCATTACTTGAAATGCTTCCCAGTGGTTCAGTGCAGCTTCATCAGACTCACTGGCTGCCATGGGAACTTACTGCTGTAGAACCTTGCACAGCTTAGAGAGCTCCAGTGTCTGAGAGTTGAGAGGGAACATACAGATCAAATAGCACAACCCACTATGTGACATATGGATTTCCTCTTGTGACAGACCCCAGTGTGGACAAGTGTGTGGCCAGGCTTAGGAAACACTACCAGAAAACAGCCTAGCCACAGACCTGCTCCCAGCTATGACCTCATCAAACAGACACTCAGTGCTTTTGTAGTATCGTTTCTAATACGAATCCACCACAGGTGCGCAGTGCCTATGCCCTCAAAGAGGCTCTTGCAGGAAGGAAACTCTGTCCTTCTCCATTCTGTCATCCAAGTGGCATAGACTGAGGGAGGAGGGCCTGGCAGGCCAGTCATGCTCTGTACCACCTAAATCTCATATATTCAGACCTATGACACAGCTCCCTATAAGGTCATTTGTCTTTGATCATGAGTAGGTTGTAAACATCTCATTCAACTCCTCTGCCATGCGGTGCTGGGCATAGACTTAACACAGGCAAAATGTGGAAAGGCTTTGGCACTAACTTCTGACAGGTTGGACTCAAAGAACTTCCTTGAGGTCACATAATAGTAGGGGGTGGGGCATGGGTTCTGATTATGTAAGTGTGACCCCTGCCACCCCTCACCTAGTTCCTAACCTCCATGCTGTGATATCTGTCATAGGAGCTTCCATAATAATACAACTTTATGAATGTGATTGGTTAAGAGCCACAACCTATTTTGTACCACACAGAGGAGCTTCTCTGTCTCCCCATGTACTGGTAGCTCCATTTGTCCCTCTGTGTCCCCAAATGGCAACCCCTCTTTAGGCCACATTAAATACAGCCTAAAACAGAAGTCAGGCAGTACTGATGAACCAGTAAGGGTAGGAATAGAGATGCAGACTTGTGGATACAGTGGGGGTATGGAGGTGGTGGGGGGCGACAAATTGAGAGAGTAGCACTGAAACATATACATTTCCATATGTAAATAGATAGCTGGCGGGAAGTTGCTGTATGACACAGGGAGCTCAGCCCAGTGCTCTATAACAACCTAGAGGGCTGGGATGCGGTGGGGTGGTGGGGCATGGGAGGGAGGTTCAGGAGGGAGGGGACATATGTATATTTATGGCTCATTCACACTGCTGTATGGCAGAAACCAACACAACATTGTAAAGCAACTATCTTCTAATCAAAAATTTAAAAAATAGAAGCCAAGCAATGCTCCAGCAGGCTCTACGGCACCCTTCACAAGGAACAGGCTGGCTCTCCGGGGGACGCTGTGGTTTTCTGTTGTCTGGCTAGCTCTGAGGTTACCCAAGTGGGGCTAAGACTTGGAATAAGAAGCCAGCTTTTTTTTGTACCTCCTAGGAATGCCTGTAATTCTGACCCTTCTGTATCCACGCAGCCTCCTGCCAGGACATGTCCTGCAGCAAGCAAGGAGAGTGCATTGAGACCATTGGGAACTACACCTGCTCCTGTAACCCTGGATTCTATGGACCGGAGTGTGAATATGGTGAGCCCATTATTTTGTTGATAGCAATGTGGTCCATGGTCTTGCGCTAGAGGTGATGCCAGGAAGTAAATTGTCATGTTGGAGGCTCTCCAGTGGGTACAGGTTAGTCCTAGGTCCTCTCTTTACCATCTGTCAGTCTGCCCTACTCAAACTGGCCAATCACACACTTGGGGTTAAACTACTTTATTTTTAGAGTGAACACGTCCTCCTAAAATTTCAAAATTTAAAAGGGAAAATGTAAGAGCAGTAAAACAAAGAGAACTCTTTCAGGCTAATTTTGTTTGCTGGAAATAAACACCAGTGAAAGTATGATCATTTCCCAGGATGCAACCAATACAAGAGCTTCCCAGGTGGCTCAGTGGTAAAGAATCCACCTGCCAATGCAGAAGATGTGGATTCAATCCCTGGGTCAGGAAGGAAATGGCAGCCCACTCCAGTATTCTTGCCTGGAAAATTCCATGAACAGAGGAGCCTGGGAGAACATAGCTCATGGGGTTGCAAAAGAGTCAAACACGACTGAGCGACTAAACAAACAAAACAAATCAATACAAAGGAACAAAGTAAAGATGAACAGGTTAGGTTAGAAGCCCAGGGAAATTGATTCAGATGGGTTATACAGTTTCAGCTTTTAGCACACCTGACATTGTCTTTCAGTATGCAGAGAAGGAAATCAATATTTTTGTCCTTACAGTCAGAGAGTGTGGCGAATTTGACCTTCCTCAAAATGTGCACATGAACTGCACCACCCGCTTGGAAACTTCTCTTTCAACTCACAGTGCAGCTTCCACTGCGCTGAAGGGTACGCACTGGATGGACCTAGGGAGCTGGAGTGTTTGGCTTCTGGAATCTGGACGAATTCACCCCCACAGTGTGTAGGTATGTACACTCAATTCTTTTCCATCCTCATTGACAACTAGAATTTCAGAGGGGACAAGAGGCTTTCTCCATTTGAAAAACAAGAAGATCTACACTAAATGGGACACTGTGCTTATTACTATTGCCCATCAACCAGAGTAACACTAGTTTTAATTTTTATCTGAGGAGTGAGGGAGTTTAATTCTTGATTCGCATGCAAAAGCATTACAAAAAGGTCCCTCTCCCTTTGTTCATTGCAAAGTGAACAGAGCACAATAGTGATTCGGGAGTTGGTTATTATTAATTTGAGAATTTCACCTTGCTTCTTTTTTTTGAAGCAAATTAATGAAAGTTCTTTTTTATTTTTTTTACTTTACAATATGTTTGGGTCTTTCCAAACAGCTACTGGAAGTACCATTTTACCAACCAAGTTCGGCACCTTGCCTAACACTTCGGGAAGATGTAGACAGCTATTGCTGGCTTCCTAGGTGGTGCTGTGGTTAAGGAACCCGCCTGCCAATGCAGAATCTGTTGTGAAAGACACAACAGATTCGACCCCTGGGTTGGGAAGTTCCCTTGGCATAGGAAATGGCATCCTGCTCCAGTATCCTTGCCTGGAAAATTCCTTGGACAGAGGAGCATCCATGGGGTCACAAAGAGTTGGACATGACTAAGTGCATGCACACAGACACACACAGACACACACACACAGACACACACACACAGAGCTGCTGCAGCATCCTAAGGTTTCCAAGGTGCTGGGCATGACACCAGGCCTCATGCGGCTATTCTGTGGTTGTTTTTAGCTGTCCAGTGCCCGGCTCTGAGGTCTCCGGAACAAGGAAGCATGAGCTGTTTCCATTCCGCAAAAGCATTCCAGTACCAGTCCAGCTGCGGCTTCAGCTGCGAGAGGGATTCGCATTAGTTGGGCCAGAGGTAGTGCACTGCACAGCCTTGGCGGTGTGGACAGCCCCAACTCCGGTGTGTAAAGGTGAGTTCCAGGAGGTTGGGTGTGTATCATGTCCACTGCACCTGGTTCTTGCTGGGAGCACAGATGAACCAGCCTGAATCACAGCTTGACTCTCCTTTTACCTACCACTTAGCTAGACTGGGGCTTCCCTGGTGACTCAGATAGTAAAGAATACACTTGCAGTGCAAGAGACCCGGGTTTATCCCTGGGTTTGGAAGATCCCCTGGAGAAGGGAGAAGCTACCCGCTCCAGTATTCCTGCCTAGAAAACTTCATGGACAGAGGAACCTGGCAGGCTACAGTCCATGGCATCGCAGAGTCAAGAGTCAGTCATGTCAAGCAACATGACTGAGTGACTAACACACACACGCAGCTAGACTGGGTTCATCTGGGATAGGAAAGGAGTGTCAGGCTCTAGAAGAACAAGAGGCTGATTTTACTATTGACTGTAAACAAAATTTAGAAGTCCTCCTCTCCCCAAAACTCACTGCCCTCAAGTAATTTCAGAATGAGCACATTCATAAATTTCACCTAAGTTGGAATGGTGACATCTCCATCTGTAAGTAGACGTTAGAAGACCTATCAGGAGAGGTTTCTAGCAGTAAAGGGGTTAGAGGACATTTGATAAAGGAGTCTTGAAAGAAACTTTTATTTTAAAGATTCAGGTCCTCCTGAAGCTTGGTTCTACAAGTCTGGACAAACATCATTAGGATCTCCTGACATTTACAGATTCCTAGCTGCACTCAGATTTCCAGATGTGGTTTCACCATTGCTCTCCCACCTGCGAGCATGGTTCTTCTCCTTCCTTCGTACCTTTCTCTATGGCCTTGATGATTCTGGCCAGCTACGCAGTGTGAGTTCCTGGAAGCCCCTACCAAAGGAATCCTGGACTGTGTCCATCCCCTCGTTTCCCTTGCAGTGGCTCTAGCTGCAAATTTGAATACAAACCTTGCCATTGAGTGGGGGCAAGGACAAACTGCTGCCTTGGCCCTCGCTGGGGGACCCCACCCTTGCCAGCCTTAAAGGGTAGGATTTTTTCATCAGCAGCCCCCAGTCCACTGGGAAGTATAGGTTCATGCTGTCTATTTAGGCAAGGAGTCATGACACAGTGGGGAAGATCAAAGGCTTTTAATATCAGTATGATCTTTTCCAGGCTCTGATCCTGAAATGAGTTGTTCAGCCCCAAGGAGGGATGGTTTTCTCCTCTATAAAATGAGCTATGAATTGTAAGGAGCTTCTGTGAAATGAACTATGAATTTCAAGGAGCTTTAAAAAGGATGAAGCATATAAAAAGCATACAATTAAATAGTATGTATAAAGTACCTCGCAGAAAGCCTTTGTTTCTGCCTCTTTTTTCCCTGCCTGCCTCACTGGTGTCTAGAAGCTGTGGGTCAGTGTCCTTGCTATACTTCAGACAGAATCAGAACACTGGCTATCAGGACACACAGACAGATTGCTCATCACAATCCCTGGTGGCAGTCTTTGACAAAGGATCAAAGGAACACCGCCCTGAAAGAGAGGCTGTGATACAATCCAAGTTAGGTATCTAATACCACAAAACTGCGTTCTGTGCAACTGCCTCACACCTCACACCAATTGCATCTTAATCAAGCAAAAATGGGGAACAGCATAGCGGGAAATTAAATATTGGATAAGTGAATTCTTGGAAGACCTGAATTATAAGCCCAGCTCTATTACTGTCTACGTGTGAGACCTTAGGGATGTCACTTAAAATTTCTAAACCTCACTTTTAACCTGCAAAGTTAGAGGAAACGCTGATCTTTGGAACTTAAACACCCTGATTCTGTAAAACCTAGAGGTCTAAGGTCACTGTGTCCAGTCTTTGTATTCTGAAGAACTCCCAGGAGTATTCTGGAGATGAAATTCCTTGTCAAGGAAGAGCAAGAGGAAACCAGCCTTTATCAGAACTGAGGTCACTTGGGACTTAATTATGCTTCAGGAACTGGCCTTGGGCTGCCCACTCCTTGGCAACCGAAGTCTGTTTAGGATGACATCCTGTGTTCCAGAAACAAGGCTCATTTAGAATCCTTTTATTGGACGGGGTATTACAGTGTCAACAATAAGCTATGTTGTTTTAGCTTTTTCCTTAAAAGTTCAGTCTGGCTATATCTCCTCCATACAGATCCAATTTTCACAAATATTTCCAATGAATATTTAAAGAGTACCTTCAATGTCCCAAACACTGCCAGGCTCTGGGATACCACTCTGGATGACTGACACCAGCCACAAGGAGACTGCAGTCTAATAGGGCATGAACAGCTCAAGCACAGGGGCTGTGGGAGCATGCTGGAAGGGGTTCTACCCCAAACTGGGATGGGCAGGGAAGGTCTCTTAAGCAAAGTGTAGTGTAAGCTAAGACGTGAGGGGCAGGTGAGAAATCCAGGCAAAGAAGGGGAGGGGAAGGGAAGGTGCTCCAGGAAGATTCCCCATTTGGAAAAAGGACGATTTGGGGTTCCGAATATACTGACAATGTGAGTCAAAAAGATGCATGATCTCTTGAGGGACTCTTCTGCAAAAGAATTGAGCCCTTCCACTGCCCAGTTTCTGACAATCACTATTTCCATTTAGCCATTGCCTGTGAACTCCTGGAGAGTCCTGTCCATGGAAGCATGGATTGCTCCCCATCTTTGAGAGCATTTCAGTACAACACCAGCTGTAGCTTTCATTGTGCTGAGGGTTTCACGCTGAGAGGAGCTGACACAGTTCGATGCACTGATTCGGGAGAGTGGACAGCGCCAGCCCCAGTCTGTCAAGGTATACTGTGGCATCATAATGTTGCTTCCGTGCCTTTCAGCTTATCAAAGGCATCAGCATCTACATTTAGTTCTGTCATTCAGTTATTTCTCAAACGTTCACTGAGAATCTATCCTGTGCCAGACCCTTTGCGCTGGGTGCTCAGGATGAAGTAGTGTGTGAAGGCAGTCTTAGGGACGTGTTCATTACAGCATCCTGAAATACAAGGTGAGAGCTACATTGATTGACACAATGTGGTGAGTTAGCATGAAGGAGAGGGGGTTGAGACAGAGGAATGATACATGAGGAACAGCATGGTACAGTGCAAGAGTAATGACAAGACTTAGTCCAGTTCTGTCATGTCCTGACAACAACGTCTTGGTCTCTCTGAAACTCAGTGTCACCTGCAAAGTAAAGGTAGTAATATTTGCCTTACCTACCCACCTCACTAGTGGTTGTGGATTAAAGTGTGTAAATGCAAGCTTAAAGCTACATAAGCTTCATAAATGTAGGTAAACTAATGATAAAAACATTACTTTGTAAATCATATGTCTCTGATCTGATTTTACAAAATCATCTCCTTTAAATAGCTCCTGTTCTCAATATTTTGCTCTTGAAGAACAAAATAGGGAAGCCACTAGGATTATTTTCTTTTACAAGGGGGAACCCCATACAGAATTTATGTCCCAGAAGAGAAATACTATTAATAGCATCTTATGTGAGATCCCAAGCAATTTATGTGAATCTCCTGGGTCGAAGTATACCCTGATTTTAAAATGAGGCAGTGGTTTGAAAGCAGGGTATTGAAAAGAGATGTATACACCCATGTTCATAGCAGCACTATTAATAATAGCTAAAATATGGAAGAAACCCAAGTGTCCCACACAGATGAACGGATAAGGAAAAATGTGATGTATCCATACAATGGAATATTATTCAGCCTTAAAACGGAAGGAGACTCTGGTTTCCCTGGTAGTTTAGATGGTAAAGAAACTGCCTGCAATGCAGGAGACTCAGGTTCAATCCTTGGGTAGGGATCCCCTGGAGAAGGGAATGGCAACCTACTCCAATATTCTTGCCTGGAGAATCCCATGAACAGAGGAACCTGGCGGGCTACACATGGGGGTTGCAAAGAGTCGGACACGATTGAGCGACTAACACTTCTTTTCTGACACATGCTACAACGTGGATGAATTCAAGGACATTAAGCTGAGGGTAGTAAGCCAGTCACCAAGACAAGTACTCACATATGGGAGGTACTTAGAGTAGTCAAATCAGTGAGACAAAAAGTATTAAAATGGTTGTTGCTGGGGACTGGAGGGAGTGGGTGTAGGTAGTTACTGTTTAATGAATACAGAGTTTCAGTTGGAGATAAAGAAGAATGTTTTGGAGACAGATGGTGTTGATGGTTGCAAAAAACTATGAATATATTTAATACCACTGGATTGTACACTCAGAAATGTTTCACTGGTAAAAGATAGGTTTTATCCAATGTGTATTTCACTACAATTAAAAAATGTTAAAAAAAAAAAAAGTGAGGCAGTAGAGGAGATTACTATGCACCATGATGGTGAGGCTTAGGGAGGGGAATGGGATCTATTGTCTGAGAGACAAAGACGCAGAGAGCACATGCTTAAAAGGGAGGGGTTATCAAATATATGTTTGTTACTTTTGTCCCATCTATCAGGTTAAAATCTAAAAGGATGAAAATGCATTAGCTAAAGTTTCTTGTTTCCGCTTGTTTCTAGAATTTTTCTTTATCTGATCAAGAGGCATGTCCTTTGGCACCAGACTGCTCCTGCACATAAGTAATAATAATGTTGCAAAGCAGTAAAATATTTCTAGAGATAATTTTACTAAAATATATCTAATGCTCAATATCTACATTAAAAAGTAGGGCAGAGACAGTAATACCATATTGTTCATTCTTTCAAAATCAGAGATAAGTTCATTCTGTCATTATTTCATACACAATAATAAGCAAACTGGGCTCCCCAGGTGGCTCAGTGGTGGGGAGTCCACCTGCAGTTCAGGAGATGGGGGTTTGACCCCTGATTCGGGGGGATGCCCTGGAGAAGGAAATGGCAGCCTACTCCAGTGTCCGTGCATGGTGGATCCCTTGGACAGAGGAGCCTGATGGGCTTCAACATTGAGTTGAAAGAGTCTTAGCGATTGAACGAGCAAATGAACAAATAAACACATTATGATTCTTAAGTACTAAAGAAGTGTAATCACTTGTATTCTTAGTTGGATAGGTATCTTTAAAATATAAGGTTGAATACTCCAACCTTGTTTTAATTAAAGTGTTACTTTCATATTATGTTTGACATGCAATGAGCTTTCAGTAAAGAACTGATTCCTGAGATAAAGCAGTGAAGGTTCCAACTGGTCTCATACATCATAGATGACATCCACATTTAGAGTCAGACTTTCTCAAAATTCCTATCCTACACTTAATCTTTTAAAATCAAATAGTGGGGAAATTTGTATGGGCTATTTTCTCAGAATAAAAAGTACTAGAATTAAAAAAAGGGGGGGTTGGAATTAAAGAAAGGGGGGGAGGGGTTCTTAAGGGGTCACTGGAGCCATTCTTGTCTGCAGGCAGATAATAGAAAACTGGCTTATTCTCTTAAGCATCCAGTTACATGGTTTCAGTAACTTCCTTGATAGGCCTTCCTAGCATTCTCCACTCTGATAGGCTGGGTCAGCATCTGATGCATAGCTATAACGATTTTAAGACCATGACTACTACTGATACTACTGCTACTGCTACTACTATTAGTAATAATAGCAATATATAATATTTATTGAGCATTTTAGTTTAACTCCATGAGGTTGTTAAAATTATTGCTCCTGTTTTAAAGATGAGAAAAGACATATATAAAATACAGGTGTTCTCTCCATTTAAAGCCATCTACTTATTATGACTGAGATCATAGTGTACATATAATTTTTATTCTGCTTTTTCACCTAACATTGTACATTGAGACACCTCTCATATCTTTTCAAGGTGCAATAAATCATATTCCTTTCATGGCTTCACCATAGTTAATTTTCAGCCTCTAACTAGTGGCAGTTATGTTTGTTTTCAATATTTTGCTCTCACATATGATAAAAAAAAGGGGGGTTTCTCTGGTGGCTTAACTGGTAAAGAATCCACCTGCAATGCAGGAGACCTGGGTTTGATTTCTGGGTTGGGAAGATCCCCTGGAGAAGGGAAAGGCTACCCACTCCAGTATTCTGGTCTGGAGAATTCCATGGACTGTATAGTTCATTGGGGTCACAGAGTCAGACATGACTGAGTGACTTTCACTTATGTAAATGATAAAAATTTAGTGGTATTTATGTTTGTTTTCAGTATTTTGCTCTCACAAATGATATGATAAAATTTCTCCAAATTGATTTTTGATATGCATCTTATTACATACTTAGCATTGATTCTTGGGTCCAAAATTACAATATTTTTAAAACTGTGGATGCATATTATCAAATGCTTAACAATGACTCAGCATTTCCTCATAAAGTCATTCAACTGGCATTGTGACTATATGATACTTTTCTCATCCTCCTGGTTAAACATGCCCAATTCAGAGCTCCCTCTTGTTGGCATTAGAAAGAGTTAAGGGGTGGGAATCAATGAGTACTTGTGTATTACTCCTTCCTCACTGCCTGCTTCCTCCCTCCTTAGCATTGCAGTGCCAGGATCTTCCGACCTCAAACAAGGCCCGGGTGAACTGCTCGCATCCCTTTGGTGACTTTAGGTACCAGTCGACCTGTAGCTTCACCTGCGATGAAGGTTCATTCCTGGTGGGAGCAAGTGTGCTGCAATGCCTGGATACGGGGAACTGGGATGCTCCTTTTCCAGAATGCCAAGGTAGGATGAACTCTTTCCAGTGTCTTGGAAACAAATTGTAGAGTTATTTTAAAAAGCTATATTTAAAAGGTGGTAACTGTCTAGGGGACAGAAGCTTGAAATGGATTAGAAAATGAATAAACACTATCATCAGGAAGCCCTTATTATCAGGTCACACGGGGATCCCACGTGCAGAGGCCTTGAGGGGCTGGCAGATACCACAAGTGACGGGATGTCCGATAGCAGGACAGGGGAGTGGGCTGAAGGCCCCTATCATGGATTAGGTTCGCTGTTCTCACTTGGCTAAAGATAGTCACTGGAAACAAGGCCAGGGGAAAAGACAGTCCCATGATGTTGTTCCAAGACTAATCTGGCACTTTAATCCTAGGAAACACAGAGTATAGAGGTGGAATGGCAGGTAGTGCATGGGTTTAATAGGAGAATGGGAGGGGCAGCATTTACAGGTGCCTGGCTGCAAACTAGATTGAGAAACCCACTTAGAGTAAAGTGAAGAGTGATGAAAACAGAAAGAAACTAATCTACACATGCAAAGTCACAGGATTCTCAGAAGAAAAAGAGTACCTATTCACTATAATCATATATATCTGCATTTCACTTGCTATAAAATAAAGCCAGTTATTGAGTGAAATAGAACTGGTTCTGATCATCTGGGTTTGGAAATTGAAAGATAGATGTATACTTTTTATACTCCTCATTCCTTTTTCTATCCAATTATTTACTTTTATTTATGGCAAACCCTACCTTTAAAAGATAACCTTTGTTTTTGAAAGCTTCTCTTGTAGCTCAGTAGGTAAAGAATCTGTCTGCAGTGCAGGAGACCTGAGTTCGATCCCTGGGTTGGGACGATCCCCTGGAGAAGGAAATGGTAACCCACTCCAGTATCCTTGCCTGGAAAATCTCAGGGACAGAGGAGCCTGGTGGGCTACAGTCCATGGGGTCGCTATGAGTTGGCATGACTGAGCAACTAACACTTACTTACCTTTAAAAGATATCATTTGTATTTATAAAAGCTCTAGAAAAATAAGTAAACAAACAAAAAAAATCTTCTTATATACTGTCCCCAAAATACCCCACCCTAAAATAGACACTGGTTATATTTCTCCATTGTTGTATAAATTCCTCCAATGTTTTCCCACTTTCCCCTCCACACAATTAGTACTTTTATGATGCATATATAAGCTTAATAATAAAATTAGATAGGTAAAATACGCAATTCTGCACTGTTTGCCTTTGCTTTTCACTTTGTGCCCACTTTCAACATGAGTAAAAGCAGACAGATACATGTTTTTAATAAAAAGGAAACCACTTGCTATTCAGGTCACACATAAGCACACACACACGCCCACTACCATTAATTTAGGTCAACACAGTGAACAAATGAATGAACAAAGGGGCTGACCAGCTCAACAGAGCTGCATGGTCTTTATCCCCAGACACAAGAGAGCCTGGCAAGCCCGGGGCCTAAGGCTGAGCCCACCTTCCGAGCTGGTCTGCAGAGACCAGGCTGAGGCTTGTGACCTTGGGCCCTCGGCTCTCACCCTGGCTACGCTAAAGCCTGGATGCACGACAAAGTCCACAGGACTGTGGGGAAGAACTTGGGAGTCCCTGAGGGTGTTCCAGCGCACAGCACCTTTCCGGACAGCCTTGGGCTGTGCAGGCACAGATTACAGTTCATTGCCCCACACTGGCCTGCCTGTGGGTGTTTCACAGGAGGGAGGCTGACACTCACCACGGCTTCCTGTGACCTTCTAGTTCCCTTCCGCTTTTAGTTCTTTGTTTACTCCGACTGAACTTTCTCCTCTTGCTGCTGAGCGAGCATCATGTGAAATACCCAAATGTGGTCTGGGCAGGAAGGTACCATGAGGCTTGCAACCTACTAGCTGTTGTAATGTGCCCCAAATGTGTTATCAGTTTCCTTTTCCAATGCCACACCCACCTTCCCACCTCAGCAATCAGAAGGCAAAGTCACAAAAGAGCTGCAGACAGACTCAGGGCACCAACATTCATCGCACCACACTTGTCCTTCTTGACTTGTCACCTCGCCCCTCTCCTCACCCTCACACTGAATACAGAAAGACTTTTCAAGTGGTGGAAAATACCAAGTCTTTGGACAAATGGATGAGATGGGGGATGTAGTTGGAGAGAAGAAGGCAAGAAGGGAAGAGACAGGTGCAGAAAATGCTCACAAAGCCTCAAGTAGTTCAAATCTGTGGCTGAAAGACAGCCCTGGTTCATCCACACTACCACTGTCTCTGGTCTAAAGCCACACATGACCCAGTCAGGCCAAAGAATGAAGAAGAAACACCTTAAACCATGTATTTGTTTTTTTCTAAAGCCAGTGTGTTTAATTGAGTTTTATTTCATTAATTGGCTGAGGGATATCTTGGCAGCCATTAACATTTGCATACATAGTGTGTTTACTTTTGAACCTTATAAAAATCCTGAGAACTATGTAATGCTATTATCCACATTTTAAAGGTGAATAAACATATGGAAATTCAGAGAGCTTAGGGACTGGCCAAAAGCCACAGAGCATGATCTCCAACCAAATCAAATCCTCTAGCACCACAAACTCCACATGGATAAACTGTGGCAAAGAACTGTGATATCTTATTGACCATTTTTTGTGAGCAGACAGGTAGAGTCATTTGCTGCTGGTCACTATAGGATGAGACTGGTGGAAAGAGCATTTGCAGATGGCCAGTTGCATTATTTGCCTACTTTGTGTCATGATTTTTTAATTTAATTTTTGCCTATATTTTGTTAACTTATAATTTTATATAATAATAAATTTGAGGTTCTCTGCAAAGCAAAGATTGTTATTTTTCCCATTTCTTAGATGAAGCAACTGAGGTTCAGTATGTTTATTGTCCAGAGATGCACTGCTAGTG
Source organism: Aepyceros melampus (assembly GCA_006408695.1). NCBI lineage: Eukaryota > Metazoa > Chordata > Mammalia > Artiodactyla > Bovidae > Aepyceros > Aepyceros melampus. Next base: position 128,933 of record SJXQ01006299.1, on the reverse strand, counting down.
AGTAACAGAGGCAGGTTTTGGACCCAGAGTTCATCACTTGGTTAAGGGAAGGAACTTTTGGAAGGGGAGAAAGTATTTTACTCCATTTCCCTATTTCCAATCACTTGTCATTGTTTTCTGGCAAAGTTATTGGGTCTACCTGTGAAGAAAGTGTCAAGGGAGCAGTCACTCCCACTCCCGTCCGGGGGTAACTAACATGAGCTGTATCGCCAACACCATCTTTCCCAACAAAGTACCAGCATCCTTCTAAATCACCTCTAAAGCTCTTTTAAATCTCTTTAGGGGTAAGTGTTTCAGAATACCAACCCACTCTCAGCTGCCGTTTCACACATTCAGGACATCTAACTGGTGACTAGTATCATGAAATTTAAACAATCGTTCTAACCCAGTACTGCACTGGTCTGTTAAGGACACACACATACACACATACACTGATTTAAGTGGCTGTGTTCTAAAACAAACTCCTTTCTCCTCCTTGGCTATGCCTACGCTAGCTGTTACCTGTGCACCTCTGCCAAACCCTCAGAATGGAGAAAAGACTTGTGTCCAACCTCTTGGAGGTTCCAGTTATAAGTCCACGTGCTGGTTCACATGTCATGAGGGATTCTCTTTATCTGGACCAGAAAGACTGGACTGTACTCATCTGGACACTGGACGGGTTCCCCACCAACATGTGAAGGTAGGACCATGGGTTTATCCTTTCTTATGGCTTCTCAGGTAACAGTATAGAATGGGGCATCACCATCAGGAGTTCATGTAAACCTCAAGCTAAAGAAAGCCTTCTCTCCAAGGATAACAATCTAGACCGAAAGCTTTCCCCTCCTCGAATATTCTTGTAACAATCATTTTAACCATTTCATAGCTCCATAATGTATTTCAGTGTCATTGTGACGTTTGATGTTTATCACAATTTTGAAATAATGAGGACAGGCAATATTATTGCTATTTTATGGATGACAAAATAGAAGCTCAGAGATTAGGTAATGGAAATAGTATGGAAATTCATACTATTAGTGATGAAGCTCAGCTATGTCACTGGGACTTTTACTTCATTATAAAGAATTTTCATACTACACTCTTATTCATTCCAACATCCTCCTTCACTGAGCATTGCTAAGCCCCAGACACTGAGCTTACCTCAGAGTGGGTGTGATTCCATCCCAGCCCCTCGAGGATCTCAGTCTAACGATTTGTGTATAGCCTCTCCTTGCTCCAGTTCCATATGGATTACAAGCTCCCTGAGGGCAGGGACTGCGCCAACTGCACCTTTGCATGTCCTGCAGCAGCTAGACAGGGAAAAAATGTAGGTGTGTGACAAGTATCTGTGGAACCGAATCTTCTCATTTGCTGGTTAAATTTATTCAAACCCAAGCCTTATTGACAATGAACTAGTGGATCCTCAAAGGCAATGGCCAGATCTTATCTATGATTCCCCTGAAACATCTGGCTGACACATATCTGAAAGTGAAAGTGTTAATCGCTCAGTTGCGTCTGACCCTTTGTGACCGCATGGACTGTAGTCTGCCAGGCTCCTCTGTCTATGGGGATTCTCCAGTCAAGAATACTGAAGTGGGTAGCTGTTCCTTTTTCCAGGGGATCTTCCCAACCAAGGGCTTGAACCCGGGTCTTCTGCATTGCAGATTCTTAACCATCTGAGCCACCAAGATAGTGTGCTCTAAAGTAGAAGTTTGCAAACTGATTCATTTATAGCTCATGTTGACTTTCAAACATCATCATTTTGCTCTGTGACAACCTAGAGGGCTAGGATGGGGTGGTAGACGGGAGGCAGGCTCAAGAGGAAGGGGACATATGTATACCTATGGCTGATTCATGTTGTGTGGCAGAAACCAACACAACACTGTAAAACAATTATCTTCCAATTAAAAATAAGTTTAAAAAAACAGTCATTACACAATTTAAGTTGCAGGAATAAGCAAGTATACAGTATTTTTTTACCTATAACATTTGAAACCCAGAATAAAAGCAATATTCTCAAAGGAAAAAAAAAGTCACCATTTTTTGGTTCTTTTGTTCTATTATTCCATGTACTATAGTCAGCAATAATAAAACCAGCAATAATAGCTAATTTTTATTGTTTGCCTAAGTACCAGCAATTACATTTGCATTTTTGCATTTAATACACACAATCCTTAACATGGTTATCATTATCCTTCTTTTAAAGATGAAGAAATGAGGCTTGAGAAGATAAATAGCTGGCAAAGATGTATGTGCTACATCTTAGCTACAAAGTGTGCAGTTAGGATTCAAACCCAGGTTTAGTCTGATTGCAGGACTAGAGCTTTTACCTCTGCACTACACTGCCACCCAGTGGCCAGTTTCTAAATCCCAGATCAGCTCAACTCAGTTCAGTTCAGTCGCTCAGTCCTGTTCGACTCTGCGACCCCACAGACTGCAGCATACCAGGCTTCCCTGTCCATCACCAACTCCCAGAGCCTACCAAACTCATGTCTATCACATCAGTGATGCCATCCAACCATCTCATCCTCTGTTGTCCCCTTCTCCTCCTGCCTTCAATCTTTCCCAGCATCAGGGTCTTTTCAAATGAGTCAGTTCTTTGCATCAGGTGGTCAAAGTATTGGAGTTTCAGCTTCAACATCAGTCCTTCCAGTGAATATTCAGGACTGATTTCCTTTAGGATTAACAGGTTGGATCTCCTTGCAGTCCAGGAACTCTCAAGAGCCTTCTCCAATACCACAGTTCAAAAGCATCAATTCTTTGGCACTCAGCCTTGTTTATGGTCCAACTCGCACAACCATACATGACTACTGGATAAACCATAGCCTTGACTAGATGGACCTTTGTTGGCAAAGCAATGTCTATGCTTTTTAATATGCTGTCTAGGTTGATCATAACTTTTCTTCCAAGGAGCAAGCGTCTTTTAATTTCATGGCTGCAGTCACCATCTGCAGTGATAGTCATTCGCAAATTCCACTGCTCTTGTCTAGTTGCAGCAGCAACTGCAGTAGCAGTTGTTCTAAAAGGACCTTTAGATGAGTGATCAAATGAGTGAATGTTTTTAGAAATCTATTAGTAAAAAGAGCTAAATACTTATTTTTCTTATTCCTTCTTGTGGAATGAGCACTAGATTAATATCCAAAGACTTGTATTGCTCTTCCTTGAAGTTATGGAGTCACATAGAAGATCATGCCACACCCTGATATTCTCAATTCCAAAAGGAGAGGAGTGGACAAGGACACCTCTGAGGCTCTTCCCCTGGACAAGGATTCTGTAGGCTAAAGTACATAAAATGCTACTGTACGTGCACGTGTGCTATCTTGTCCGACTCTTTGTGACTCCATGGACTGTAGCCTGCTAGGCTCCTTTGTCCATGGGTCTCTGTTCATGGAATTTTCCAGGCAAGAATACTGGAGTGGGTTGCCATTTCCTCCTCCAAGAGATCTTCCCAACCCAGGGATCTAATACATATATCTTGTGTATCCTGCATCTGCAGGCAGATTCTTTACCACTGTACCCCCTTGGAAGTCCAAAATGCTATCATCTATTGTCAAACAAACAAACAAACAAAAAAAACCCACAAAAAACCACTACAAGCCATCCAAGGAATCTAGGACTTTGATAGCTGATATCTTTAGGGCTTGTGCTTCATCACAGATTTCTCAGTCACTCATTTGTTTATTCCATGGGCATTTATCATGGGTTCTATTTTTCCACATTCTGCTTTAAGGTAAAAAATTAAAAAAAAAAAAGAAACCCCGAGATATAAGAAATACCTCACTGAAGTTTTTTGTTTTTGTTGTTCTCATGAAAGTTTTAAATCATACACTGCAATCAACATGGTTGTTAAATCTGTGATCTCTGAAGCCCTCATTCCTCCTGACTCTTTTCCACTTCCTTTTCTCCACAACAGGTGACATTTCAGGCCTGGCCCTGCCCAGTGTCTAAAACCAGACTTGACCACGGGCAGCAGCTTTAGTGAGCTATGGGCTTTGGAATTGCAAACCTGGTCTGAACCTGATAGTTAGCTCTGGCTTTTCGACCTGTGTTTCTATCTCATTCTCCAAATTTAGGCTCTAGATTTAGGCAAACAGTTCCTCTTCTTTTCCCATATGACTGAGTCCATGAATTTTGAAACTTTCAGCAGTGAACTCCGATTTTCACATGGTGTTCTGCAGAGTCCTGGACTCTATCAGAGGGGATTGAGGGCTACCAAGTACACAGGGGTGGTGTGGCAAGTGGAGCACAGTCTCTTGTTCCATGGTGCAAAGTGGGGCTCCATTGTTCTGAGTGAGTCCACAGATATTTCCCTTTCTGTTAGAATGTCAGTTTCCTGGGCTCTCGAGGACTTGAGCTCCGTCTGCATTTCCTAACCTTCCCCCTTGCCTTTACCCACCAGGACCTGAATTCCTTTCCCTGAACACAAACGGTACTGAGTTGCTCCCATCTCGTTGCTCTGTCCCCTCCCTTCCTGGCTGTTGGGTCACTATCCTGATATGACGACTGTTCCCTCAATCACGTTGTCATTGACTCTCTGGAGACCCTGTTCAACTGCTGGACCTGACTCCTAGTGACCAACCTCACCTTGATGGGGAGATGTGGGTCCTGGTTTTGAGTCCCAGTCCTAGCGCTGTCCTTCTGCCACACCCCTGCTCATCTAAGATCTAAAATACAGCAGACTGGTGCCCTCTAAGCTCTGGCCTGGCTCATGTCTCTGTGTCATCTCTCCACTCCTCCAACCTTTATCTGACTCGTGAAGATTCTCAGTCTTTATTTTCAAAGTTTGAGTTTAGAACCACCAACTCAATGAAATTTATTATGTACACTATTTTTTCTTTCCAAAAATTTCATGACAAAACTACATTTCACTCAAGCTAAAAAAAAAAAAATACACAAAGAATTCATTAAAATTAAAATCAGATAAAGCAACGTTTTATCAGTTGATGATAGCATGTCAGTGAACCCGCTAATTCATGAATTCACACGCCATCATGCTCACCTACATCACCAATAACAGAAAACATCAGTGAAGACCGTTTCAATAGACAGCACTGCTTTGAAGTCCATGAAAATAGAGCATTAAGTATGGTAATAAAAACAGCTCTTATCCATTTCCTATTCTTCTTGTACTAAGTCAGTTTTTAATAAATTTTTAGAGTAGGCTCACGAATATGACCTTTTTGTTGTTATCCAGAGAGGTCATCCCTTGGTAAAAATCTCTTCCTCTACCTCTGCACGAGGCCCCTTCACTCCACCAACGTCCTCAAATTTAATTCAGCCCCTGATTGCTGACTGCCCACCACTTGCCAGACGTGGAATAGGCTTCCACGTTCCTCATCAAGTCTGACCCTCAGACCGGAAAACAGGCTTCCTTGTGCAAGTTAGTCAAATCCTTCTTAGGGGCCTTTGACTCGACAAGGTTTATGTTTACAGAAGAGGGTTCAGAAACTTTCCTAGACACAAAAGGCTGTGTTTATAACCTTGGCAGGAAAAGACTCATAGAACTGAGACCAAAGCATATCCCCCAAGTAGATTTAATGCTGTGAAATTCTCTTTGTATGCTAGGGGTCATTTAAGTCAATTTTTAAAAACAGGAACTCCTCTTGTTTCTTTTCATATCATGTAAAAACACTTATCAGAATGCGTCCAAATTAAATTGTGCTTACTAACGTTCATTCTTTTAACAAATATTTTTAGACCCCTCTACTCTGCATTAGGCACTGTTGTTTGGGGTATAGCTGACATTATGTATTTTCTGGGAGATTCTGAAAAAGCATTTGAGGGAAAATGTTAATAAATGATTTAATATCTATGACTTATAACAATAGACAATAAATGTTTAATAAACATAATTGATCTGCCAGGCATGGATTCATTAATTACTCAAAAATTTCATAGTTCTAAACTGAAATTAAGTATGTTACTTTGGCTATCTGAATGGTTTCATGCCCACAGTCCTTCAGTGAACAGCCCACTCCAAAAAAACACGGGCCAGCATGTAAAAACCAATACTTTTCCATGAGGCATTGCACAGGGCTTCAAGAGGTGTTTTTTTTTTTTTTTTGAAGAAACAAAACAGCTAAGCAAAATGAGCTTTATCTGACCAAGGCATAGCTTTCAGATAGCCTTGGATTTAAAGAAAGAACAGTCACTTAATTTGGCAATAACGCAATGTGAGTGAAAGTTGCTCAGTCGTGTTCAACTCTTTGCGACTCCATGGACTCTACAGTCCATGGAATTCTCCAGGTCAGAATACTGGAGTGGGTAGCCATTTCCTTCTCCAGGGGATCTTCCCAACCCAGGGATCAAACCCAGGTCTCTGGCATTGCAGGTGGATTCTTTTCCAGTTGAGCCACCAGGGAAGCCCAAGAATACTGGAGTGGGAAGTCTATCCCTTCTCCAGGGGATCTTCCCTACCCAGGAATCAAACTGGGGTCTCCTGCATTGCAGGCAGATTCTTTACCAGCTGAGTGAGCTACCAGGAAAGCTCCAATAACCCAATATTTGTAGATAAATAATAGTCTCATGTCAGAGAATGTCACTGAGAGAAAGACATGATCCTAAGATAAATATGTAACTTGAATAAATTTATAAAAATAGTTTTTGAGGGAAATAGTAAATTCATTTACTCATACACTTGGCATATGGTTGTTGAGCACCACCTCCTGGTGTGATTGGTGTGATTGTGGGAGACACAAAGATTTATGATTCTCAGGTTTAGGAGCTTTCCATCCAGGAGAAGAGGGAAGAGTTGACATGTGATATGATAGCATGAGAGTTCAAACAGAAATACTGACTGTTCAGAGGAGACTTCAGGCTGCAGTGATCAGAAGAGGCTTTGGAAAGGCTGTGTTTGATTGGATCCCAGAGGATGGCTGAGGATTTTATTCAATGCAAATTGAAAGAAATTTAGGGTAGTGGGAGCCAAGGCCCAGAGGCAAGAACACATGAGGTCAGTTAAGGGAATTCCCAGGGAATATCCTAGTTTGACCAGGTTTTGCACTTACCTGTGCCAAAAAAAGAAAGCCTGGGGATCCAAATGGAAGGAATAGTAGTTTAGGACATAATATGATCATTGCAGGTGTAGATGTGCTGAATTTGTGAAGACAGCAGGATATCTAACTGGAAGGAGTTTCAGGCAGAAAGAAGGACGAAAATGAAACCCTGGACTGCCTTTATACAAAGAGGATAGTGAGAGTCAGGGAGGCCACAAGGTCTCTGAAGCAAAAGGTTTAGAGAAAAAAGGATGAAATGGTGAATTCTTGAGTCTGACTGCTTAAACCCTTGACTCATTTTTAGAATTTCTCCCTATACTCCTCTTTGCAAACCCACCATCCTTCCCTCTACCCTCTGCACTTCATGACTGGTGTTTGTTGTGAAATGTCTCCTACCTAGCAAAACACAGTGGTAGTGCAATTTGTTGAAAACGTGAATGAATTGATTTGGTGCAAAACAGGGTTTCCAGGTCAATTTGGAGATTGTGACAGTCTTGATTGGTTCTCCAGCCAGCAAGTGTCCAGAACTATCTGCCCCTGAGCAGGGAAGCCTGGACTGTCCTGACAGTCATGGAGAATTCATCGTTGGCTCCGTCTGCCATTTCTCCTGTAACGAGGGCTTGAAGCTGGAGGGGCCCAACCATGTTGAGTGCACAGCTTCTGGGAGATGGACAGCACCCCCACCAACCTGCAAAGGTAAAAGATACATGCCCCGTATCCTTGCAAGACAGCTCTTCTTCTAGAAATTTCCTCAACAAAAATAACAAATACTTACACTCTTACTATGTGACAGGTACACATAATATTATTATTATTATTGTGAAGTTTCACTTCTGTCATGAAGTGGGTTATCTATTGGGATACAGGAAACATAGCCTATGGATTTAAAAAATATATAAAGAGTAGCAGGACTTTTCCATATTTGTGAATAAAAGATATACTGATTTTTAAGCACAAATTTTCTTTCATAATTTTGGCTTCTTTTTCTCAAAGAGCTTTGTTGGATACATTGAATGGTTTCCATTTCTTCATCACCAGCAGAGTACTAGGGGTGGAGTTACTGGTCAAATGTTTCAAATCAAGGAACTGAAGTGGGGAGAGGTCAGTTGTCATCTCTCTGCTACGTGGCAAGTTAACGACAGAGCCAGTGGCATCTTCCTCACTTCACATTTCATGTTGACCTTTGGCCTGAAGATAATGAACACCTCCCAATAAAGCAGCAATGGGCAAGCAATTGGTCTATGCATATTTTGCCGAATTTTCATATTTCTACACCCATTATTCTGTTTTTTTTTTTTTTTTTGTTTGGTTTTCTTCTTTATATAAGTAACATTGACATCCTCTCCCCAGATTCTTCTTCTGGCCAGGAGAAGCATCTCTTCAAGAACAATTTTAGATAATTGTTTTCATCTGGTTTTCTATGGTGGTGGATGGTTTAGTTGCTCGGTTCTGTCTGACTCTTTTGCGACCTCATAGATTGTATCCTGCCAGGTTCCTCTGTTCATGGGAATTTGTATGCAAGAATACTGGAGTGGGTGCCATTTCATTCTCCAGGGGATCTTCCCGCACCAGGGATGGAACCCGTATCTCCTGCATTGCAGGCAGATTCTTTACTGCTGAGCCACCAGGGAAGCTCCTGGTTTTCCATATATGATTTTAATAGTTTTCCTTAACTTCCTTAAGGAGCTATTGCTAAAACCTCCTTGATTATGAAAGGACCAGAAGACAGTTACTATATGTCAGTCTTAACTCTGTTGTGCTCCTCTTAGTTGGGAGCTCTGTAAATTGAAACCTTTTCTTTTCACAGTGGACACAGGATCAGCTCCTGCTCCAGGGGTGCGATGCCATCCCTCATCGCTCCAAACCAGGGAACAATGTCCTGTCAGCATCATCTGAGGAACTTTGGTTTGAATACCACTTGTCACTTTGGATGCAAAGCTGGATTCACACTCATGGGAGAGAGTGCTCTCCGATGCAGACCTTCCAGACAATGGACAGCAGCAGCTCCCACGTGCAGGGGTAAGGTGAAACATAGCAGGCAGCTCCGATGCTATCTTCTAGCATGCTAGGCATTGTCCATGCCTGTCGGAATCCTATCCAATGCCAGTGACCACTTCAAGTGTCAGCTCCTCCATGAAACCCACACCAGTCCCAATTAGAAGTAACGAGCCACAGGCATATCATGTTTCCCCTTCATCACAAGCTAATGCTCTGGTACTCCTAAAGGAGGAAACATGTGGAAATGACAAAATGTGTTAGAGCCATACCATGCTGAACATGAAACCAGCTATATGAACTGTGAGTTACAAGGTACAATTCTATTAACGATGTGGCCTTGTACACATTCCATATTTCATAACTGGAACCCAATTAAAAAGATAAATTATGAATGTCACCTCTTGAAGACCTATACCCTATGCATGAAGCACTGTGTCTCTTCATTGTATTCCCTATGAAGCACAGAAGAGTTTTTTTTTTGCAAATGTTGGTATTGCCCAACAACATTTGTTAAGTTCAGTTTCCTGAGTTAACTTTGAGTTAAATTTCATTTTCTGTACACAAATTTGGGAGAATATCCTGAAATGCCCTGAAAAACAGTTTAAAGAGAATGGTGGTCTCTACTTCTTTCAAACTTTCAGAGGCCAGGTATGCTGAACAATTGTTATCTCAAGAAATATGTGCTGACATGGAAGTTAATTGCCAGCGGTAGTAATAATAATATTTAGGACAACAGTATTTTTGAGAAGCAAAATTCTATAAGTTATATTTTTGTGGGCAAGACTGATCAATCCCCTGGAAGTTTATTTACTGAATCGCCACTTCGTGCCCTCCTTGGTTCTTTGGCTATCATTCTTTGAGTGTATATCTAGGATGTTTGATGTTGGAAGAACTTGTAGGAATGTCAAAAACAGCTCCTGTCCTTTCTGATTTTTGTATTCCACCACATCTTCGGGAAACCCTAGCCGTGTTTCATATGAAACCATAATCTCTTTTATGTTCACTCTGTATGTTCGTTTTCCTACATTCTTTTTTCTTCTGCAGCTGTCAAATGCTCCGAGCTACCTGTTACTGAGCCAATATTGATGAACTGCTCCAACCCTTGGGGAAATTTCAGCTATGGATCAACCTGCAGCTTCCATTGCCCAGAGGGTCAATTACTTAATGGCTCAGAAAGAACAGCATGCCAAGAGAATGGTCAGTGGTCAACGACCATGCCAACCTGCCAAGGTATATGTCTCATACAGGTTAGGAAGTCGCTTTGATATGGAAAATAATGAAATCAGTTTTTCTCCTCTCTGTTTCTAAACACTGGTCTCACTTTCTATCACTGGGTTTCCCCTGTGTTTAATAATTGTTTCACAATGAATCAAACAGAATCTCTGAATCTTATGCAGTGCAGTGGGAATCAAATTTAGTGACTCTGTAAACAATCACCACTACTTTTTCAAAGCTCCAATTTGTGAAATGAATCCTCTCATGTCCTTATAATCTTTGTATTGGATTGGCCAACAAGTCCAGTTGGATTTTTCCATAAGATCTTACAGAAATACCCAAATGAACTTCTTGGCCAACCTAATATATCTTGAAGTTTCAAAATGTTTTAAACTGAAGGTTATTTAATGAAGAATCCTAACTCATTATCTCAGAAGACCTTTGTTTACCATATACCTCCCCCAAATACCATATGTCTTCCTTAATCAAGCTCTGCTTGTAAGGTTTATTTCATTCCCTTCCATTTTTTTCCCCTCTAGTAGCTTATTGTAACTACTTTTGTCATAAAAATGAATCTTCAATTACCTTTCCCCTCAAATTACTCAGTTTATTTTGTTTGTCCAAACTGCCATTTAATCATCTAATTCCATTTATTGAGTCCGTACCTTGACTCCTCGAAATTATGTTTGATATTTAAGCATTAAGAAGAAAATCAAGTCCTGCTTGTGTACCATTCTGTTGGAGTGACTTACGACTTCCAGGATTTTTGTGCTGGGTTGTTAGCACTGCCAGGACCTTGGAGGACTTATTTCATCTCACACCGTAGCGTTGTTGGGGCCCTTCTGGGGGAATGATGGTCTTCTGCACAAAACACTTCTTATGTCTCACATGTGTGTGTGTGTTTGTTTTGCAGCAGGGCCATTGACTATCCAGGAAGTCCTGACTTATGTTGGTGGAGCAGCAGCTGGTACAACAGGCTTAGTGACGAGTTCGATACTCCTGGCTCTGCTAAGAAGGCGTCGCAGACAAAAAGGTAAATTGGAAACAGTATTCTCCTTATTTTCTTCTTTCATGTGATTTGGGGCAAGGCAGTGAAAGCACAACTTCAGTAGTTCATGTCTGAAAACATTTGCATTAAAAAAAAAAAAAAACAAAGCCAAGTTAAGTGGTCTTGAGAACCAACTCCCATCAGAGTCAAATTTAGGGAGGAAAAAAAAAAAAAACCACAGATCCTCATATAATGGAGATCTGGAGATGGGCCTGGAAGTCTGAATTTTTCAAAAGTTCCTCCCCACCATAACTCCACCTACTAAGATTTTATGAGGCCACTGTGCATACTGACACTTGGGGGCTTCTGGTCTAGGTAACCTTAGTTATTGCCAAAACTAACTAGAAAGAAGTTATATTTCATTCATTTATTCTTTCACACAATAGCCATTTATTGGTTAACTGATTTGGTAGTGTAACCCAGAATGATGATGCTTGTTATTAAGGAATGTATAATTCAGTAGGTGACTTGGACAAGTTAAATCAATGCTAATACTGAAGTGTATCAAGTGCATTAGGGCAAAAATGCTACCTGACTACTCCTGGAATACAAAATAGAAGGGTCCCACCCAGATTGATAGGGCAGAAAAGGCTCTTGCAAGTTTAACTTTGAAGAATAAGAGGGATGGATTTTGCCAAAGGAAAAAGTCAAATAGAGTTACAGCAGAGAAAATGGCATGTTACAAGACCTAAAAGGGCAAATAACTGGGAAAATGCTATGTTCAATAGTTTATTGCACCTGAATTGGAAAAAAAAATACTAGTGGAGGAAGTGAAAAACAAAGCTGGAAGTGTAAAAGAGCTACTGCTTTAGTTATGACTTGGTATGAAAGCTAAGAGATGTGAAAACTTGTAGAGCTAATTCAGGATTGAAGCAAGAAAGTGACCCAAATGGATGAAGATTTTCTGTAAGGGAAACTGTGTTTCTCGGATTGTTCATCAAAAGATAGCTATAACCTAGGAATAAAAAAAAGAGAACCCTCCCTTAAGAGTTCAAGCATCCTTTTATTGTCTGCCTGAGATGCTCAGCCTGTCCATAAGTTGAGAAGCCTCTTCTTTTATGTAAACTGAAGTACAGTTTATTTACAATGTTGTGCCAATCTATACAGCTAAGTGACTCATTTTTAAACATATATACATTCTTTTTTAAATATACTTTTCCATTATGGCTTATCCCAGGAGATTGGATACAGTTCCCTTATTCTATACAGTAGGACATTGTTTACTCATTTATATGTAATAGTTGGCAGCTACCAACCCCAAATTCCCAGTTCATCCCTTATCCTCCCATCCTCCCCCTTGGCAATCACAAGTCTGTTTTCTATGTCTGTGAGTCTGTTTTGTAGATAAGCTCATTTGTGCGATATTTTAGATTTCACATTTAAGTGATGTAATATGGTATTTGTCTCTTTCTGACATAAAGAAGCCTCTTCAAATAAGCTAATGAGGCTGCCCATCTTTCCTCGTGAAACTGGGGATATCAAAGGGATCAGGAATGCTCAAATCCAGGGACAGAAAGTGGCTATGTTAAAAGTGCCTGCCAGCACTCTCCTGGAATTGAAATTTCAACACCTATTCTTTGCTGTTTAGAAGAACCCCTTCTTCCCTATCCTCATGCTCTCTCCCTTCACAAAGCCACCATCGCATTAGGCTGATTTTCCAAAGTTCCTTCATAATTCTCCTGTGAGTGAGTGAATAGGACAACAGATAAACAGTAACTCGGCTTAAAGACCAAAAATCTACAACCAGTCCCTCCATGCAACATCTGTGCCTGCTTAACCTAATCCAGAAGGCAGAGGCAAGAGCTCCTAAGACCCTGATCCTAATCTCCATCACCATGTAAGAATCCTGTTCCTGCATCTTCCCCAAATTCTTTCTTTAGTTTTGAGATATTTCCAGTGAACCCTCTAAACTATGGAGAGAGATCAGTCACTACCCATCCTCTAATATCTATATAATAAAAAAATTCACTTGTGGGGATGGAATGTTCTGATCTGTCCCACTTTGATTTTAAACTTTCTAGGATTCCAAGTTCAAATACTAGGAAAAGCCTGCATACTATGTCCCTCCTGCAAATTCAAAGTGCACCCTCATTATCACACTGAAAGCTCAATCATGCCCTGTAATAAATACACTTGTTCTTTTTCATGTCACCTAATATTTTCTAAATGTATTTAGGCATGAGATGCTTTCCCCTTTTTATCTACCCATGGGATGATTGACAGACATGCTGCCATGTTTGAAGTTTCCATGATCAGAGTTCAGTGTCTGGATTATGACAGGAGGCCCTCGAGAGTGTGTATGATCAGGGAAGGAAAACGCCCATTGTTGCATTGGTTTGGGTTTGTTTATGCAATTAGCTTGACCCAAGCTCAGTTGGTAAAGAATCTGCCTGCAATGCAGGAGACCTGGATTGGATTCCTGGGTCAGGAAGATCCCTTGGAGAAAGAAATGGCAACCCACTCCAGTACTCTTGCCTGGAAAATCCCACGGACAGAGGAGTCTAACAGACTACAGTAAATGGGGCCGCAAGAGTTCGGACACAGCTTAGTGACTAAACCACCACCAAATAATGATTAAGAGAGTATAGACAGAATGAAAACATAGAGGGCCTCAAGTGCCAAAGAAATGGGTTTTGAGAACCGATGGTCTTAACGACACCAAGCGTAGCCAAGGGGATGAAGTCAGGGACCAGAGTAGGAGGATAGGTTGTTAGAGAAAGAGAAGAGAAGAAAGATGAGCAGACTCTGGAGGTGCATACTGCTGAATGTTTAATTTACCCTAAAACAGGTCCCACATGTCAGGGAGGGATTATTCCAAATAAGTCTCTTATAATAAGCCCGCCTGGAAATCAGTTTGCTGACTTATCCCAATAATCCCTATTGCTGCTGACCTTTCCCCTTCATCTCATTTTTCTTCTTTTAAACCAATTGTCTGTGTCTTCTTGCTTATTTCAGATGATGGAAAAAGCCCCTTGAACCCTCAAAGGTAAGATGGAAATGTTTTATGGTTAAGTTTTTCTAGTTTGACTTTTTAATTCACTCTATGAATTATCAATTCACTGTATGTCAGAATGACTATACAGACACGCCTTTTATGAAACAATCTTTGGCAACGTCCCCTTGACTAATTCAGAAGCAAAATTTACCAGTAATATGTCCCAGCAATATATAATATTTTTTGAAAATCACTAAGTGCCCTAATGATAATATAAAGGAGAAATACAAGATACAAGGGAAAGCGGCATAGAAATAACACTGGAACTGGGGCCCCACACTAGCAGGTGCTATGAGGTCATCCATCAGATACTTGTACCTTCATTCAAGTAGAATCACTATGAAGGCAACAATCATAAAGGTCAGCTGACAGGAATATTCTATTAGTGAGTCAAACAGTATCAGAAGTGTTGTCAACACCAACCTGATTTTTTAAAATGATGAATTATGCTGGTGAAGAGTTGGAAAACCTGTTATCATCTTCTCTTAATTCAGATGGTAATTGCATTTTAAAAGATACACACAAAAAAACTTAACATTTATATGTAAAGCCGTTCAGTTCTAGGCTCAGAGATTTTTCACCTCCAGGAATATTGAGTAGCTTTTCTAAAGTTGTGTGGAGTGTATAAGACAATTCTTTTGTGCTTTGGGCATGTTAGGACATCCAGCATCCTTAGCTCCCTCCCTATAGGGAGCTGTACTACCATTCTTTGAAAACTATTGCATATGATCAAGTATTAAGGATAGAATTTTAAAAGGATTTCCTCTCACCGGGAAGAGGCTACAGCAGGGGTCAGAGCAGGTATTCAGTACCTGAAGTATCAGCAATAACTTGGGTATGAAGTGCAAAGAAAATTACCCAGAACAGTTAATTGGGATCTTGAAAATCTCTTTGATTTTTCCTCTTCTTTCCCTCTAAAATCAGAGAATTTCGGGGGTGGGTGGTGTTTCATGGTCTCTGGATGAACTATGTGAAGGACTGGGGTCAAGGACAAAGCATCATATGGCAAGTTCATCTTTGTGTTTCTGTTCTTTAGCCACCTAGGAACATACGGAGTTTTTACAAATGCTGCATTTGACCCAAGCCCTTAAGGTAAGTTGCCTATGGAAGTATTTTTGAAGGAAATAGACAGTAGGAAAAGGAAGAATATAAAGCTTGCCTTTTCTTTATATAATCAAGAGTTACACTTTAAGCGTGTATTAAAGTTCAAACTATGCAGGAAATTGTGTTGGCAGTGGGAGACAGGTATAGCAGAAGAGTGATGATAGAAAGTGAGTATACAGGAGGATTTCCATTTACTCCAGGATATAAATGTTCTAATTAGACATATTTCAGGATGTATGACATTCCCGTTACTGGCTGCTAGACGGTACTGATACTGTAGCCTTGCTTGATCACCAGAAATCATGACAACTAGAAAAATTTTATGAACTTTATGCAGCCAGTTCCCTATGCAACCTGCTGGGAAAACAAAAATAATATGATATTATCATATAATATCATATATACCATATATGATAATACCTTCTTTCTCCCAAAAAGCTCAGTGAGTGATTAAGTTTCCTATATAACCTAGATGACAGGATATCTGGAATCTAGAAAAAGATTATACAAAGCTGTAGAGGGTACATATGATGAGAGCTTTCTTTGATCCTTTTCAGGAAAATACAATAATTTTAATTTTTGCTGTCATTTTCAGAGATCTGTCCTTGTCTTGGTGACCTCATCCAACCCCCACAGGATCTATTTTTGAATATCAGCTTTCCCGAAAAGACTTGATTGTAACTGTTGAGTATTTGCTGCAGTTTTCTGTAAATACTTGTGAATAAAGGACATGGAATTTCCTTTAGATTCATTCTGCACCAGAGCAGAAGGACTGGACCACAAGCCCCAATTCTCCACCCACCACCCCTTCCTGCTCCATTTCCTCTTCCTCCAACACAAGCCTCAGAAGCTGGGACTGAGTCTTTCTGCAATGGTCTGTGGGCTTTGGCCTAGCTGTCACTTGCGGTACTAATTAGCTAGAGTCCAGAGCATCTGACTCAGCAGACGACCAGACTGGAAAAACAAAAATGCCTCTTTATTTTTGGACTGCAGGAGGTTCTCCTCTACTTTGTTGGAAGGCAGGAGGTGTCTCTGACTTGAGGGAATTTCTAAAGGATTTCCTGGGTCTTCAGTAGTTGCTGTTGGTGAAGCCTTTTGGACTTCCTTGAAGCTCCGAGAGAGGCCTCTGGATGGCACCAGAGGCTGCAGAGGCCGCAGAAGACTGGGGTGCTCCAGACAGGAAGGTACACGTCACTGTAGACCTTCCCTCCGCCGTCACTCTCCCCGAGAGGACCCAGAGACCAGTCCTTGAATGTCTAGTTAAGAGGATTCTCTAAATGCCATGTTCCAGTGTTTGATATTTTGCTGAATAAAGTCTGTATCCATCACTTTGTTGACATTAATGTAATACACAATCACGGTTGTCCCAATTACAAACTCGAGACTAGAGTTGGCAAATATGTATCTTACCACCACCCTAAACACACAAGAAGAAAATTAGAGAAGCAGAAAAGTCATCACCTGAATGTGTTTTACCCATTCTTTGATTCACATTTAATAAATAAATATGTTATTAAAAGTTACACAGTACTTATCTGAAACTGATACAAAAAACACAGAGCCAAACAATATAGCTGTCCTTTCTGTGAAAAGTGAGGCAATGAATATGTCACACAGACCAGGTAAACATGCAAATAAAAATGGTGAAACAGTCTAACTAAAATTACAAGGTTTTGCAAGAATTTTGGTAGTAACCTCGAGATTTAGGGACACACTGCTTTTAAAAGGTTTCACTCACATGAAAGTGCCCACAGCACCTCTGACTGCTCACTTTATGCTGATCACTGAGGGTCGGACATGACTGAGCAACTTCACTCTCACTTTTCACTTTCATGCATTGGAGAAGGAAATGGCAACCCACTCCAGTTCTTGCCTGGAGAATCC
The DNA here is from genome assembly GCA_006408695.1 of Aepyceros melampus. Classification (NCBI taxonomy): domain Eukaryota; kingdom Metazoa; phylum Chordata; class Mammalia; order Artiodactyla; family Bovidae; genus Aepyceros; species Aepyceros melampus. The sequence continues at coordinate 111,718 of SJXQ01006299.1, read as the reverse complement.
CAGGGACAGGGGAGCCTGGTGGGCTGCCATATATGAGGTCACACAGAGTTTGACACGACCAAAGTGACTTAGCAGCAGCAGCAGCAGGCTCAGTATTAGGGCTTTCCTTATAACTTAGTTGGTAAAGAATCTGCCTGCAGTGCAGGAGGCCCAGGTTCGATCCCTGGGTCGGGAAGATCCCCTTGAGAAGGAAACAGCAACCCACTCCAGTATCATTGCCTGGAAAATCTCATGGAGAGAGGAGCCTGGTGGGCTGCAGTGCACGGGGTAGCAAAGAGTCAGCCACAACTGAGCAACTAACACTTACTTAGGCTCAGTATTATAGGAGGATGATTATCAGCCCTGTGTCCTGAGTCAGAATCTATATTTTGTAAAAATCCCCCCCAGGGAATTCTGATGGCTTACCAGCTTTGTAAAGCACTGATATTATAGATGAAAAAGGATATGGCACCATTCCTGTTCTGCAATAGCTGATAATGTAATTGGGGACACAAGAGACACCAGTACAAAGTGACCAAGAGTAGTATGTTATTTGAAGAGTGTGGTAGGAATTCATAAAATGGAAAAGTCAGTTTGTCCCAGAATCAAGGAGATAGGTGAGACTCTGAGTGGAACTTACAGAGCAGACAGTGAAGAGTAAGAGAATGGCATTCTTAGTAGATCAAATAATGTCAGCCAAGAAGCAAAGACAGAGGTTGTTGAGGAGCCTGACATCATGGAGATCCCATGGGAGGTGCTAGATTACAATTTATTGAGAACTGTTGCGACAAATCCTCTGTCCATGGGACTTTCCAGGCAAGATACTGGAGTGGGTTGCCATTTCCTTCTCCAGGGGATCTTCCCAACCCAGGGATTGAACCCACGTCTCCTGCATTGACAGGTGGATTTTTTACCACTGAGCCCCCAGGGAAGCCCCTGAGAAAAGTCATAGAAGCTTGGAGGCAAGTAGATGCAGGGAGCCTGGGGTAAGTCATAATGATGCTTCAGACAAGATAATTCTCAGATTATTTATACATAGCAAAATCATATCTTAAAGCCATGAGAAACAGCCAGATCCTCTGAAATATGTAAGGAGCCCTGGAGGCAGAAAAGATATAGTAACAACATGTGCTGTGTGCTTTCCCACTGCTAGGAATTACATACTTCACAGTGTTCCTTTATCCTCCCAACCACCCTATTGGGGAAAATTATTATTATCATCCTTACTCTCCTGATGTCAAAACTGAGATCAGAAAGGTTGTGTAACTTATCCAAGAGAACACAGCTACTAAGTGGGATTGAAATCTGGTCTGATTCTCCCAGTGAAACTCTTTAAGCCCTCTTTTTTGTCTCTGCCTTAGGTGGCCACAGGCCCTTATCAAGACAGAACTGTGCAAAAGACGAAGACAGATGGCATATGATAGCACTTACGTGCGGAATCTTAAAAAAAAAAAAAAATGGCACAAATGAACTTATTTACAAAACAGAAACAGACTCCCAGACCCAGAAATCAAACAATGAATACCAAAGGGGGAGAGGAGAGGGATAAATTAGGAATTTGGGATTAAAATATATACACTAACTATGTATAAAATAGATAAGCAACAAGGACCTACTGTATAGCACAGGGAGCCATACTCAATAGTTTATAACAACCTATAATGGAAAAGAATCTAAAAAAGATTATATACATTTATGCTGCTGTTTAGTTACTAACTTGTATCTGACTCTGTGACGCTATGGACTGTAGCCTGCTAGGCTCCTCTGTCTATGGAATTTCCCAGACATGGAAATTAGTTACTAGAGTGGGTTGCCATTTTCCTTCTCCAGGGGATCTTCCCCACCAGGGATTGAACCTGTGTCTCCTGCTTTGGCAGACGGATTCTTAACTGCTGAGCCACCTGGGAAACCCATATATGTATCACTTTGCTGTACAGTTGAAACTAACACAATATTGCATCAAGACAGAACTGTACATGGGTAGAAGTTAGTAAAGTGAGCCAGGCCATTAGGCCCCATTCATGTGATCACCCCCTTGCTTCCTCACCACCTGAAAATACAGTATATCTGTGCCCAGTAACAGGGCATAATGTCCTCTTTCTCAGATCAGGAGAGTAGTGTGGTTAAGGATTTTGGGTCCCACCACGATGGGAACTGTAGACAGTCTGGCAAGTGTGAACTCTGGCCTAGGCAGCTTTTTTGGTGGCTGGGGCTGGTGAAGGGTTCCTGGGCAGTGGGCTGAGCAGATGGAAGTGTGGGAGACAGTTTTACCCCCGCTCATGAATCCCTGAGTACTGCCCTGGCTGATAGAACCTCCGATCACCGCATTTCCTTCACCCGTGGTAAAACAGTCACTAACTCGCTGGCTCTTCCTAATACCTCCTGTCATCTGGGGCAGTGACCTAGCCAACCCCCAGCCTGGAAAGGTCTGAGGAGGTGGGGACAGCCCGGGCTATAGCCATCAGCGGCGCCTGGGGGAGTTGACGAGGAGGAGGACACTGCCACCCGCAGCCTCCGGGAGCTCACTGCAGCTCGGACCGCCGACAGCCTCGCGGAGGCAGCCCTACCCACCCCGGGGGGGCGGCGGTGGCAGGCAAGGGAAGGAAAGGAACCATGTTCCGCGCTTGCCCTGGCTTCTGGGTCCTCGTGGTCCTAGGCACCAGCTGGGCAGGCTGGGGGAACCTAGGGGCTGAAGCAGCGAGGCTAAGGCAGTTCTACGTAGCTGCTCAGAGCATCAGATGGAACTACCGACCCGAGTCTACACACCTCAGGTAAGGCAGGTGGGGTGTCTGAATGGGCTTCTCCGGGAAGGATAATCTATTTCTTTCAGAGAACATTCCTTTTGCAATTCTATTGCTCTGTGTGGTGTGTGTGTGTGTGTGTGTGTGTGTTTAACTTCAGATAGGTAAAGACAACTAATAGGAGGGTTTAATGAATAAAATTGGTGGATGTTCATTTTGCCTCTAATAAATAATATAGTGTGTAATATTCTAAGGTTACAGAAAATATTGTTTGGCTAGATACTGCTTTCAAGAGCTTGTGTTGATATAATTTCGTTAGTATCATTGATTGTTGGTTTAATATATTGATTGATTCAAAAGCACCAGGCACCTACCTCTTCATTAGCCCTTGCTGCAAACTCCTGTTCCAGAATTTTAGTAGTTTTAGTATTTTTAGGAAGGTCTTCTCTGGTGGCTCAGACGGTGAAGAATTTTCCTGCAATGCAGGAGACTTGGTTTCAATCCCTGGGTCAGGAAAATCCTCTGAAGAAGGAAATGGCATCCCACTCCTGTATTCTTGCTCGGGAAATCCCATGGACAGAGGAGCCTGGTGGACTATAGTCCATCAGGTCTCAAAGAGTCTGACACAAAACTTCTAGATATATACTATTTATTCTATATCCACTTAGCTTCATCTTCTAAAACTAAAGATATGTACCTTGTAACTTTACTATAAACAGATTATTCAGTAACAACTGCCAAAGTTTTGTTGCCTTCTTATAAATGACTTTCAAAACATCATCAATTCATAAAAATGCAACATTGTTTTTCTTTTACCTTTTTTTCTGTTTCACATGACTCTTCATTCTTCTGTCATTCTTTATCAGTCCCTGGGATATGGTCTACTCTGGCTATTTTGATAAGAGTCACTATTAAAAGGCCTATGTAACTAAGGTTAAATAATAAAACTGTATCTGAGTTGCAAACTCTTTTCCTAACTGAAAGATAAGAAATAAGATTTCCCAGAAATTAAACAAATCACAGGTTCTACTCAGTATTTCTCTGAATAGTAAACCTCTTGGTGTAACTAAGATTTTTTTTAACGTAACATCACAGTTTAAATGATTGTGAAAGATGTGTTCCTCTTTTACAATTTCGAAACCAAAGAATCTGCCAGGAAAGTATTGTGATGTTTTAAGCCTTTTAGTGCATAACATTAACCCTTTCAAAATCTTTTCTCTGTAACTGGATTATTTTGGAGGGTGTGGCAGCTTGGTCTTGTAGTAGCAAAAGTTAGCTGAAAGTTGCTCAGTCACTCTTTGAGACTCCAAGGACTGTAGCCCACCAGTCTCCTCCATCCATGGGATTCACCAGGCAAGAATACTGGAGTGGGTTGCCATTTCCTTCTCCAGGGGATCTTCCCGATCCAGGGATCGAACCCAGGTCTCCTGCATTGCAGGCAGATGCTTTAACCTCTGAGCCACCAGGGAAGTCCTTCTTAAAAACAAATCATTTAAAATATTGTATTTCAAGGTGATAATCTAGGTCACACCCCAAAAGAAAACCCCCAAAGGAAATAGTCTTTCCAACATCTATTTTCCTGCTCATGGGTAGAACAACTAGCTTGGATGCTGACTTTCCTATGTCAGCTTATGCTTGCCTATACTTGGGAGTTTGTTCTTTCTTCTGCAATTAACAATGAGAATAACAAGTTGAATATTGAAGGCAGAATCACATAGGGCAATAACAAGCTGAATATTGGAGGAGGCAGAATCACATAGGACAAGACCTTGATTTACATGGTGAGTTCTCAGAAGAAGCCGTCATTGGTCATCCTATCCTCTCACTCTGTGATTGAGTTTCTAGAATTCTAGGAACAGTTACTCCTCTGATATCAATTATTGAGTCAAAACCAAACAGTGATAATCCAGATCAACTGTCGCTATTTTCAAACCTCAAATCATGTCATTTCTTTCTAGTACTTTTTAAAGACTTTATTTTTAATTGAAGGATAATTGCTTTACAGGATTGTGTTGGTCTAGTACATCTATGTGAAAAATTAAACCTGTATATCTGGCTGCTTAAACTAAGAACTTGTTTTGAATTGTCCTCCACCAAGAGCTAATGATAGTCACTATAAAGAAATCAACATCCATCATTTCCTAAAGTGTATTTTAGCACCAAGCAAAATCTTTCCTTATTTCATGTAATATTGGCAGGGCAGTGCCTTTTAGTGGTGAAATGTATCTTTTATTCCTGCTCTGGAGCTAAAGTGAATGTTTTTGAAAATTTCCCTAAGGAAATATGTTCAATCACTTGCATGCATATAGTAACAGATATTGAAAAAAAATAGATGTACATGGGCCTCTGAAGGGTTTAAGCTTTATATGATTTTATTATGAATAAATCATCTTTAAAGAATTCTCATAAATGGAAAATTCATCATGCTTCATCATTGTTTGAATTCGTCTTTAACTTTCTGCTCAGACTGATTATTTTCCAATAGCAATTCAGTTGTTCAAATTAAAAATAAATATACCTCAGTATGCACACACAATATACACAGGGAAACTAGGAAGCACACCTCTATTAAAATTACATAAAAGACTTATTTTTCTTAGTAAAGATTTTATACTGTCACCGGTACTCCTGTATTTAAAGATGTATGGTTAAGGACAGGAAACATGTTTCAATTGCACCCTTCCAAGAAAAAGGACCTCCACATTATGGACACTAACATATACAATCCTAGGGTTCTTGGGCTCTATAAACCCTTAAGAGGTCATTTAATTAATTTTCAACTTGCATGTTTTAACGTCCTACTTCTTCCCAAATTCAAAGCACCCAAAGCAATTAGTAAATAATTGTCTAGTTTCTACTTGAATGCTTCCAGTGACTGAGAACTTACCACCTTCTATAGCTAGCCTTTCCAAAAATACTTACACGTGCCTCTTTTAATTCTGCCTTCAAATATTAACACAGTTCTTGTATCCCACATTTTAAAATTATGAGAACTACTAAAATCACAGATTTTTCTGCTTGCTGGAAAAACTTGAAAGTGAATAATCAACTTTAATTATACTTTTAAGATATTACTAGCTAACATGCATTGAATATTTGCAATGTGCCAGCTCTAAACCCTTTGTAGGTATCAGTTTATTTATTTAAAACTTGTAATAATCCTTGAAGGAGATTTTACTGTTGGTCCCAGTCACAATTACAGAAATAGAGGCAAAAATGGATTAAATAAACTTTTCAAGGTTATACAGGTAACAAGGAGTAGATACAGGATTCAAACCCAGACACTCTGAACATAAAAAAAGTTTTCTTAGCCTTTGTGCTACATAAACATCAAGCAAGTGTGATTAGTATCTTTCTCTGTTACGACCTAATCATACTGGGCCACTCTCTGGATTAGGAAGCATAACAAAGCCAATATGGGCAACTGGTTTACAAGCTGTAAGAAATTTTCCCCAGTTATCTTTCCTTTTGGGCTCCCCTGGTGGCTCAGATGGTAAAGAATCTGCCAGCAATGCAGGAGATCTGGGTTTGATCCCTGGGTTGGAAAAATCTCCTGAAGCAGGGAATGGCTATCCATTCCAGTATTCTTGACTGGGGAATCATATGGACAGAGGAGCCTGGTGAGCTGCAGTCCATGGGGTTGCAAAGAGTCACAGATGGCTAGTTGATAGCAACTAACACTACTACTATTATCTTTCCTTTTACCTTTAACTTTAAGACAAGGATGGGAATGACGTGTCCATCTTTAGAGACACAGAAAGAAAGGATGGATATTATCCCAGTACTCTCCCTGCTTTCCTCTCTGAATTCTTAACCATGGAAACAATTGGCCCTGTGCATCTGTGGATATGAAAGCTGCAGATATGGCCAGCTAACTGTACTCTTATAGAAGGGACTTGAACATCTGCAGTTTTAAATAAACTGATACCTACAAAGGGTTTAGAGTTGGCACACGGGTGTTGTGGAACCAACCCCCACAGATACCAGGGATGACTGACTGGACAGTAGTTTTTGAATCTTGGTTTTGCCATTTTCAACTGTTTCTCCTCAGCAAGTTACTTAAACTTAGTTTTGTCATTTGTTTGTTTCCTATATGAATCCCAGGACTTTGACTCCATTAGCCATCTTCAACTTCTGAGCAAGAAAGAGTCCATTAAATCAACAGTTTTTGACAGTGTTATCCAGCAACTTGGGCTTCCCTGGTGGCTCAGGGGTAAACAATCTGCCTGCAATGCAGGAAAGGCAGGTTTAATCCCTGGGTTGAGAAGAATCCTGGAGAAGAAAATGACAAACCACTCCAGTACTTTTGTCTAGAAAATTCCATGGACAGAGGAGCCTGCTGGGTTACAGTCCATAGGGTCACAAAGAGTCAGACATGACTGAGCAACTAACACCAGCAGCTTAAAACTGTATATGAATGATGAGTTGAAAAGCAGCTCACATATTTATTCATAAGGAATTTGGCCATATCTTTAATTATTTAAAATATAAGCCTAAAGTTTGGGTTCTTTTTTAGAAGTTTGATCTGAGTAATAAGGTTGGTTAATGCAAACTAAATTTGTGGAAGAATGGTTATCACAACAGAATATTCTTGAAGACATCAATAATTATTTTATTAACTTCACTTATCGTTCATATTTATAAGACCTGGGATTTCTGAAATGCAGTTAAAAAATACTGTTATTTCTAGTAAAGATTTGAGGACATGAGAGATCTATTTTGTTGTACTGTGAGTAGATGTCATATAAAGCCTTTCAAATGTATTTTATTTCCAGTTCAAAGCCTTTTGAAACCTCCTTTATGAAAATTGTCTACAGGGAGTATGAAGCATATTTTCAGAAAGAAAAACCACAATCCAGAACTTCAGGTAAGCCTGAAATATATTTTTAAATTTTAAAGATAAAACTCTATGGCTAATTTGATATTCACATATATCTAAAATATACATTTAGTGATATTCTATAGAAATATGTTTTTGTTGTTTTTAATCAGCGTGACTACATAATTTGTAGGGCTTTTATTCATAGTATTGAGAATTTCAAAACAGTGACAACAAAGCATTAAGCCAAGGTGGGGGTCCTCCTGAGCACGAGGCTCTGCGCAGTTTCCATGGGTCACATGCCTATGAAGACAACTGTTTTTTAACATTGATTTTAAAAAGCTAAAAAAAAAAATAAATAAATAAAAAAATAAAAAAGCTAAACACAAGTTTTAAGTGTTTGAATTTTTATTCATCATCTAGCAAACTATTAAAGAGTACCTACTGTGGGCTGGGCATTGAAATAGGCACTATGGATGTCACGGTGGACAAGACAAATGTGTCTCCTGCCTTCGTGGAGCCTAAGGTCTAGTTTAATGAGCACAAATAAACTTTAGCAAGTGATTATTTGCTGGGTCCTGAAGTTCATTTAAAGGGACTGTATATGGCTGATTTTTTTTTGCATCTATCCTTCTCATCTCTTTTTTATTTAGTGTGATATGCATAATAGCTATAAATTTTAAAGAAAAATTTCTTCTCTTTTCTTCAACTCTTTTTCAATTAAGGAAAGTAGGCTGAATGGGTTTCTGGGATCTCAAATGTGGTGAATATGGTAACACAGGTCACAGGACTGAGAAAGGCCATTAAGAGACAACATCCTCCAGTTAGGTCCCTTAGTTGATAATTCACATAGGCTCAGACGGTAAAGCGTCTGCCTACCCTGCGGGGGACCCAGGTTCAATCCCTGGATCGGGAAGATCCTCTGGAGAAGCAAATGGCAACCCATTCCAGTATTCTTGCCTGGAAAATCCCATGGACGGAGGAGCCAGTAGGCTACAGTCCATGGGGTAACAAAGAGTCAGACATGACTGAGAGACTTCACTTCACTCCCCCCACCCCCAACCAGGAGAAGACCTGTCATTTTCCCCAGAATGATCCTTCTACATCTTTTATTTACTACATCTTGTCCTGCCTCCTCTTTGGATCTCTCTTCATCTTCAATTTTTCCTTAACTGGAGCCTTCCCTTCTGTCAAAAATCCTCAAAAATCAAACAGGACACAACTTACGTCCAGGTTAACCACCATCTAGAAGAAAAACAAAAAATCTGCCCTTGACTCTGCCTGCCTTTTCTTCCCTCTTTTACTACCAACTTCCTGTGTGATTGGTGCATTTCATTCTCTATCATATGAAATTACTCTCAAAAAAGGGCACCCGTGACCTCTGAGATGGGACTTCGCCCGTGGTTCAGTAGTAAAGAACCTACCTGCCAATGAGGAATGTGGGTTTGATCCCTGCTGCAGGAAGATCCCCTGGAGAAGGAAATGGCAACTCACTCCAGTATTCTTTCCTGGGAAATCCCATGGACAGAAGAGCCTGGAGGGTTACAGTCCGTGGGGTCACAAAGAATCAGAAACAACTGAGATGCTAGAAGACAACAATAGTGACCTCGAGCTACCAGACCAATGGGCGCTGCCCGTTTATTTTCCCACTTAGCATTACTAGGACACGTCATGCTCTCCCTTCTTGAAACTCTGTCATTACCTGGTGTCCCTGGCGTCACTTCCTCTGGTGACAGAAATCCAATGGAAGTGACTGGAATATAAGGAAATGGAAGTAGGAGGAACTTACATAGATAATTCTTTCCTGAAACTTGGCTCCAAATGGGAGGAGAGATAGGGGAATTCTGGGAGGAAATGAGAGGTTAAAGGATATTTTAAGAGTTGCATTTTATTTTTAATTTACTTATTTGGCTGCATTGGGTCTTAGTTGTGGCACGAGGGCTCTTTGATCTTCTTTGCAGCATATGAGATCTTAGTTGCGGCACGGAGGATCTAGTTCCCTGACCAGATATTAAACCCAGGCCACGTGCATTGGCAGCGCAGAGTCTTAGCCATGGAACCACCAGGGAAGTCCAAGAGTTTTATTTTAAAAAAGAATGACAGTGACTTAAAATATCTAAGTGCCCAAGGGAAGAATCCTATAGAAAAGGAGAGGATAAAACATCTGAGGGAGAATAACTGAAAGAACCAGACTCAGAAGAAACAGGAGGTGATAGGATTCAAAGCTGGGCTGGAACGGCCTGAGGTGGAAGAGATACTGCTTTCATGGGGGAACTGGCTGGGGGGCCTAGCAAGGGACCAGGTAAGCAACCTTTTATTAATAAGTTTACTAAAAGTTGCTTGTAGTTTTGAAGCAGGAACTTAAAGAATCTTCTGTTCTCTATAGACTCTGTAATATATATATATATATTTTTAATAGATCCAGCTTTAAGCTTAGTATGTATAATAACTAATTAAGACTATTTAATGAAATTAAATTGTAGGTGGGTAAGGGAAAATGAGCTGGGAAACATACTCCTTATGCCTGGAAAAAGAGAAATCAGGCAGATATTCAGAGTTCTCTTTTTTGTGTCTTTTGCCAAGTGAACTGAATTTGTCTGTGCTGTTAGCCATTTGCTGAGCGCAGTAAAGGATAGAAGGACCAGTGCCAGACTGGAGGTTGTCTTTTAGGTGATGTGTAGGCACTGATTATTTTTGAAGAGGAGAATACTGTGGTCTAAATCCTTTGAGATGATTAATTTTGTAGTGATTTCCTGAGTCAACCTCATTAGAAGTAGAGCTTGATAGCTGATTTATGTTTAAGCCTAGGACACTTAAAACATTACTTTTCTGTCAACACCTGTATATCCCATATTTGTTTTATGTGAATTCTGAGAAATTGTAATATCTATTTTTATGTAACCTCTTCCTTAAAGCCCAAAGTTGCTTAATTATGAACCCTTGGAGCACAGGGGTTGTATCTTATTCACCTCTATATCCCTATAAGAGTTGTCTGTTATTGTTTAGTTGCTAAGCCATGTCCAACTCTTTTGTGACTCCATGGACTATGGCCCACCAGGCTCCTCTGTCCATGGGATTTCCCAGGCAAGAATACTGGAGTAGGTTGCCATTTTCTTCTCCACTAATAGTGGATACAAGAGGGAAAATCTAGTGTAAACGAAAAGTCTCAGATTTTTAATAAGATCTGGCGTGAACACTGCCATTGACTACATGGGCTTCCCCATTCCATTGCCTACTTCTGTGTTCTTTGTATCTTTCCCTTATTTCCTGCTCCACTCATCTGGTGGGTACGATTCTAGCCATGTGCTGCATTTCTGTAGCATGAGTCCAGAAGGTTTTGTAATTGCAGGTGGGGTCAAGCTACTGGACAGGAATTTTGAAGAGATGCCTCTGCAGTGAGGTTTATGGATACATGGACAGGTGGAGGGGCCAGGCTCATTTTTAGGAATCCTGTCTGAGGCTTTATAATGACTAGTTTTGATTTCTGTATTTTTAAGGAGGATTATGAAATGTTTGTCCCCAAAGGAGTTTTATAATAGTAGCAACAATGGGCTGCCCTGCATTCTGCAACACATTATTCACCTGAGAGCAGGGGATTGGGTTAGCTTATCGCCTGCAGTTTTCATTCCAAAACTGCGTGAAATTGGGTACAGGTTGTGCTACCTTCCTGCAATCTCAAGACAGGCCACTCTTTCCCCCAATTTGACACTGGGCACCAAAGAAAAGGCAGAGAAGGCCTTAGGCCACCTGGTTTATGGAGATCTAAATGGCAGCTCAAACAACATTCAGCCGTGTTTGCCTCCATGCATGAAGGTATTTGGTTTGCATTTATAAAAATACCCCTTTGTTTTGCTTTAATTCTGAAGAAGTAGATAGGGAGGCTAAACAAATATTCCTAACCACTCATTGCAGTAAGAGGTTAAATAACTTAGAAGACTTATTCTGGGCATCAGGCATGTGCAGCCATGTGATGCCAACAAACAAATCAAGCGAGCAAGGCATCCATGGTAACAAATTTCAGAGGCCCTTGTGACAGCAGTCAGCACCTGACTTGCCTCATGGGCATTCTGGGCAGGTGGGAGTAGCCAGTGGGGGCTTCTGTTGGGAGCTAGGCCTGAGAGTATCAGCCAGAAGAGAGGGGTCAGTCAGTGGAGTCAGCTATGGCCAGGAGTGAAAAACAGTGCAGACATGGGGACTATTTCAGGAAAGTGAGGGAGCTGACCTGCCCCGCTGCTGCTGCTGCAGAAGGTGGTAAAAGAAAGCTTTGGTTCAAGAGTCTAGAGACCTGAGTTCTAGTCCCAGCAATGCCACCAATCACTGGCTGACCTTGGACACGCCACTCTTCTCACCTGCTTCCCAGGCTTTGTAACCATCTCTCAGATGAGGATTCAGCTCTATGGACTCCATGGTCCTATGCAGAACTAACATAAAAACAAACAAAAAGCTTCTGGCACAAGGTCAGTGTAAACTCTAGGACTTGGAGTTCAGGGAGTAGAATAAGACACAGTGGGTGGAAACATAGGATGACTGTCTCAAAGATCATTTTCTCATTGCTAAGGGAAAATTAGTTTCCTATCATTGCTGTAACAAATTACCACAAACTTAGTGGTTTAAAACAAATTTGTTATCTTAAAATTCTTGAGGCCAGAAGTCCAAATGAGTTTCACTGAGTGAAAACCAAGGTGTTTGAAGAACTCTGTTCCTTCTGGAGGCTTCTGGGAGAATTATTTCCTTGCCTTTTCCCATTACTGCTGATAGAAGCCACCTGCTTCCATGGGCTCATGGCCCCTTCCTCCTTCTTCAAAGCCAGCACGTAGCATCTTCTAGCTAACTCAGATACTCCTGCTTCCCTTTTCTGAGGACCTTTATGATTACATTGGGCCCACCTGGATAATCCAAGAAACCCTCCCCATCTCAACTTCCTTAACTTAATCACACCCACAGAATCTATTCTGCCATATAAGATAGCATATTTACAGATAAGGGATTAGGATGTGGGAGGGCATTATCCTGCCTACTACACACCACCCCCCCCAACAAAACTCTGTCACGGTGCCCTCCATTTCAGAAAATGGCCTTCTTGTCCACCCAGCCCTCCAAACCAGAACCTCAGCAGCCATCCATGGCTACGTGATCTCCCTCACCCCTACTCTACATGCAACCCATCAAGTCCCGACAGTGTGATCTAAACAGCTCTCTAATATGTTCTCTCCTTATCATCTCCATTGTCCTAACCTTGAACTAAGTTACCAACATCTCTCTCCTGGAGCCTTCCATGTTTCACTCTCAACCTTCATTCTGGTTTCTCACAAATGCAGCTCGTCACTGGTCCATGTTGCAGCCCTGCTTCCAGATACTATTAAGAGGCAAAACTCAGAGGTCTACAAGGCCCTGTGTGATAAGGCCTCTGATCATGCCTTTGGCTTCACTTTCTGCCTTTCTCCCTTACCTACAAAGCTCTGCCTTCCCGTGGCTATCTGACAGTTCTCTGAATAGGCCAAGTGTGCGCAGTCCATGGGGTCGCTAGAGTCGGACACGACTGAGCGACTTCACTTTCACTTTTCACTTTCATGCACTGGAGAAGGAACTGGCAACCCACTCCAGTGTTCTTGCCTGGAGAATCCCAGGGTTGGGGGAGCCTGGTGGGCTGCCATCTCTGGGGTCGCACAGAGTCGGACACGACTGAAGCGACTCAGCAGCAGCAGCAACTGGCACCTCAGTGCTTTTCTACATGCTAGTCCCACTCCCTGGACCACTCTTGTCCATCCGTTTGCCTCTTTGCCTTTGGGCTTCAGTTAACATCTCACTGTGGTGGTATCGTATTGAATTAATTTTCACAACCACACAGGATTATAAGAAACAGTGTATGTAGACAGCTCATGAAAGAGCAATTCTCCGAGAAAACGCTGAGTGTATATTTATAAAGTCCCCTTTTTGAACAAGGGAGTCATATAGTAAGGCTTTGAAGATAATTTGTTCTGCGTGCAGACCACCACCTATCAAGGCTGACGTGTCAGCCAAGATATCTATCTTAAGGGCATGAGAAGGAGCACACAAGGAAAGGGTAAGACAGAACAGTCTTCAGAAGACAAGGCCTTGAGAAAGTAACAACATTTATATCTTCATACCTCTCAGGGAAGCATTTTCCAACTCTGATCCCCTTCCTGCCTCTAAGAATAGCCTAGAAGCCCCTGTCAAATGCCCTGCAGAGAATCCTATTCTTTTCTTTCATAATATGAACCACAGTTTGCAATTAAATATTTGTGTGACCATTTGTTAAAATCTGTCTTGCCTTCTATTATCTTTGAAGGCAAAGGGTACATCTGTTTTACTCACCATTCCAATTCTGACACCTAGGATAATGTGAACACTCAATATTTCTTAAAAGAATGAATAACTACAAGGTGCAATAAAAAGAGGTGATTTAAAGCTTAGCATTTAGAGTCAGACAGATTTAAGCTTAAATTTCGGCTCTGCCTCTAATTAGCTGTATAGTATTGGGCGAGATATTTAAATTCTCTGAGGTTCACTTTCTTCATCTGTAAAAAAGTATCTTAATAACAACCTTAAAGATATGCTGGAAGGTTTAATGTAATGACTTAGAATGCTTAAATTTATCAAGAGGGACAATTACAATTGTCTCCATGGCAAACAAATGCTAGTTGAATTCCATGCCTACTGTAACTTCCTTCCCCTGCTCCTGTGATTCCTGATGGGCAGAAGCCAACCCAAAAGAGCTTATGGATGGCTTGGAAGTGAGAACAGTCAACTGTTTGAAAAAGGGCTTTTGGCAACAAGTCTTCAAGCTTTGAAGGACATCAGAATCAACTTAGGAGCACACCTCTAAAATACAGATTCCCGGACCCCACCTCCAGAGAGACTCAGGTTCACTGGGACTGAGAGAGTACTTACTTGAGAATCTGCCTTTTAGTTCAGCCCTTGCTGATTCTTGATGCAGAAGCATCCAAGGATTACACTTTGGGAAACTGTAACATATGATTCTTCAGAAAGCTGAGTCAAATATCAACTCTTTCCCTAACTCCACAGACAGAGTTGGTCCTTCATTCTTTCTTCTTCTGTAGCATTTTGCCCATATCTCAGCAGTAGTTCCTACCATATGTCTATCTCCAAATGAGCCTGTGAGCTCCTTAAGGACAAGGACAGTTGCTTATTTATCCACGTGTCCCCAGGACCTAGCACAGCCCCTGGCATGTAATAAGTGAAGCCTCACTGTTGATTTCTGCACCTCAATCTGCTGTCCTGCTGTGCTCCCCATCAAAGCATCTGCTAACATTACTTATCCAGTTGCTTAGATCAAAACCCTTAGGATCACCCTTGACTTCTCTCTCTCAATGGCTACATCTAACCCCTTAGCAAATTTGCTGGATCTACTGTCAAAATGCCCAGAATCTAACCTCTTCTCCCTGCTTTACTGCTGCCCATGCTGGCCCAACACAGCGTTATCTCTAGTCTATACCACCTGGTCTGTGTCCACTGTTGTCACTACATAGAATATTTTCTACCCAGCAGCTAGGACAAATCTTTCTTGTGATTTTTTTTTTAGGATGACTTTTTTTAAGAAATACTTTTTATTTTGTATTGGGGTATAGCGAATTAACAATGTTGCGATAGTTTCAAGTGGATAGCAAAAGGACTCAGCCATACATAAATGTGTATTCATTCTCCCCTAAACTCCCCTCTCACCCAGGCTGCCACATAATATTGAGCAGAGTTCCCTGTGCTATACAGTAGGTCTTTGTTGGTTATCCATTTTAAATATAGCAGTGTGTACATGTAGGATTAACTTTAAAACATATGAGACCATGTCTCTCTGCTGCACAAAGCTCAGTGATTTTCCATTTCACTTAGAAGAAAATCCAAAGTCCCTACCATGGCCCATAGGGGGTGACCCTAACTTTTCTCACTCTGGCCACACCGATGGTCTGTTCTCTGGATACATCAAGCTCACTCCTGCCTCAGGACTCTGAACTTGCCTCAGGGCCAGAGAATGGTTGGTTCTGCTCCCTGACTTCATTCAGGTCTCTGAGGTCTCCCACCTCAGAGAAATCTGAAGTAGTCAATCACTTTCTCTCACCTCACCCTTTCTTGACCCAAGATGGCACTCTCTCCAGGAATGACAGTGAATCAGAATGGGGTGGACATGATCAGAACGATTTCTTTTATTTTCTTAACTGGCTTTGGGCCCAAGACAGTTATGGCTTTGGGCCCATTTATGTATGTATTTATTTCTATCTTCCCATCCTTATCTGCCTGCATGGAATACAGAGGTGGGAAAGCCTTCTAGATTGAAGATAAGCTCGTCAACCTCAAGATTGAGAGGAATGACAGCAATCACCTGTGGAGTTTTCTGCATGTTTTTCTTGCTTAGCAGCTCTGTCTTGTTGCTGCAGCTGCTGCTAAGTTGCTTCAGTCATGTCCAACTCTGTGCGACCCCATAGACGGAAGCCCACCAGGCTCCCCTGTCCCCGAGATTCTCCAGGCAAGAACACTGGAATGGGTTGCCATTTCCTTCTCCAATGCATGAAAGAGAAAAGTGAAAGGGAAGTCATTCAGTCATGTCCGACTCTTCAAACCCCATGGACTGCAGCCTACCAGGCTCTTCCATCCATGGGATTTTCCAGGCAAGAGTACTGGAATGGGTTGCCATTGCCTTCTCCAAGCAGCTCTGTCTTAGTAATCCTGAATAAAGACATATTTTAAATCTTTGTTTTCATAGGACTTCTTGGGCCTACTTTGTATGCTGAAGTTGGAGACATCATGAAAGTTCACTTTAAGAATAAAGCACACAAGCCCTTAAGCATCCATCCTCAAGGAATCAAGTACAGTAAATTCTCAGAAGGTAAGAGGAATTTAACATCATATCCCTCTGACATGGGAAAATGTGCAACTCTTTTACCGCCAGTGTCAAACATTTTGAACCATTTTGTTAATTAAGTTAAGAGAAATCTCCTTTCCTATAACTGGTAGTAATAAAAATTGTGCCTTTGTAGATTTCTGAGGAGAAAGTGAAAAACTTCTGGAGTCATCTAAGACCTCAGTTTTTTTGCTATGTTCTTGTTTTTGAATAGTTGGATGGGCAGGTTATCTAATCTTTATGAACTCCAATATGTTCCTCTGCAAAATGAGAATAATAATATTGCAAGATGGGTTAAGGCAGGGGTTCAAAAACTTTTTTGTGAAGAGCCAGTAAATACTTTGGGCTTTGAGAGTCATAGAATCTAGGTTGCAACTACTTAACTCTACCATTTAGTACAAAAGTGGCCACAGACAATATGTAAATGGATGGGCATGGCTGTGTCCCAATAAAATTTTATTTACAAAAAAACAGGCAGCTGGCTGGATTTGGTCCATGAGCCATAGTTTGAAACAGTGGCACAGGGCTAGTCTGACACAGGGCTACCCTGGCACATAGGTGGCATCTAATAAGTGATATTCAGTGGTGATGATGGTAATAGATGTAGTATCAAAATTTTGGACATACGGAAGTGGTTAAGAACATAAACTTTAAAGGCATACTTAGGTTCAAATTCCAGCTTTACAATTTCTGATTCTATGAGTATAGCATCTCTGAGCTTCAGTTTTCTCATCTATAAATGGGAATGGTTATACTTATTCCATAAGATAGCTTTGAGAAACAAATGAGATCATTTAGGTAATGTACTAAATATGGTTCCCTGGAACCTGGTAAGTCCCTGGTAAATGATCACAGTGATGGTGAAGATCATGGATATGGTGGAGATTAAAGGGACCACATCAGCTACAGAATGGTAAGTACCTATTGCTGATATTGTTCTGATTATTTCCATTATGTTGATGTTCAGACCACAATAAGCAGAGTAGAGTTCTGTTAGGGACTAATGTAAGAAAATTATCCATACTACAATAGATGTTGGTATAACACCATTTAAAAATAAATTTTAACTTTTCATGATTCACGAATCTTTTCCCCACGTATACCAGCCATTATACCTTTGAAGAGAAGAACTAAGGAGGAGAGCGGTTTACAATGTAGGTCTGGAACTAGACACCCTGTACATTCTGGCTCAGACATTTATTAGCTGTGTGACTTTTGGCAAGGAACTCTACCTCTTTGTGCCTCGTCTTTCTCATCTGTAAAATAGGGACTGTAATGGTATCTATCTCATATAGGTTTGTGGTCAAGAAATAGCAGAACAATGCCTTGCATATTCTCCAGGCAAGAATTCTGGAGTGGGTTGCCATGTGCTCCTCCAGGGGACCATCCCCACCCAGGGACTGGACATTGGAGGCAGATTCTTTACCACTGGTGTCCCCTGGGAAAGTGAAAGACAGTGAAATTGCTCAGCCGTGTCCAGCTTTTTAAGAACCCATGGACTGTAGGTTGCCAGGCTCCTCCTTTATGGGATTTTCCAGGCAAGAATACTGGAGTGGGTTGCCATCTCCTTCTCCAGGCCACCTTGGAAGCCCTGTATATAAAATAAGCACTTGATAAATATTAACCAATAATAAGCACTTGATAATTTTATGATGATAAAAGTAATTCAATTAAAATGTCTTTAAATTATGTTATACTGTCAATGTTATCTGAATTAAAAGTGTTATTTGAAATATGTTAAATAATTTAATATTTACTTGCAGTATACGATTAGAGGGCTTCCCTGTTGGCTCAGAGGGTAAAGAATCTGCCCACAATGCTGGGGACCTGGTTTGATCTCTGGGTCAGAAAGATCCCCTGGAGAAGGGATAGGCTACCAACTCCAGTATTCTTGGGCTTCCCTGGTGACTCAGATGGCAAAGAATCTGCCTGCAATGTGGGAGACCTGGGTTCATTCCCTGGGTTGGGAAGATCCCCTGGAAGAGGGCATGGAAACTCACTCCAGTATTCTTACCTGGATAATTTCCATGGACAGAGGAGCCTGGCAGGCTACAGTCTGTGGAGTCACAAAGAGTAGGACAGGACTGAGTGACTAAGCACACAACACATATGGATTAGAAAATGACTTTTTATTTATTATTTCCTATGTAAATTGCTATCAAACTCATCCTGATAATGTCAATGAACTAACCTCCCCAGGACCATTAGCATTATCACTTCATCTTTGGCTTGAGGAAAAACAATGAAGCATTAGCTGAAATTTCAGGCATCTTAGCCACTTTGCAAAACTCTGGGTGAGGTAGCATGTAATGGCATAATGACATAGTGAAGAAGAATTTCACCTACTTAGCAGTATTCCAGATGACTGCATTAGGAATTCGCCAATGCCATGCACAAGGGGAGAACCTTCACAAAGTGTTCCAGGCAGGTTCTATTTCAGATGTGGGAGGAGTTAAGTGTTACAGACTTTGTACTCCACCTAAGCTGTTTGCACAGAGAATGAACCTTGCAACATTATCCCTCTTTCTTTACTATTTATTTGTCCCTGCACTCCCCTCCTGCCAGGATAATTTATGAGCAGTTGTTTTAAAATGTTCCCACCACTTCCATTGGTCACTTGGTTATTGCCCCTGGTTTCATGAATCTGAGAAAGGTAAACACAGATTAATGGGCAAAGTCCAATTTTATCTTGGAGATGAGATACAAATCCAGTAAACAGACTAAAAAGATTGGTCTATCCTTTGTGGTGAAAAATAAAAAGGCAAGCCTTCTATTCATTTTATGTGTCCTCTGTTAGAATAAAACCTCTCCTTTTTCATGTCTGACACTTACCCTACGTCTTATACCCTCCTTCTATGGTTTGTACTATTTTCTCAGGAGTGGAAATAAATTAACCATATGCTGAGTCAACTACAAGAGAATCCAGATTCCCTTATCTCAGAGGCAGAGGTAGAGATGAATGGTGGGAGGTTGAAACAATATAAATGGCTTAAGAGAAGACTAAAACAGCCTTTGTGGTTGCTTGGGCTAACCAGTGAATGATCTAAGCTAGACAGCAATCTTTTTTATCTGGAAATTAATCCTTGAGCCCCACCAAAGATTTGGAGACCTACTGACATTAGCTAGAAGAAAAAGATAGCCATGGAAAGAATGCTGGCTTTAGAGCCAGAATGATCCCTGGATTTGAACCCTAAATTTGGCTAGGCAATTGTCTTTATCGCTAAGCCTCAGTTTCATTTCTATAAAAGGAGGTAGCAATTCCTCCCAACTAAAGTTATTGCAAGGATTAGTCACAGTATATGTCAAGTTTTTGGCACATAGTACTCATCATTTTATTTCTACACAAATTAAATAAAATTCTACAATAGAATTCAGATGACAAAAGGAACTAAAATTTCACAGAAAAATTCAGTTACCCAGAATACATAAGGAATGAATTGTTTTGAGTAATAACATTTTCCGGATAGTTTGAGGTTTACTTTAAGTGTTAAGATACTTTTTAAAATTTGAGAGAATAGTATTGAAACATGTATAATATCATATATGAAACGCCTGAATCGCCAGTCCAGGTTCAATGCATGATACTAGATGCTTAAGGCTGGTGCACTGGGATGACTCAGGGGGATGGTATGGGGAGGGAGGAGGGAGGGGGCTTCAGGATGGGGAACACGTGTATACCTGCAGCAGATTCATGTTGATGTATGGCAAAACAAATACAATATTGTAAAATAAAAAAAAAAATAAAAAAGTAAAATCACTTTGGATAGAACTCATTCTAAATGTTATACTTTCCCAGACTTTTTAAAACAGAAGATGAGGAGTAAAATTCTAATCCCTTCCTAAACCATTACTTCCAATCTACTATGAGATTTTACAAATATTCACAAATGTTAGAATTGTGTGTAGTCAAAGAGTAAACAGACTCGAAATGAAGACCTACGTTGTCTATGGTGAGTGAAAGTCGCTCAGTTGTATCTGACTCTTTGCCACCTCATGGATTATACAGTCCATGGAATTCTGCAGGCCAGAATACTGGAGTGGGTAGCCTTTCCCTTCTCCAGGGGATCTTCCCAACCCAGGGATCGAACCCAAGTCTTCTGCATTGTAGGCGGATTCTTTACCAGCTGAGCCACAAGGGAAGCCCATTATCTATGGTATTGTCACAGATAAAGACCCTGAGCTTTCATTCATGGATTTTGTTACATTTATTTTGGTTGTCCAGGAACTTTGTTGCTTTTTTAAATTCTAGACTATGCTTTAGACAGGAGATGACTGGAAATATGAGTCCAGGCCAGGAAAGACGTTACTGTATTTAGTGTGGAAGTCTCATGATGGCCTTTCCTCCATAAACTGACAGCACGTGACATAAACGCCAAGTTGTAGCATGGTGTTTTCAACTTACTTCCAGTTGCACGCCCTTCCCAGGTGTACAACGTTACGTAGGGCAAGGGTGGGCAGCTCTTTTGACAGGATAAATTGTGATTTATAAAAATACTTACAAGAACATTTCTATTAGAAATGTATTTGATAGGAAAATGTTTTTAAACCAGTAAATAAAATATTAATATCTGCAACTGTACCTGATTTTAAACTTTTTATCACTAAAAGAATTTCAATCTGAGGCTAAAATATGAGAAATTCTGTAGCTAGTACATGCTGAACTGTTTGATCACAATGCTACACCCCTGAGCAAATTTTGTTGTCCGGTAAGATTTCTGCAGCTGTTTTGGACAGTTCCCTTTAACAGTTTGTTTCTGAGGGAATATTAATATTACTCTTTGACTTATATTCTCACAATTTAAATGTGTGAGTTGCACTGTGAATACACACAACAAAATGAGTTCTATAATATTCAGCTATCTGTTGGTAAGCTAATTCCCTAAATACATAAACAAGTAAATAACTTTTCC
Organism: Aepyceros melampus; assembly: GCA_006408695.1. Lineage (NCBI taxonomy): Eukaryota > Metazoa > Chordata > Mammalia > Artiodactyla > Bovidae > Aepyceros > Aepyceros melampus. The sequence goes on along the minus strand of SJXQ01006299.1, from coordinate 90,394 downwards.
AGCAGAGATTGTTCTTTGCATCTGAGTGTTGCCAAAGTCTCTATGTGAAAACTTAGTCCCCTCAATTTTTTCAAAACATCCCAGTGCTTGACATAATGCAGTCAATTACATTTTTCACTTTGCTCTGGATATTTTGGCCTCCTGCAGATGCTTCTTTGAGAATATAGTAAATATCTGAAACAAATTGTAAGGGCTAATATATTGATAATAATTCTAGTAAATCTAAAAAATGTGACAAGCGTGCAAGTCTTTCTCCTTCAAAAGACTTGCAGGCCCTGTGCAATGAAACCAGGCTCTTTACAAAACATCAGCACTCTAATTTGCTCAGTGCCTAAATTATAGTCTCTAAAAGAATGTTCTGAATATTTAAGTGCACACCAGACAGTTCACTGAGTTTATTAAATGGAGAGGAAAAGCTCCCTAGTGGGTAACCAAAGTGGACCTTTATGTAACTTCACTTTTCCAAAGCTTGTACGCACTATTTTACATTTGGAAAAAAAAATCCTGAGAGTCTCTTGGCAAATAATTAGTTCACCATGACAAGTGTAGTCACAAAGCTGACTATAGACGGAGCAGGAAATGAACAGAATTGAGAACTATAAAATAAAAGGCCACCCTTGTGTAAAGAATTTATTCTAGCAGGAAGCTGAACAAGGACTTTTTGTCCTCTAGCCTAATAGTCTTTACTGGATAGTTCTCCTCCTTTTTGTTAAGAGTTTTAAACTTTTTATTTTGATTACGAAGTCAAAGTCAGATTTGCCAAAAATATATTTTCATAAATGCTTCCTTTATATAGCCATTTCTATTTCATATGTCATGTTATATACCTTACAAAAATCAAAGATACAACTTGCTTATTTTATTCTAGATGAAAAGTAAAATAAAATACTTTAAAGTGAAAAGAATTAAAGCAGTGAAAAATTATCCCCGAACTATCAATTAGTAATCCTCACTCAGTTTAATTACAGGATCTATTCCTACATGCAGATTTGTTTCAAGATGCCCATATTTCACTGTGTAATCATTCATTTAGTTGCTTGAAATTTATCCTGTGTTTAACTAACAAGTGAATCTGAAATTTTCAGTAATTTACTCTGGTCAACAAGGCAGACATTAAAAACCACCATGTGTTCAAATAAACTTAGATATGAAACCCTGACCATTTTAAATTAAGTTTGATATTTTTGGATAATCAGTTACACTGCTATACCTAGCATGTGTTGGAACCTCTTCAGTGATTCTTAGATAATTATGATTGGTCTCATTAGAGATGAACTGATCTGATCATGGCTTCTCCATTGAAGTGGCCCTAGAAGAAACCTAGAAATGAAATCCAACACAATCAGGGCACTTGCTTGTGGTCTGCTATTAACTAGGCTGTGAGCTCCTGAGGGTCTCAAGCTATCTTCTTTATATTTGTGCGCTGGCACCTAACCCAGAGCCTGGGACATAGATGATTATGATAACAATCATCACTGAACTAAACTGAGAAACTGAGGACCAGATTAGAAAGTAAAGACTACATGTTATTTTCTGCTTCCTCTGAAACTTACTAAATTTGCTGATTAATATATTAAGAGACTATAAGAACACAAGATAAATTGTATCAGAAGTATGAAGTTCATTTCTTCACAATGGAAGAGGCAATGTCAATTTAAAAAATGCCTAGGAGTGGGATGTGGAGAAGGCAGTGGCACCCCACTCCAGTGTTCTTGCCTGGAGGATCCCAGGGATGGGGGAGCCTGGTGGGCTCCAGTCTGTGGGGTCGCACAGAGTCAGACACAACTGGAGTGACTTAGCAGCAGCAGCAGGAGTGGGATGGGAGGCTCAAGAGGGAGAGAATATATGTATAATTATGACTGATTCACGTAAAGCAGCATCCAACACAATATTGTAATGCAGTTATCCTCCAATTAAAAAAAAAAAAAACACAGCTGAGAAAGGACATAACCAAAATTCGAAATATTAGCACAGGTTGCCATAACACTGGTTAAGTGCCAGATATTTTGCATGTATTTTTCAGTCCTCAGAACCCATCAACAATGAACTATTATTGCTAGAAAATGATTACATTAAGTTATGAATGAGAAAACTAAGGCTGCAATTTCCCCAAATTTAGACAGAAAGTGGTGCAACCAAGAAATTTCAAGTCTAGCTCCTAAACTCATGTATTTTCTCCCATAACCTAGTAAGGAGATGATACCAATAATCATATAATTTCACAAGTATTTTAATTATAGTATCATCACAATTTTAATTAAGTATTTGTGAAATTATATATCAGAGATCATGGAATGAATAAGCTGAAAGATAGGTTGGTATCTGAAGTTTGAACATATGTTTATCCAGAGAAAGAAAGGAAAAGCTTCAAAAGTTCTCTCTCACCCTACAAACAATACCATATTTTATCCTTTTAAGAGCTTATGAATGCCATTTTCTACTAGAGAAATTCATACAGTAGAATCACAGTTGGAACAGTGGAAGCATTATGTCCAGAAACTTCATTTTTTCGCTTCATGAGGTCACAAATCATGAAGCATTGAATAAGGGTCATCATGCTTGATTCAACATAACATCAGTCAACAACTTGCCATGCAAATTCCGGTCAATAGACAAAGTTTGACCTGAGATGGCAAATCTCCTTATCAGTCCTGGTTGTGCTCTGTTACCAAAGCTGTTTTGCAACTTTCCAGAGGTAGTTCATTGTGTTCATTAGCCAAGGCTCTTCCCTATAAAGTCTTTTTTTCTTTTGGCTTTAGGCTGGAATAATATGATTATTCACAGGAAGCTATTTCAGCTTTTAACATTTCTCAGCTCTTGATAATTTTAACACCCACATCCTTTTTATCAATAGAATGAAAGTTCAACCTATTAAATATTGGCTATCAATATCAAAAGGATATCCTTTGTAGGGGCGGGGGCAAAAGATAACAAGAGTCCTATTTTAAGCTTTTCACTAGCACAAGGGTCACAAACATAGATCCAACAGCAGCCAGGAAGGAAATTCAATGAAAAACTGAGTCCAGTAGAGACTGGTGATCAGATAGCCAGTGTCCAACTGCAGGGGGCAGCCAGTACTCAGATCCAGGCAAATTCTATGCAGAAATTTGTCCCACTGTCACCTTGATCTCTAGGTTTAATTTGTTGTTATCCCTTCTCCAGGGATCTTCCCAACCTAGGGATAAAACTCAGGTTTCCCACATTGCAGGTGGATTCTTTACCAGCTGAACCACCAGGGAAGCCCAAGAATACTGGAGTGGGTATCCTATCCCTTTTCCAGCGAATCTTCCTGACCCATGAATCAAACTGGGGTCTTCTGCATTGCAGGTGGATTCTTTACCAGCTGAGCTACCAGGAAGTTTCTATTCTTTAACAGAAACAAGCAATCCAGATTCTTATATAATATCTCCATATAGTTAAAGTTGATATCTGATTTGTTTTAACACCATGGAATTCTAACAGATGTACACATGAGCTTAGCCTTGATGATCTTGCTTCTAGCCCATAGGAACCTTAAATCTTAAGAGTTCAATACATTCATTGAGCACCTTCTCCATGCCAGGTACTGTAAAAGCATCAGAGATACTAAAAGAAGTATAATCCAGCACCTGTCTTTGAATTGTTCATATTCTAGTGATAGAAATGTGCATGGTATGGTTAATTATTATCTATTAGGAAAAAAAGAAATTAATCATAATTATACATATATTTAATTATAAATTGTGATGAGTGCTATAAAAGAAAAAAAAAAGACACAGTACAATCAGAAATCAAGGAAGAAGCAAGCTTACATTTAAGTTGACATCTGAAGGATAAGCATACATTTATCCAAAGAAAGAAAGGGAGGAAGAACATTCTAGGCAAAAGAAATAATATCTGCAAAGATTCTGAGCTAGGACACAATTCAGCATGTCTGGGAAACTAAAAGATGGTCCGAGTGTGACTGATACACAGTAGACAAGGAGAAAAGTCACATGTTGAGAATGGAGAGAAAAGAGGGCTAGTGATAAATGGACCTGTGGTTGCTGTTAGGGATTTTGAGAAATAAGAGGTCACTGTCAGGATTTTAAGCAGGAACATGGCAAAGTAAGATCTGTGGTTTTAAGGGATCCTTCTGTCTACAGGCTGGGAAATAGATTGTGGGGTTCCTCTTATGCCAGAATCCCAATGACCAGGTAACAGGCTAATTCTCAAGTCTAGAGTTGTCCTATAGGGATGGCTGTAGACAGACACAGAGAAAGTGCAAACGTGGAGTATATTTTGGAGATAGTACATTGCTGTGGATTATAAAATATGCACAGCATAGAGGTATAAAGGGAGATGATACTGGATAGGCGGACTGGGTAAACTCATGAATGACTTCAGCTGCCTTAGCAACATACTTAGTCTTTATCCTGTGGGTAAGACAAAACCCTTTAAAGTCTGATGGAATGAGTTGACACAGTTGGATTTGTGTTGAGCTTATAGTAACTGATTCAGTTTCCTGTCTTCAATAGACTTTATGGCCCATCCACAACTAGTCTTCCCCCCCCCATGACATAAGCTTAATCATCAACAATAACTGGTAGCTTCTGAGGGTATTAAAGTACATCTTTATTTCTATCTCTAAGGCAAATGAAATCATGACTATGATATTATTTCATTTGGTTGCATTGTCTTTCATACATTGAATGGTGCCCTGTGGAGGGTGGGTCAGTAAATCTAGATATAACTACTCAACTCTTCTATATTATGATTTACATGCTTAGAATCTCGTGTGGTACAGCAGTACGTGCTCCTGCAGCAGCTGAATGTCCCACTGCTGATGAGTGCTGATGCTGTTTCCCACACCCATCTGGCGAGCCCAAATATATGCTGATACCATGCAAATTCACACGAGGAAAGCAAAACATAGAGACAGAAAGCAAATCAGCAGTTGCCTGTGTCCAGAGAGTAGGGGAAGGTATTGACTACAAATGGTACATGGAAACTTCTTGGAGTGATGGAATTGTTCTGGACCTCCATAGTGATGGTAGCTATAGAACTGACATATTTATCCAAATTTAGCAAATATTGTACTTAAAATTGGTGAATTGCATTGTTTGTAATTTATACCTCAGTAAAGATGATGAAAGGGTAAGGGAGAGAGAGAAGGGGGGGGAGGAATAAAGAGGAGAAGAAAAGGAACAGGAAAGGGAAAGGGAAGAAAAGAAATTAACCATCTGTTTTCCCAAAGTACAGTCATTTCAGTTAGAGTAGTTTCCACTGGCCTTTTGCTCCTTCATGTTAAACATTTTAGCCCTTTTCTCTGATCCTTAATTTCTACTCACATTTACACTCTAATGGTCTTACCTTCCACCTCAAGGAATTTATTGACTGTTGTACTAAACAAAGATAACTGAATCCTAAAGAGAAACTCTGGTACCAGTCGATGATGTGAAACTGCCACCTAATTAAATGAGGAATTCCTCAGAATAAACTGCTCTTCCCTCTTGTTGTCCGACATCTACCTCTGCCCTTCCTGTCCTCATTTGCTCCATCTCTAGCCACATCTTCTTTTTGTTGCTGAAAATGCCACCCAACCTCTGCTCTGCTTTTACTCTTGAGCATCACAGTTCCCTTTCTTCAATAAGGAAGACTATTTCTATATCCTCCCCCATCTCCCACCAGTATGGAAAGTTGAATACACATGAAAGTCTTACTGGTGGGCCTTCTAGGTACACAAAGGACTGAAGCAAAGCATGTAAACTTCAGAGGGTAGGTACATTTCATAATCACAAGAACAACTCGACTGCTACACTCTGAGACTCCAGGGAAAGAATTGGGATAATCAGATGGTAGAGATGTGATAAAAGGCCTCAGAGTGGCATCGATCGGAAAGAAGATGTGAAACACAGAGTGAAACAGTATATAAGCAGATGTGAATGTGCTTACAACCCATGCTAACAGGCGACTGAATATATCTTACTTATGGACTGGGAGAAAATATTTGCAAAAATATCTGCAATCTCCGAAATGTATAGACAGCTCATACAACTCAATGACAAAAAAAAAAAAAAAAAGGTCAAAAATGGGCAGACCTAAATAGACATTTTTCCAAAGAAAATGTACAAGTAGCCAATAGGCACATGAAAAGGTGCTCAACATCACTAATTATCAGAGAGATGCGAATCAAAACTACAATGAGCTATCACCTCATTTGGATCAAAGTGGCCATTACCAAAAAGTTTACAACTAACAAATGCTAGAGAGGGTTTAGAGAAAAGGGAACCCACCTACACTGTTGGTGGCAGTGTAGACTGGTGCAGTCACTATGAAACACAGAACAGAAGTTCCTCAAAAAACTAAAAATAGAGTTGCCATATGATACAGCAATCCTGTATATATCCTTGGACATATATCCAGATAAAACTCTAATTTGAAAAGATACATGTACCCTAATATTCATAGAGGCACTACTTGCAATACCCAAGCCATGGAAGCAATCTAAATGTCCACTGACAGAATGGATAAAGATGTGGTATATGTACATCTATCTATACATACACACAATAGAATACTACTCAGCCATAAAAAAAGAATGAAATAAGGTCATCAGCAGAAACATGGATGAACCTAGAGATTATCATACTAAGTGAAGTAAGTCAAACAGAGAAAGACAAATATGATATCACTTGTATGTGAAAATCTAAAATATGATGCAAATGAACATTTTTACAAAATAGAAACAGACTCATAGACAGAAAACAAGCTTATGGTAACCAAAAGGGAAAGAGAGTGGGAGAACAATAAATTAGGAGTTTGGGGTTAGCAGATACAAACTACTATATATAAAATTAATATGACAACAAGATCCTACTGTATAGCACAGACCACTATCTTCAATATCCTTAATAAACTATAATGGGAAATAATATATAAAAAGAGACACATATGTAACAGAATCATTTTTCTATTCACCAGAAACTAATATAACATTATAAATCAACTATACTTCAATAAAAAATTTAAGAATTTTAAAAATATTGGCTGTCTTGTCAAGCATCATGGAGAAGATACAGCCCATCCTCATATTCTGTGATGATTTCCTGTCAAAGGTTACTCACTTCTTTGATTAAATTTAAATAATAATTATTTAGACACACTGGAAAATTAACTTGCTAACCTTTACATAATGTACTAGTAACATCTCTTGTTCACTTCAGATCACCATAGACTCAGAGTTTTTATAATTACACAGACACAGAAGTGGATCTAAGTGAATCTTTCCACACAATGAAGATTTACTATAGAAAGGCACAAACATCTTCATTGAAATCTTATGTTCCTGCAGATTTGAGAGTAGTGAAAAAGTCTCAGAAACTCTTCAGATGTTCTCATGGCTTTTACTTCTCCAGGTGCATCTTACTCTGACCACACACTCCCCATGGAGAAGATGGATGATGCTGTAGCTCCAGGCCAAGAATATACCTATGAGTGGAGTATCAGTGAGGACAGTGGGCCCACCCACGATGACCCTCCATGCCTCACACACATCTATTACTCCTATGTAAATCTGGTAGAGGACTTCAACTCTGGACTGATTGGACCACTGCTTATTTGTAAGAAAGGTAAAAAAAATTCAATGACAACAAAGATGTTGGACTGGTAAGGAGCACTGTCATGAAGTGAGGTTTGAAAGTGCCTTGGGATCTTTTCATAAATTAAGAGAAGGGTGCAGAAACCAGATCATTGTTTGACACTGGTATTGGAAGGGTGGAATCTTCTCTTTCTTCAATCCCTCCTTCATCTTGGTCCTGGGAGTCTCTCCCAAGTAAACCTTTGTCTGAGAGTATGTCCTGCTGCCATGCCCATATGATCTGGACATTTACCTCAAGGCCCACTCTTTTCAAAAGTATACAGCAGCCTATATGCTCTGCTGAGAGTCCTTGGAAAGAAAATCAATTAATATACCTGAGGTTTGGGATGGTAATTTGGTCTATAAATACACAAAACTCTTAAGTTTCTTTCTTATAAACAAGCTGAACATTTTGGGTGGTAGGTTTCAAACACACTCAATTGACTTTATAAGAAATTTCTTTGGCTGAGCTTCTTAAGGAGTAAGCTTGGATTATTTACCCCAAAGAATTTATCCCATCTTTTATTAAAATAAACAACCACAACAAATTTCACTGTGGGAAACAATATGATGGATTCACCATCTGTCTATCCATATACACATACCAAACCTATATAACATTCCTAATTCATTTATTCACTACACAAATATATATTTTCATTGCCTGGTATCCAGAAGATACTGTGATGACACTGAAAAAGATTTTAAACTTATAAAAGTCTCTTATTTCATTTTATTATCAGCTGCATTTTTTTCCCTCATGAGAATAGATTAATCTTGACCCTCTCAACCAATTCTCTATGTATCCTTGCCTGGAGAATCCCAGGGACGGCAGAGCCTGGTGGGCTGCCGTCTATGGGGTCGCACAGAGTCGGTCACGACTGAAGCGACTTAGCAGCAGCAGCAGCATTACAGATACTAGCAAGATGGCTCTATTAAACTTAGAGTGTGATGCTTTTACCAGATGAGCTATGGGACCTATATATTGATTTATTGACACTGGAAGAAATGGCTACTTTACTAAAGTCTTGACAGTCATCAAATGTTTTCTCTCTGTGTCAGATCAAATTTACCTTTAAAGTCCCATTCCTCAAGGCTATCAGATGTCAGAGGAAATAGGTGGTACCAGGATTTTAATAAGCATTCAGTCATTATTACTTGATAGGTGCCATTTTTTATAAGACTGTCTCATAGTAGACATTGGTATGATTGGCTGCTTATCTAAAACACTGCCATCTAGGAATAGCTAGAGTCTTCTAACTTGGATGTTATTAAAACTATGTCTTTTTTCACAGGTGCCCTAACCGAGGATGGAATTCAGAAAATGTTTGACAAGCAACATGTACTGATGTTTGCTGTGTTTGATGAAAGTAAAAGCTGGAACCAGACATCATCCTTAATGTACACAGTCAATGGCTATGTGAATGGGACGATACCAGGTAATACACAGGCTGTGTTGAAAAACTAGTTGAAGCATTGGTCCCATTGTTTTGCTAAGGCCCTAGGGAAGTTGACTGACTATTTTTTTTTTAACGTCTGATCTGAAAGGTCATGTAATCTAGTTTAGTAGTTCTCAAGATTTTATCATCCTATTTAAAAACAAAAAACAAACAAACAAACAAAAACTAGCAAATACAACAGACAAATTAGAAGCTAAGAGAAGCATGTGATCTTACTAGATATCATGCTCTGAGCAGGTTTCACCTGCATTTCCAAGAAGACCTCCAGGATATCACCTTGGTCTTCTTCAGTGAATTGTGTGGTTCCTGCTACATGGTGACCATACCTTCCTCCAGAAAGGAAGCCTTAGAGGACAGAATTCAAGGTCAATCCCTAGCAGGAAAGGTCATGCAATGAAGACACTTACAGTGAAGATGACTAAGAGACTAGCAGAAATATCCAATATATGAAAATACTGCCAGCATTGCAAAAGATGATGAGTGAATAATATTCAATGACATGTGGGATATTTTTCTCTTCATTTGCATGTAGATTCTTGTGAAAAAGCAAAATTGTTAAGAGAAAAAAACTTGACCTCCATCTAAGCCACCTCTGTTTCTCTCTGATAGAAATGACCTAGAATCAAAGATCCTGTGGAGGAAAAATGAAAGAAGTGAACATATTACTTTATTAAATAAACTATGTTTCAAAGCACTAAGCTTCTCAGAAGCTATTCTCTATATCTGAAAATCACAAATGGCTTCTTTTACTAAAAATGAAACTTGTCAAGAGTTGAGGTCTGGATATTGCTTTTAAATTGTGTTCCATTTCATTTGATTCCATCTTCCCAGTCAGGTCTTTATACTCACGTGACCCTGGGTTTTGATTCAGAGTTTAAACTTAGTTAACTGGGCACATCTGGCCTCCCACCTTGCTCACTTCTCTACCTTAGTGTGGTTTTTTTGGCAGTTAACTGTCTCAATGTACTTTCTTACAAAAATGGTTTAATCATCTATCCTGGTGCAGAGAGTACTCCAGAATGTCTTTTTACAGGTAAAAAGAGAAACTGTATCTGTGTCCTGGAATAGTAAATTGTCTGGCAAATGCAGAGAAGCCAAGTAATCCATATGAAAAAAAATAGCAATTAATAACTCTATGTGGGCATAGAATTTGAGAACTTATAGTTGAAAAAGAGTAGTTGGGGTTAAGAAGGGCAACATAGGGAAATGTCATTAGTAGAAACAGAAAAGTTAATGCTTGTTAAACTGCCTTATTCTGCTGCTGCTGCTAAGTTGCTTCAGTCATGTCCGACTCTGTGCGACCCCATAGACAGCAGCCCACCAGGCTCCCCCGTCCCTGAGATCCTCCAGGCAAGAACACGGGAGTGGGTTGCCATTTCCTTCTCCAATGCATGAAGGTGAAAAGAGAAAGTGAAGTCGCTCAGTCCTGTCTGACTCTTAGCGACCCCATGGGCTGCAGCCTACCAGACTCCTCCATCCATGGGATTTTCCAAGCAAGAGTACTGGAGTTGGGTTCCATTGCCTTATGGAGCAGTATAAATTGAAAAACTATGATAAATGCCAGCACAGATGTATAAAAGGCTCAAACCAATGTAAGTATTGATTTGAAACAGATAAATTCTTCCACCAAAGCCTCCTACCTTCCAGCTTCTTGTTCTCACCCATGATACCAGGAAATGGTCTTGTTGCAATGGTCTAAAACAGACAAGGCCTCAGCCCCTCTTTGTGTGAGGGACTGAATCATGGCCCCACAATCTAATATCAAGTGATTACAGATCTGAAATTTAAAACCCAAGCCAAGGTTGGAATCTCCTGCAGAGCAAATTAGCATTTTCACGGTCACTGTGGGAGCAAAGAAGGAGCCAAACAGCTTTTGTACTCAGTTCTCATTACTCCATCCATGAAACACTCCCAGTGACCCAGTAAAATGAGGATTTACCCACTGCATATTAAGAAGATCCTATAACCCACAGAGTAACTCATTGCCTCATCATTAAAATAATCAATCAGTTGGTAAAGAAACAGTGCATGCATGCTAAGTCACTTCAGTTGTGTCTGACTCTTTGTAACCCCATGGACTGTAGCCCACCAGGCTCCTCTGCCATGGGATTTTCCAGCCAAGAATACTGGAACGGGTTACTGTGCCCTGCTCCAGGGAATCTTCCCAATCCAGGGATCAAACCTCCATCCCTTACGTCTCCTGCATTGGCAGCCGGGTTCTTTACCACTACTAGCACCACCTTGGAAGCCCAAAGAAACAGTATAAACTCCTTAAAGTATCTTCACTTAAACTTGACCCCTAAACTCAGCCCTATTGGAGGTTTGGCCCTTAAACTCAGCCCTACTGGAGGCTCTGGCAACTCCAGCTGAGCCCAGGTTGGTTGTAGAGTAACCAACTACTCAAGCTTGCCCAGGACTTTTTCTCAATTCTAAAACTGAAAGTTCCGTATTCTGGGAATCCCTTTGTCCTTGGTAAACCAGAAGTGCTGGTCACCTGCTTGCCTCTCTCTTTGGATCTTAGCAGTCCCTGTGTTTCTAAGCTAACATCCCCCATCTCTGGGCTCATAGTACCACTTATTGCAACGAGTTGTGACTGCTTGTTTGCTCGTGACTCCAATGTCTGCTTTTCTAGGGAAGGTACCGTAGTAGCAGTGTTTATACCCCCAAAATCTTGCATAAGGCCTGATGCAAAGCAGGTGCTCAAAACGTATCTGATGAGTGAATTCTTTTATCACAGACTGCTGATGACCTGTGTTGGCCCCCATCTCTCCCTCAGATATAACAGTCTGTGCCCATGACCACATCAGTTGGCATCTGATTGGAATGAGCTCTGGGCCAGAACTGTTCTCCATCCATTTCAATGGTCAGGTCCTAGAGCAGAACCGTCATAAGATCTCAGCCATCACTCTCGTCAGCGCCGCGTCCACAACTGCAAACATGACCGTGAGCCCTGAGGGAAGGTGGACCATAGCTTCTCTCATCCCCAAACATTTTCAAGGCAAGAAATTCTTCCACAAGTCTTACTTATGAATGCAGGATCCTTCTTTCTTCCTACCTAGGCACTAACTCTCTCATTCTCCTTTCTCCTTACAAGCTGCCCACACTCCAGACATAACATTTCTGGTCCTCAAAAACAAAATTTAGATACTTTGCTCTTAGACTTATAACTTGTTAGCTGGGGATAGAGGAAGTAGAAAAATTGACAAAGATTTTTTAAAGTGATGCAAAAGCCAACAAGATCTCTACTTCCTTGAAAGGAGAAAAGAGGAAGGAAACAAAAACATATGTACAGATATTCTTTCTTGGGGTATTCAATATGCAGCTAAAGGAAAAGAAGTAGATGTTGGAGCCAGTCAAACTATAAATTTATAGAAAGACCAAGTTATAGATAGTGAAAAGGTTTTAACATGAAAAGATTGTCTTTCATAACAAGATGAGCACAAAGCAGAATCTAACCAGCTGGGGATTTTAAGGGATATCAGTGAATTCTGGGGGGGAGAAAAATCAACTTAGGTTATTACATGCTATCAGGTAAACAAAATAATGCTCCATCACAAATTGTTGCTTTAAAACTGTTAGGAGGAAGGTTCCTGTACATAGAAGTAAATATCACTATAGGAAATCATTGTGTTACCAAAATAATGTGTATAAAAGCAAAACATACAAAAAAGAGACACTTCTGGGATCTGACATTTCAGTTTTTGTTCAAACTGAATGGTCAAAATTATATTTGAAGTAATGAATTGTCACAATATTCCTGGAAGATAGAGTCCCAAATAATAATGAAATAATAAAACTAACATTACTGAGTTTAAGTACTTTTGTCTTTTTATAATTTCATACAGTGTATATTAGTATTAATATTATCTTAATTTTACAGATGATAGGAAAAATGAGAAATTGACAAGATCTAAGTCAGAAAGTTTTAAGAGTCTGGCAATTACACAAAATTTTTCTCCCTTGAGAAGTACAAAGAAAACCTTTCCAGTTTTTCCCCATAACCCATCCTCTCTCTTTCCTGTGTTTTTTATTCTTGCCTTCCTCATTGTACTAAAAGTTTCAAACCAAAGTGTTCAGAAGTTTTCTAAGTACTATATTTACTGTTATTATTGAAAACTTCCACAAATGTATTTAAAAGATTTGCATTCTATCAGCCTTAATTTCTTCTCTCAAATTCTTCCATTTTCCTTATATTCTAACTCAGCTGGGATGCAGGCTTACATAGACATTAAAAACTGTGCAAAGAAAACCAGAAATCCTAAGAAACTAACTCGAGACCAGAGGCGGCACATTAAGAGGTGGGAATACTTCATCGCTGCAGAGGAAGTCATTTGGGACTATGCACCTATCATACCAGCAAACATGGACAAGTGAGTTTGGAGGGGTTCTTACTACTGTGCAAATGTTCATGACATGGTCTATAGGGTCCTAGATTCATAGGGTCCTAGATCCATAGGGTGAAATGTCATGAGTTGACAGCTTTCAAGGAAATACATGTATCGGATTTCATTTTCAAGTCAATCTGAAATTACTCCATACTCACCAAGAGAACTCAGCATGATAATAACTATAGTCATAGGAACAACAACAATAATAATAGCAGCTACCACTTGTTGAATGCTTCCTATTGCCAAGCAGTGTAGTAAACCTTTCTAAGAGCTTTTACTCCACAATTAGAAACAGCTCTTATTTATTTTAGAGATTAGGAAATGGGAGAGGTGGATTAAGAAAATTAGAAATTCAAATAGCTCTTAAACACTTGAAAAACACTCAAGCTCACTCAAGAGAGATATGCAAATTATTAATAAACTTCTGTGGAATACTGTTTTTCACCTATCATCAGACTCACAAATTCAGATGATATAATCTAGTAGCATGACTGTAGGAAACAAGCTCTATCATGTATTACTGGTGAAAGAGTGAACTGGAAAACCATTCTAGAAGATAATTTGGCAGTATGTATTAAAATTACAAATGCATATATCTTTTGACCCAGCAATCCCACTCTGGGAATTTACTATATAGATTCATATATTTGCTTACAGGTGAAATGAAGTATGTACAGGATGTTCACAGCTGCACTGTTAGTAGTAGCAAAGGCTTGGAAACAACCTATGAAAGTGAAAGTTGCTCAGTCGTGTCTCACTCTTTGTGACCTCATGGACTGAGCCCACCAAAATCCTCCTTCCATGGGATTTCCCAGGCAAGACTACTGGAGTGGGTTTCCATTTCTTCCTCCAGGGAATCTTCCAGAACCACAGATTGAACCTGGGTCTCCTGCATTGCAGGCAGATTCTCTGCCATTTGAGCTACCAGGGAAGCCCTGAAACAGCCTGTAATGCCCCTCAATAGGAATGCATGGGTGTATTCACACAACGGAATACTAGGCATCTGTTTTAAAAAGGATGCAAATGTTCTCTCTCTACTAATACAAAAAGTTCTCCAAGAGATATTTTTAAATTAATAAGTCAAGGGAATAAGATGGTGAAGGTGAAGGTGAAGTCGCTCAGTCGTGTCCGACTCTTTGCGACCCCGTGGACTGTAATGTACTAGGCTTCTCTGTCCATGGGATTCTCCAGGCAAGAATACTGGAGTGGATTGCCATTTCCTTCTCCAGGGGATCTTCCTGACCCAGGGATCGAACCCAGGTCTCCCACATTGGAGGCAGATGCTTTAACCTCTGAGCCACCAGGGTAGAACAGCAGATTCCCCTACTTGTATCCCCCAACAAGGGGATACCACAGAAATACAAAGGAACACAAGAGACTACTACAAATATATGCCAACAAATTGGATAAGTAGCAGAAAGGGAAAACGGTCCTAGAAACATGCACTCTACCAAGACTGAATCAAAAAGAAACAGAAAACCTGAACAGGTCAACAAGTAAGAAGATCTAATCAGTAATCAAAAACCTTGAGATAAAAGAAGCCCAGAGCCAGATGGCTTCAGAAGTATATCATACATGAATCCTCAAACTCTTCCCAAATATTAAAGAGTAGGGAACACTTCCAAACTTATTTTACAAGGCCAGCATTACTCATATACCAAAGCTAGATAAGGACATTATAAGAAAAAAATTACAGGCCAATATCCTTCATGAACATAAATGCCAAGTTATCAAAATATTAGTAAACTGAATTCAATACCACATTGAAATTATCATAAACTATGATCACACCTCCTGATTTAAACTATATCACAAAGCTATAGTTATCAAACAGCATAATAATGTCATAAAAACAGACACACAGACCAAATGAACAGAAGCAAGGACTTAGAATAAATATATGCATATATAGTCAATTAATCTTTGACAAGGGCACTAAGCATACACAATGGGGAAAGGATAGTCTCTTCAATAAATGATGGTGGGAAAACTGGATATTCACATGCAAAAGAATAAAATTAGACCGTTAGCTTATTACATACAACATATACAAAAGCTAAGTAAAAATAAATTAAAAACTTAAATGTAATATTTGAAACCATAAAACTCCTGGAAGAAAACAAAACAAAGAAGCTCTTTGACATTGGTCTTAGCAATGATTTTTTTGGCTACGACATCAAAAGCACAGGTAACAAAAGCAAAAATAAGCGGAGCTACATCAAACTGAAAAACTTCTGCAAAAGAAACAACAAAATGAAAAGGTAACCTACAGAATGGGAGAAAATATCAGCAAACCATGTATCTGTTAACAGGTTAATAGCTAAAATACTGGGTTGGCCAAAAAGTTTATTCAGGTTTTTCCACACTGTAAAAGGAACTCATGTAATTCAATGGCAAAATAAATAAATGAAAATAGCCTGATTGAAAAATGGGCAAAGGACTTAAACTGACATTTCCCATACAGAAAACATACAAATGGCCAATAGGTATCTGAAAAGGTGTCCAGCATCACTAATCATCAGGGAAAAATCACATCCTTGATGAGGTATCACCTCACACCTGTGAGGATGACTAGCATGCAAAAGAGGTAACAAGTGTTGATGAGGGTACAGAGAAAAGGGGATCCTTGTATACTGTTGATGAAAATATAAATTGGTGCAGCCTTTATGGAAAACAGACTTCCCTGGTGGCTCAGATGGTAAAGAAACTTGCAATGCAGGAGACCTAGGTTCAATCCCTGGGTCAAGAAGACCCCCTGGAGAAGGGAATGGCAACCCACTCCAGTATTCTTGCCTGGAGAATCCCCATGGACAGAAGAACCTGCAGTCCATGGGATTGTGAAGAGTCAGACACAACTGAGTGACTAACACTTTTACTTGTGTAAAATAGTAAGGAACTTCCTCAAAAAATTAAAAATAGAATTACTGTATGATCCTGCAATCTCATTTCTGGGTATATCTCCAAAGGAAATGTAGTATATGCTATCAAAGAGATGCCTGTACTCCCAAGTCCACTGCAGTGCTAATCATGACAGCTTAAACGTGGAAACAACCCAAGTGCCTATCAGTGGAAATATATTCACTTCAGTTCAGGTCAGTCGCGCAGTTGTGTCCAACTCTTTGCGACCCCATGAATTGCAGCACGCCAGGCCTCCCTGTCCATCACCAACTCCCAGAGTTCACTCAGACTCACGTTCACTGAGTCCGTGATGCCATCCAGCCATCTCATCCTCTGTTGTCCCCTTCTCCTCCTGCCCCCAATCCTTCCCAGCGTCAGAGTCTTTTCCAATGAGTCAGCTCTTTGCATGAGGTGTATATTACAATTATATGTGTAATAATCAAATATTATTCAGCCTTAAAAAAGAAGGAAATCCTGCCATGTGCAATAATATGGATGAACCTGCAGGACATTAGGCTAAGTGAAATATTCCAGACACAGAATGACGTATGTGGAATCTAAAGCTGAACTCATAGAAGCAGAGAGTATAGTGGTGGTTGCCAGGGGCTGAGAGGGTAGGGGGAATGGGAGAAGCTGATCAAAGTATACCAATTTTCAGTTTTAAAATGAATGAGTTCTGGAGACCTAATATAGAGCATAGTATATTAACTACAGTTAGTAACACCATAGTTAATAATGTTGTATTATATTCTTGAAATTTGTTAAGACAGTAGATCTTAAGTGTTATCAAAATTAAAAAAATAAGCAATTAGCTGAGATGACAGAAGTAGTTAATAGCTTGATTGTGGTAATCTCATATACTCATATACAAATCATTATGTTGTAAATCTCAGATACATACATTTGTCAGTTATATTTCAATAAAGCCAGAAAATGCAACAAAAAAGTATGGTACAGAATATACAAATAGCTCCCTTTTGTTAGAGGCATGAGAGGATAAGAATAGTTATATCTGTAAGTCATATTTGCATAAAGATGCTCCGGAATTATCTACTTGAAATGAATACAGATGAGTATTTAGGAAATGCAGGAAGAGTCAGGAAAGTGAGGTTAAGAAAAAAACAATCCAGATTGCTCTGTAGCAGTAATCAGTGCTTTTTATTGTATAGAATAAATCCATAAAATGGATAAACTCTATTATGGAACTCTGCTTTTACAAACAAAGGCAATAAAAAGTACCAAGGGGGAAAGTAGTTCATGTTACTTCCTCTAAATCATTTACTGCAGTAGCTACAGAAGACAGGTGAAGGCAGTTGGTTTTCAGTTGGCACCAGGATTGGGTGGATGGTAGAAGGGATAGCCCAACAGTACAGACCTATGTTTAATAAAGACAGTAGAAACTTCCTAGAGTGAGAATGTGTTCTTTTAGAAATGGAGGAATACCTGGAAAGCCAATTGCTTGTTGTTTTAGTCACTAAGTCGCGTCTGACTCTTTTGCAACACTATGGACTGTAGCCCTCGGGGCTCCTCTGACCGTGGAATTTTCCAGACAAGAATACTGGAGTGGGTTGCCATTTCTTTCCAGGGGATCTTCTCGATTCAGGCATCAAATCCACATCCCCTTCATTGGCAGGCAGATTCTTTACCACTGAAATTCTTAGCCACCATGGGAGCCGTTAGGAAAGCCAACAGGATACTATAAATTAAGTGATACTTAAGAAAAATTCATAGTGTATCTTATCCTTTCATCCAAGTAGACCTTTCAGAGATAGCTACTCTAGAAACTGGAGAGATAGGAAGATGTAAGTAGCTGCTTCTAACCAAGATTATGACTTTATCAATGGTGGAGGAGACAGATCAGAGGTTTCCAGTTTTCCAACTAGAGAGACGATATCAGGACTTTGCAAATCACACTAAGTTTTCCCTCCCTGCCCTCTCCAAGAAAACTAGCATTTTATCTAATTCAAGACAGAACTTATAAACATAAGGGTGTCTCCCATCCTATTGGGGTCTCTACTTGAGAAAACTATTTAATCTTTTAAACTTTATTTCACTTTAAGAAAATACAGATCTCTGCATTTGGATAATTTCTCAAACCGAATTGGAAAACACTATAAGAAGGTTGTCTACAAACAGTACCAAGATGTCTCCTTCACCAAACGCCTGGAGGATCCCAGTAGCGAAGGAGATGGGATCTTGGGCCCTATTATCAGAGCCCAGGTCAGAGATACACTGAAAGTAAGTAACAGAAATACAGAACCATGGAAGAACTTTAATAGTGAAAAACAGATGATAAGTACTGGTTATTTATTTTTTTTAATGTGTCCATGTAATTTTTAATTCAAATGTAGTTTTAATTCTTTTTCATATTTGCGTGTATTATAGCCTATCTCATAATACAAATCATCTAAAATAGTTGATCAGATTATAAAGGAATAAACCAAGGAGCCGATGTAACTGGGGTGAAGGATAATGTGGGGACAAAGAAAATAAAGCTAAGGATAAGTATGATGAAACACATACCATATGCTCCTATAATGTCTGCAAATCTTGTCCTAGGCTTTCTAGCAGCCAAAATAAACAGGTAAATAGGTTAGACAAGATTCACAGTAGTCATAAGAGAGGTACAATTTCCCCTGTTATTGACACTTAGAGGAAGTTATCCTATGGATGCTTAAAAAGAGCATGCTACGTGATGTGGCAGATGGAATCCTTGACCCATCTACAACTGGTATGATAAATTTAAAAGCTGCATAGCTTTTTATTTAACTATATTTATTTTTGATTGATTGATGATTCTTTACAATATTGGTTTGATTTCTTTTTTGGAGGCCTCAGGGTCTTCTGCTATCATTTAGAGGTTACTCTGTAGGAGTTGTTCCATATTTTCATGAGTTTTTTATATATTTGTTGGGGAGCAGTGATCTCCCTGCTTACTACTCAGCCATCTTCTTCCACTTCCTAAAAGTTGCATAGCTTTTAAAAATGTTTTCATTATAGCTGAGAACATAAACAAACTGAATGAAAACAATTCATCAATGTGGTCTAAGCATGTAGTTCTCTGATGATTGGTCTCTAATGAACGTAAATTTTGATATGCGTCAGGAACACTGAGTGTTCCTCAGGCTGATTTCTTTACATGTTGTATCATGTTATCACCTTATCTTTTGGTAAGAACTAGACAGCAGAGAATTAAAAGTTGCAATCTTTGGCTAGATTCTAGGATGAATATAATGTGCAGATTAAGGATGACCCAAATGCTTTGGCAAGCAACCAAGTAGAAGATAAGATTAACATTGTTTTTTTAGATTAAGGAGGCTAATTAGGACTCCTGTGTGATTAAGCTGCTTCCTTCATCTCTTCATGGAAATGAACTAAAAGGATATCTGCAGACAAAGCCAATTCTGTTCATTAAAAAAATAATAATAACCAAAGGGCAGAAAGCCACCTTTCTCCTGTTTCTCTCTTCCTTCCCTCATTTCTGATCCCTTTTAGGTGCTCTTAGAAAGTATAAAGATGCCTCATTGGAAATTCAAGATCTGGCTATTTGCTATGCCTCATCAAGAAGATGTTTTTTGCAGGACTTCCCTAGTAGTCCAGTAGCTACGAATCTGTACTTCCAGTGCAGGGGACCCGGGTTTGATCCCTGGTCAGGGAACTAGAGTCCATGTGCCACAACTAAGAGTTTGAATGCCGCAGTTATAAGACTCTGTATGCCTAGAAGATTGAAGACCCTACATGCCCCATCTAAGAGCTGGTGCAGCCATGTAAATAATAAATAAATATTAAAAAAAAAAAAAGAAGATGGCATCAAGGACAAGGGTTTGGGAGATCTGGCAGACTGGAGAAGGGGAGGAGCAGATTCAAAGGCAGATGTGGTCCAAGCCAAAAGGAGAGGGATAGGGAGATGGGTTCAACTTGGAGAGGGTGATGTACCGTGAGGAAAATGTCACTTCTAAGGTCAGACTTCTCTTTCCATTTTCCACCTTACTATGTAAGTGGAACTCTCTCAATGCATCTGTAAGGTGATGGGGAGAGGTTGCCCCTCACATACACAGTTATGAGTCTGCATTCACATAAAGACACACACACACATATGCACCATCCCACAAGTAAATTCGCAAAGCTAGCATTGTCTATTCTCATGATTGACCTTAAATCCTGAAATAATGGATTTGAATTAATTTTGTAGATCGTGTTCAAAAATATGGCCAGCCGCACCTACAGCATTTACCCTCACGGTGTGACCTTCTCTCCTTATGACGATGAAGTCAACTCTTCCTCAACCACAGGTGTGAATCTTTCACGTCTACTGAATGAAATACTGACCTCTGAGAGACTGTCATATTTAGTCCTACTATCCTGCTTGCCTGTTAGTATAACTTGTACCATCAGATAGTATACATGTGCGTGTGTGCTAAGTTGCTTCAGTGTCTGACTCTTTGTGACCCTAATGACTATAGCCTGCCAGGCTCCTCTGTCCATGGGATTCTCTAGGCAAAAATACTGCAGTGGGTTGTCATGCCCTCCTCCAGGGGATCTTCCTGACCCAGGGATGGAACTCGCATCTCCTGTGGAAGCCCCTAGTGCCTAGTGCCTCCTGGGAAGCCCAAGTATACATGGAAGGGTATCCTCAGAATCACAACCAAACACTGCTCACTTCAAGGATTTTGTTTATTCTGATGACTACAAAGTATGGTGTCCTTTGTTAGTGTAATAAGTGGCCTCAAGTGGACCAATATCTAATAGCTACAAGCTATCCAGAATAAACTGTGGAAAATTCTGAAAGAGATGGGAATACCAGACCACCTGATCTGCCTCTTGAGAAATCTGTATGCAGGTCAGGAAGCAACAGTTAGAACTGGACATGGAACAACAGACTGCTTCCAAATAGGAAAAGGAATACGTCAAAGTTGTATATTGTCACCCTGCTTATTTAACTTATATGCAGAGTACATCATGAGAAACGCTGGGCTGGAAGAAGCACAAGCTGGAATCAAGATTGCCGGGAGAAATATCAGTAACATTAGATATGAGATGACACCACCCTTATGGAAGAAGTGAAGAGGAACTAAAAAGCCTCTTGATGAAAGTGAAAGAGGAGAGTGAAAAAGTTGGCTTAAAGCTCAACATTCAGAAGACAAAGATCATGGCATCTGGTCCCATCATTTCATGGGAATTAGATGAGGAAACAGTGGAAACAGTGTCAGACTTTTATTTTTTTGGGCTCCAAAATCACTCCAGATGGTGATTACAGCCATGAAATTAAAAGATGCTTACTCCTTGGAAGGAAAGTTATGATCAACCTAGACAGCATATTAAAAAAGCAGACGTTACTTTGTCCACAAAGGTCCGTCTAGTCAGGTTTTTCCAGTAGTCATGTATGGATGTGAGAGTTGGACTATAAAGAAAGCTGAGCACCAAAGAATTGATGCTTTTGAACTGTGGTGTTGGAGAAGACTCTTGAGAGTCCCTTGGACTGCAAGGAGATCCAACCAGTCCATCCTAAAGGAGATCAGTCCTGGGTATTCATTGGAAGGACTGATGCTGAAACTCCAATACTTTGGCCACCTCATGGGAAGAGTTGACTCATTGGAAAAGACCCTGATGCTGGGAGGGATTGGGGGCAGGAGGAGAAGGGGACGGCAGAGGATGAGATGGCTGGATGGCATCACCGACTCGATGCACATGAGTTTGGGTGAACTCCAGGAGTTGGTGATGGACAGGGAGGCCTGGCGTGCTGCGATTCAT
Organism: Aepyceros melampus; assembly: GCA_006408695.1. Taxonomy (NCBI): domain Eukaryota; kingdom Metazoa; phylum Chordata; class Mammalia; order Artiodactyla; family Bovidae; genus Aepyceros; species Aepyceros melampus. Next base: position 68,300 of record SJXQ01006299.1, on the reverse strand, counting down.
GGGGTTGCAAAGAGCTGGACATGACTGAGTGACTGAACTGACTGATCCAGAGTTCTGGACATCTTCCAGGAGGCTCAGTTGTAAAGAATGCGCCTGCCAATGCAGGAGCCTCAGGAGACACAGGTTCAATCCCTGTGACAGGAAAATCCACTGGAGGAGGAACTGGCAACCCACTCCAGTACTCTTGCCTGGAAAATCCCATGGTCGGAAGAGCCTGGTGGGCATAGGGTCGTAAAAGAGTCGCATATGACCTAGAGACTAAACAGCAACAACAATTCAGAGTTCTTTCAAATGGAGCTTAATATAAGAGAATATCCCTTTCTCAACACTAATTCTATTGAGAGCTCAATTATTTTAAATTACTCATTCATTCTTTACTTATTTATTTTTTCCATGAAATAGTTTTGAAAATCAAAACCAATTTTGAATATATTTTCTTTTAGGCAGCAACACCATGATCAGAGCAGTTCAACCAGGGGAAACCTACACTTATAAGTGGAACATCCTAGAATCTGATGAACCCACAGAAAACGATGCTCAGTGCTTAACAAGACCATATTACAGTAATGTGGACATTACAAGGGACCTTGCTTCTGGACTGATAGGGCTTCTTCTAATTTGTAAGAGCAGATCCTTGGATAAACGAGGCATACAGGTATTTTGTCCCTGAAGTAACCTTTCAGAAATTGAGACCTTCTGATGGGAATAGAGTAGTTCTCCTTGTTAAATAACCGGGCATTTGCTTCTGAAGAACAGAAAATATTTAGAAGTCCCTCTTTAGCATGAATATAACAAGGCTTATTCCTTTAGTTACTTTATTGTCTTATTTATTTCTTAGATAAGTCTTATATGGACTCTACTGGAGAAGACGAGTCTACAGTGCTATAACAGTACTTTTTGTTTGTTTAAAATTCCAGATCTGTCCGTACTGGCTACAGGATAAGCAAGTCACTTAGTTTCTCTTTATTTTTTCCTTTCATCAAAACAGTATTATTCCTTCCTAAAATTTTTGCAGAGCTGTTTCAGGGCTCAGTGAGACATCACCTGGTAAAAGTGACTCTCACAGGGTTTTGTTCACGATGGGTTCACAGATGTCTGAATTTGTGCCTCCACGGGCCCCGAGACCTGTGTGCCTTTGGTTTCTGAGAACTCAGCGTTGTAGGTAATCCATAGGCTAGGATGCTAATCACTGAACACAGCACTTTTATCCTCCAGAGGGCAGCAGACATTGAGCAGCAGGCTGTGTTTGCTGTGTTTGATGAGAACAAGAGCTGGTACATTGAGGACAACATCTACAAGTTTTGTGAAAATCCTGAGAAGGTGAAACGGATGACCCCAAGTTTTATGAGTCAAACATCATGAGTAGTAAGTCAGAACACTCTTTTTGTCCATCAGTTTTTTATTCCCGTGGCTGAAGTGTGACTGTATCAAGAGGCAGAGGTGTGAATTAGAATCCACTCACCTCTTAGTCTCACTTCCAGTCCAGGAATTTGGTGATGAAATTCCTGGGTGATAAAGAAATCTTTTTACAGCAAGAGGTCAATGCTTGTTATCCTTCGACACCCTGTTGGTTTCCTGCTTCAAATATGTGTGTGTGTGTGTGTGTGTGTGTGTGTGTGTGGGGGGGTGGGTGCGTGAGCACTTGTGCATGAACACATGCTCTGAGCTGGGAAGAACAGGGTGAAGGGTGGGGGTGGGTGCGGGAAGAGGCCTTGGTCAGAGGTATCTGAGGATTTTAGACCGGGTGCAAGGTGAACAGTCTTCTGCGCAGGGCAGAAACAAGGTAAATGATCTAAAGCTAGACTGTCAAATCAAACTAAGCAAAATGCAAACAGGGAGCCAAGAGTCTTAGAAAGCCAATCCGTGAAGAGGTTTGAAGTGAGCTGTAAGAAGTACAGAACAGAAAGAATAATCTGAGTCAAGATTCAGCAGGCTTTTCTGTAATTTTAAAGTCTGTGCTCAAAGCCACTGCTATGGGAAGTCTGGGAGAAATTTCACTGAGCCAGCTGGAAGCAAACTTCTCCACAAGGGTCAGGGTCCCTTTCCTCAGAGCTGGGAGTCAATGAACTCATTTTCTCTCATAAGTAATCACAGAAAAGAGGACAATTTCTCCACAGTCTGTTCATATAATTTCAGGTGACTGACAGTTGACGATTATTAGAACTGGCAGTTACCAGGAAAATAACTCTGAACAGGAAGTCAGCCTCAGCTTTTTTTGCTTAATTTCATTTTGGCAGCAAACCTGTCATAGTTCTAGACCAGTGCTGTCCATTTGAAATTATATATGAGCCATAAATACAATATTTTTTTAATTGATTTTTATTTTTTAGTTTGTTTTGCTTTACAATACGTATTCGTTTTGCTATACATTGACATGAATCAGCCACGAGTGTACATGAACTCCCAATTTCTAGTAGACATGTTAACATTAAAGAGAGAAAGGTGAAGTTTGCTTTAGTAATATATTTTATTTAATTTATTGCAAATATCATTTAAACATATAATCAATATTAAAATTAAAGAGATTTACTTTATTTCTTGCTAAGTCTTGGAAATCCAGTGTGTATTTTATACTCACAGCACGTCTCAATCCAGATTATCCATGTTTCAAGTGCCCAATAGTCACGGGTGGCTAGTGGCTACCATATTAGTGCAGCTATAGACCATTTAGAAAAGCTTCCAGAATCAGGTACAAAGTGAAAACATATTAGGTCAGCTATGTGATAAGTATTTAAGTGCTCACTAGTGCCAGGCATTATACTAGGATGAGGGTTATAGTGGTAACCCTGGCAGACATAGACCCAGCCCTCATAGAAATCATCTGTGATTTTATTAACATGCTTAGGATATAAGTAAATCCTGATACTGCCCAAAAATGTATCCCACTGAAAGAGAATGAAAATGTCTGAACCTGATAGCTGAGTGCAAAGTAGAGATTATATAAATGCTAAGATGGAGCAATAAAAACTGCAAAATATGCTAAATAGGCTTTGTTTTTAGGGATAATTACTTGTATTCAATAACTAATGCTTCAAGAATTTGACTTTCTTATATTATGCTTTTTCTCCAGGTAAAATTACTCTAGATAATATTCTAAGTTGACCCTCAGAATATCTTTGAAAACAGACCTAGAGTATAAAATATACACTTAACAAATGAATGAATAAATCAATGTGAATGAAAGGCTTTATTTTTATCCTGACCTTTCTCCCTTGGCTAACTTTAAAGAATAAGTTCTCATTTGAAAAGTCTGTATTTGATGTTCAATCTGGTAAAGCTTATCCCATATAATCACTAAGACACAACCAGAGTATCATTGGGTTATCATTAGCCACATTTCCCTTTTGTTGGTATAGGCCTGATGTTTTAACAATTTCACTCTTTCAGCTATTAATGGCTATGTGCCTGAGAGTATACCCACACTAGGGTTCTGCTTTGATGACACCGTCCAGTGGCACTTCTGCAGTGTGGGAACCCAGAATGACCTTTTGACCATTCACTTCACTGGGCACTCATTCATCTATGGAAAGAGGCACGAGGACACCTTGACCCTTTTCCCAATGCAGGGGGAATCCGTGACTGTCACAATGGATAATGTTGGTAAGACTTGGATATTTAGAGGGGATCCTCTGCTCTGCCTGGTCTGCTGCAGCTCTTCAGACTACCACACTTTCTGGGCTTCTCTCTCTGATTCCTGGCGGGCTTTCCTTTCAATACTATTCATGATTTCTGTTGGGGGAATTGATTACTCAAATGGGTCCAGTTCTTTATGTGCATTTCATTTATCCTTCTCTGGGCTAAGTGAGAAGCAAAGATAATAACAATAAAAGGATCAGGCATGACTTTGAGAAGAAAGGTGTGAACATTCAGCCACAGCACATTTCTTTTACCAAATGCCTTTTTCAGCTTTTTAAGACAGCCATCCCACACTAGGGTTAGCGATAATCCAATATAGTGCCTTAGAGGTGGGCTTCACAGATAGCTGTCATGGGCTTTGGAGTTCATCACATCCAGGTTCAAAACCTGCTCTGCCATTTGATATCTGTTTAACCTTGGACAAGTTACTCCACCTCACTGAGCCTCAGTTTATTAATCTGAAAAACCGAACAATAATACTTTACAGAGTTGCTCTGACATTCATTGTAATATGTGCCAAGTGCCTAGGACTCAGTAGACAATCAACATGTTATATATATCTATGGAAGATTTGCCAGGAAATAGCATACCATTTCAAAGAGATTCAGTATTGTCCTGGATCCACTTGAATTATTTATTCCTTAGAAATATCTAGATGTTTCTTATTTCTTGGGAAACAGTAGAAATAAAAGAAACAATAAGATGTTTCTTATTTCATCATCTTTCACCTAACTTCAGCTCTCTAACAAAATGTGCAAACACAAGAGCTTTGATATTCAAAGACCACTTAATTCTTGGGCTTCCCAGGTGGTTCAGTAGTAAAGAACCCGCCTGCCAATGCAGGAGACATAAGAGACCTGGGTTTGATCCCTGAGTTGGGAAGATCCCCCTGGAGAAGGGCATGGCAACCCACTCAAGTATTCTTGCCTGGAGAATTCCATGGACAGAGGAACCTGGCAGGCTATAGTCCATAGCATCGCACAGAGTTGGACATGACTGAAGTGACTTAGCATACACGCACATTTCATTCTTGATTCATCTCTTTTTGAATATATTCTAAAACTGGGACTCTCAAACTATTTGTGTTGAAAGTTTTTTCTCCCTAATCTGCACCGACCAATATTTTGGGTCCATGTTCTGTCAAATGAGATCAATGTGCTGATCACACAGTTGGATGTCATGGAAATGTCAGATTGCAAAAAGGTTTCCTATACCCTTTCCTCTCGATTTCATTTCTTATGTCACTGTGGAATAGTAACCAGCAGTTCACAGTCAATTGTGGTCCACAGACCACAGTATCCCTGATGAAAGTTCACTGGAAATTATCTGCGACAATGGACCGTAGAGTTTTAAATATCTTTTTCTGTCCTCAGAGTTCTCTATTCTGTTTGTTTCTCTTTTGTAGGAACTTGGATGTTAACCACCATGAATTTGAATCCAAGAAGCAAAAAACTACGGCTGAGGTTCAGGGACGCTAAGTGTATCCGGAATGATGATGATGACTCCTATGAGATTATATATGAACCTTCAGGATCTACAACCATGACTACAAGGAGAATGCATGATTCTTCAGAAATCAAAGATGAAAATGATGCTGACTCTGATTACCAGGACGAACTGGCTTTAACACTAGGTCTTAGGTCATTCAGAAATTCATCACTGAATCAGGAGAAAGATGAGCTCAATCTTACCGCCCTAGCTCTGGAGAAAGACTCTGAATTCATTCCTTCTAGTGCCAACAGAGATCTTGGTTCAAATTCTTCTTCCCCAAGTCATGTTACAGGCTTATTGTCAACAACTTTGCAGAACCTCTGAAAACTCTTCTGCACCTGGAAGCCCCCGCGGCTGGTTCCCCCCCAGAACATGCTGGCTTAGATAAGAACTCAGCTCTCAACTCTCCCACGGCAGAGCATTCCAGCCCTTATTCTGAAGACCATAGAGAAGATCTTCCACTCTCAGATATCACAGGGATAAGCCTACTTCCATTTGGCACAGGATTCAAAAATCAAAAACCTGCCAAACATCGAAGATTCCAGGTAGGAAGAGGCCGAGCAGCAAAGCATAGCTTCTTCCAGATGGAATCCCCAGCACATAAAACCAGGACACGTTTAAGCCAAGACAACTCTTCTTCTTCCAGAATGGGGCCCTGGGAGGACATTCCCAGTGATCTGTTACTCTTACAACAAAAGGATCCATCTAAGATTCTGAATGGAGAATGGCATTTGGTTTCTGAGAAAGGCAGTTATGAAATAATCCAAGATGCTAATGAAAACAAGACTGTTAATAAGTTGCCAAACAGCCCCCAGAATGCCTCAAGGACTTGGGGAGAAAACATCCCTTTCAAAAACAGTCATGGAAAGCAGAGTGGTCACCCAACATTTTTGGTAACTAGACGTAAATCTCTACAAGACAGACAGAATAGAAGAAATAGTAGATTGAAGGAAGGCCTTCCATTAATTAGGACACGAAGAAAGAAAAAGGAAGAGAAGCCTGCATACCATGTTCCTCTATCTCCAAGGAGTTTTCACCCTCTGGGAGGAGAGGTCAATGCCTCATTTTCACACAGAAGACATAATCATTCATTGTTACTCCATGCGTCCAATGAAACATCTCTTTCCATAGACCTCAATCAGACATTCCCCTCTATGAATCTTAGCCTTGCAGCCTCACTTTCTGATCATGACCAGACCTCACCAAATGACACCAGTCAGACTAGCTCCCCTCCAGATCTTTATCCAACAGTGAGGCCAGAGGAACACTATCAAACATTCCCTATTCAAGACTCTGATCCAACACATTCTATATAGCCCACAGTAACAGATCTCCTCCCACACAGCCCAGCCAGATACCCAACTATGAACTAAAAAACAAGGCCATCCCTACTGATGTGAGTCAAATTTTCCCTTCCTTGGAACTTGAAGTCTGGCAGACAGCTACCTCTTTAGACCTCAGTCAACCATCCATCTCCCCAGATCTTGGCCAGATGGCCCTTTCCCCAGACCTCGGCCAGGAGTCTCTCTCTCCAGACCTCGGCCAGGAGTCTCTCTCTCCAGACCTTGGCCAGATGGCTCTCTCTCCAGACCTCGGCCAGGAGTCTCTCTCTCCAGACCTTGGCCAGATGGCCCTCTCTCCAGACCTCAGCCAGGAGTCTCTCTCTCCAGACCTTGGCCGGATGGCCCTCTCTCCAGACCTCAGCCAGGAGTCTCTCTCTCCAGACCTTGGCCGGACGGCCCTCTCTCCAGACCTCAGCCAGGAGTCTCTCTCTCCAGACCTTGGCCGGATTGATCTCAATCAGACATCACCTCCTCTAGATCTTGATCAGACATCCCACACTTCTGAATCAAGTCAGTCATTGCCTCTTCCAGAATTTGGTCAGACTTTCCCTTTTGCAGATATTGGTCAGATGCCATCTCCTCCACCAGACTCCACACTAAATAACACTTTTGTACCAGAAGAATTTAATCCACCGGTTGTAGTAGGCCTCAGTAGAGATGATGGAGATTATATTGAAATTATTCCAACGCAAAAGGAAGAGAGCAGTGAAGAAGACTATGGTGAATTTGAGTTTGTAGCCTATAATGACCCTTACCAAACTGATCTGAGGACAGATATCAGCTCCTCCAGAAATCCTGACAACATTGCAGCATGGTACCTCCGCAGCAACAATGGAAACAGAAAAAATTATTACATTGCAGCTGAAGAAATATCCTGGGATTATTCAAAATTTGTGCAAAGGTTTGACCAGTTCTTATATTCTCATTTTTTCCACTAATGCTAAAACAAGGAATTACAACAGTCTAAGAAGATGATTTTGGACAAATCATCTAAGTATAATTTAGTTCCCCTATATAGTGCAATTTGGCTTATACTGTTTCCATTGTCAATTTCAAGATAAGCTTTTCCACTTCAGGTGACATCTGGACAACACAAGAGCCATCAATGTGAGAAGTCTTTGATAGGCTGTATTTAAATCAGCACCCTCCTCTCTCTTCTTTTCTCATCAAATATGTTCCTACTCCTTCTTGCTCCAGTGCAGAGCCTAATCTATCAATATTGTTGTTGTTTAGTTGCTGAGTCATGTCTGACTCTTTGTGATCCCATGGACTATAGCCAGGCTCCTCTGTTCATGGGATTTCCTAGGCAGAATACTGGAGAGGGTTGCCATTTCTTCCTCCAGGGATCATCCCCACCCAGGGATTGAAACTGCATCTCATGTCTCCTGTTTTGGTAGGCAGATTCTTTACCACTAGCACCACCTGGGAAGTGACTTATCACTAGCTATAGGATAATCAATATGATTTCACTGAAGTTGGCTTCAAATCTAAATATGTGATGTAGAAATCTCCTTTTGCCATTACTTAACAAAAACATTTTTAAATTGTTTACTGATCAGTATGAAGTATATACCATCTTGGTGAAGATTAAGTCAAATTCCATGTGATTCCAGTTGCAGGGTATAAATTAGCTTAGAAGCAAAAAGCAAGTTTATACCCTCGATTGAGCCATTCATCATTCAAATAAGATGGTGGGTGTTGCAAGAGGGTATCAGAGGGCAGACACACTGAAACCATACTCACAGAAAACTAGTCAATCTAATCACACTAGGACTACAGCCTTGTCTAACTCAATGAAATTAAGCCATGCCGTGTGGGGCAACCCAAGATGGGCGGGTCATGGTGGAGAGGTCTGACAGAATGTGGTCCACTGGAGAAGGGAATGGCAAGCCACTTCAGTATTCTTGCCTTGAGAACCCCATGAACAGTATGAAAAGGCAAAATGATAGGATACCAAAAGAGGAACTCCCCAGGTCATTAGGTGCCAAACATGCTACTGGAGATCAGTGAAGAATAATTCCAGAAAGAATGAAGGGATGGAGCCAAAGCAAAAACAATACCCAGTTATGGATGTGACTGGTGATAGAAGCAAGATCCGATGCTGTAAAGAGCAATATTGCATAGGAACCTGGAATGTCAGGTCCATGAATCAAGGCAAATTGGAGGTGGTCAAACAAGAGATGGCAAGAGTGAACATCGACATTCTAGGAATCAGTGAACTAAAATGGACTAGAATGGGTGAATTTAACACAGATGACCATTATATCTACTACTGCAGGCAGGAATCCCTCAGAAGAAGTGGAGTAGCCATCGTGGTCAACAAAAGAGTCCAAAATGCAGTGCTTGGATGCAATCTCAAAAACGACAGAAAAATCTCTGTTCGTTTCAAAGGCAAACCATTCAATATCACAGTTATCCAAGTCTATGCCCCAACCAGTAACGCTGAAGAAACTGAAGTTGAACGGTTTTATGAAGACCTACAAGATAGTTTAAAACTAACACCCAAAAAAGATGTCCTTTTTGTTATAGGAGACTGGAATGCAAAAGTAGGGAGTCAAGAAACACCTGGAGTAACAGGCAAAATTGGCCTTGGAATGCGGAATGAAGTAGGGCAAAGACTAATAGTGTTTTGCCAAGAAAATGCACTGGTCATAGCAAACACCCTCTTCCAACAACACAAGAGAAGACTCTACACATGGACATCACCAGATGGTCAACACCGAAATCAGATTGATTATATTCTTTGCAGCCAAAGATGGAGAAGCTCTATACAGTCAACAAAAACAAGACTGGGAGCTGACTGTGGCTCAGATCATGAACTCCTTATTGCCAAATTCAGACTTAAATTGAAGAAACTAGGGAAAACCGCTAGACCATTCAGGTACAACCTAAATCAAATCCCTTATGATTATACAGTGGAAGTGAGAAATAGATTTAAGGGTCTAGATCTGATAGATAGAGTGCCTGATGAACTATG